>CAJINU010000031.1:0-330759 GCA_905178165.1 Amoebophrya sp. A25 | reverse complement strand
CCCGACAGACCTGGCAAAGGTGGCAAGGCTGGGCCCCTCTGGCGTGTTGCATGTGCCCAACCCTACGCCAAGGGGGTGGGTTCCCGCCTTTGCCCCCTTTGCCAGGTCTGTAGGGTACATGCAACAAGGCAGCGGGGCCCGGCCTTTGCCACCTTCTCCAGGTCTGTAGGGTACACGCAACAAGGCAGCGAGGCCCTGCCTTTGCTCCCTTTGCCGGGTCTGTGGATACATGCAACAAGGCAGCGGGGCCCGGCCTTTGCCACCTTTGCCAGGTCTGTCGGGTACATGCAACAAGCCAGCGGGGTCCTGCCTTTGCCAGGTCTGTAGGGTACAGGCAAAAAGCGGGAAGGGGTCAGAAGTGGGCGCTTTGAGGCCTTCCCGCCCGGCAGCCCCTCGACAGGCCTGGCCAATAAGATGGCAAGGCTGGACCCCTCTGGCGTGGTCCACCCCAGATCCATCCACAGGGGGGGGGCCTCCCTCCCTGGTACATTTATATAAAGCGCCGCTGTTGATTCGCTGATCTCTCTGCAGGCCTCACTTGTTTATCCAGAAATGACGCAGAACCTAGTGTGAAATGACGCAGAACCTAGCGTTTTTGCTTCAGCCGTGGAAACAAATTAAATATGTCTACTCAAGCGACCCTCTAGACTGTTCGCCCGACTCTCTGTCTCTAGTTAGTCAAAGAGGCATAAGAAAAGCTGCTTCGATTTCTCCAATGAATCGTGGCAGAGTACTTCGCGCTACGGAACTCCGCAACCAAGACTATTCTATTCTGTGCATCCCTGATAAGCTTATAGCACCTACCGGCAGGATGAATCGATGTGACAAGATCCACAGAAGAGTAGAACCTGTAAGCCAACGAGATAAAGACAGAGTAAAACAATATGGGGAAAGGAACTCTGAAAGAGAGAACCCGCCAAGACTGACAATAGTCGAACTAATACTAATACTAATATAACTCGAGATACTAGTTTAATTGGTCGACTTTGGCACGTAGACGACAGAGAGGTGAAGAAGGGGCGTCATTTGTCAGTTTTCATAAGTCAGATCCAGGTGGTTCAAATCCGATGCAAACCGACGGAGACCGATGTGGTGCAGTCCTTCTCAACACGATCACTCAGACACACTCGTTTCACGATCACGTCGTTCGAAGCAAGGATAGCCCATTTGAAGATATCAAGTAGAGTATCAGAATCCATCGAAAACGATCTTTTGGGTTTTCTTGCCGACGCTCGATCTTACTTTCATCCTCTCGCAGAGCTGGCGGTATTAAAACAGATATAATAGAGAGAGCAATTGCTCGGGATTCAGCAATATATTCAAGACTCCGACGAGCGAATGTGGATCGACAGAAAGAGAGTAGTGTCACAACCAAAACCGAATAGACAAGCAGAAGGTCCCCTTCTGTACTTTCCTGGCAACTGTGAGTCATACTTCTAAACGACGGAAAACGCAAGCAAACGCATGCTCAGGACTGCTAGTGACTCATTCACTTTCACGTTTTTGCTGAAGTCGCTAGGAAGGAGAGAGGAACTGGTTAAAAAGTTCCTCCACTTTTATCTCCACATTCGTGAGAAGAAATGCTACGTAGATCTTTCTTGTTCTTCCAGATGATCTGTTGTTCTTTCGCTTGAGGTTCTATCTTTCCACTTTGACACATTTCTCCAGGACTGTGCTAGTGGAACTACTCTATGAAATATTTCTTTCCGTCTTCGATATTCTTCGAAGAAATCCCGTCTTTCAACTGACGCCATTTCTCGGGAATCTTTCAGCCTTCTGGGACACAAAGCGCTCTCAAATTTTCTAAGGTCTCGTCCGGCTTTACGCGCTTTGTCGCCACCTTGCTTCATACCCTGGACAGAAAGCAGAACTTCATGCACGTCTCTGCCACTTATCTTTCTTGGCACTTCGGGTGTATTGGATCCAGTCGATGTAGAACTACATGTCACGCCATCAGAAAATGACTGCTGTTCGACAAAAACGATCGAGTAGCCACAAGTCGAAGAAGTAGATGCGGAAGATGCCAATTGTCCCAGACCCAGAGCTGCAGGATTCTTTGAAATGGTATCAGGCTTACCCATAGAGAATTGTCGCTCAGTATGAAGAAAACGTGGCTGTCGCATGCTTTTATCAGGTACTGCTGGCTGCTCATCCACTCGCTCTAGCGTCCTGCCTTCTTCTGCTGAAAGTTTACGCCTTTTCGGTTCTTCATCAGGGATATAATGCTCTTCTTCGTCGAGAAGTACAGGCTTAGAGCAGCTCTCACCACGTCGAAAGAGGGCATTTGCTACATGCTCTTCTTCAAATAGGCTGCCGCCCACCACTATGCTTGACATGGAGAGGCATCCGATTCCACCCCAACCGCAGTGGTTCCAGCGCATGATCTTATCAGAACAGCTCATGCACGTCGATCTTAGACTTTCGTCATGCCTAGAGTCAATCGGCTTGGTGCGCAAGGCTCCTCGGTCGCTAACATTGTTTATGTCTAGATTGGCGTCGTACTTCTTCATCTTGGCGATGGCAGTAGAAGTAGTCGTGTATTTTTCTTCTCCAATTCCTTCTCCTATAGGAGCAGAGCCAAATGACCACGTCATTTTCTTTGCTCCCGTCCGGTTGCAATCGGTCCTATCAGCTGACGTAGGGCAGAGAGCAGCTTCCCCGCAAGGCAAAGTCGACGTGTAAAAATGAAGCGACGCTGCAACAGCTGCGTTTGGTTTTGGACGTTCCCTTTCTTCTAGCTTCCCACTCATTTCCAAAAGACCCATCACTGTATCGTCAGGAGCTGAAGCAAGCCACAACCGCAAGCCTTTTTGTGCCAGCACCTCCGCATGGCAGTCCCGGACAATTGAGCCATTTAGATAATCTTCTGCCGCAAGCTGCCTACCTGCACACCTTGTCCCAGTGGCCAAAACTATACATCGGTAAGAAGCGTCCTCGTCACGATCCTCCTGCTCGTCGTGTTTGCCTCGTTCATCGAGGCCTTGCGTTTCGTGCACTGTGTTTCTGTTTCCTTCATTTTGGTCTCCTGCTGATTTCCTAACAGACTCCCTTGATGAGCTCGATGTCTTTGTCCGGAGAACGACACCAGCGAGTACAGTCCACTCCTTGCCTTGCGGTTTACCATGTTTTTTCAGGCTCTCAAACTTCTCTATGACGCAGGTGGCGACACGATCAGCGTGCTGCTGTGTGCCTGTCAGGCATCTTCGCGTTGTTGAAGATGTTGATTGGGCCGCTTGCTCGTCGTCAGGCATCTTGGAATGCGGCCATGTTCTTAGAGATCGATAAATTAGGGAAATACAAGAACAAGTATCAGTATGGATACGCTTGAGTGCGGTAGGACAATGCAACGACCCGAGTAGTTGGCTCACAGCGGAAGACCATTTTCTTATTGATTATCAATCTACCTATAATACCGATTTTTTGCTCGTTGCGCCTGTGGGGCAAATAGAAAGCGACATGGGTATATCAGTTTTTAGCTACTTATTTTTAACTGCACTAAAACAATAATCAGGTAAAGCATCGGGGAACA
Organism: Amoebophrya sp. A25; assembly: GCA_905178165.1. Taxonomy (NCBI): domain Eukaryota; class Dinophyceae; order Syndiniales; family Amoebophryaceae; genus Amoebophrya; species Amoebophrya sp. A25. Next base: position 327,230 of record CAJINU010000031.1, on the reverse strand, counting down.
CCATAGGCCGAGGCCGGGTGAGCTTGGATCTTGTGTTGGTATCCGTGTCAGCTTCTTGCTTCTCTGACATTGGTCAGTTATGAAGCATGCCTGGAAAAGACAAAATACTGATCCAAGCTCTTTCCTAGCATGATCTACGTTCGCGTTCCATTCGTAAACATGATGAAGCAGTAAAAGATCTCACGTGGAGGCTAGTACTGCTAGAACATGCTTCCAGTCTCTTCGATCATGGTATCTCTTTGATCTCGTTGCCGTTTTGAGTAAAACCCAGGCTCGATGCTCTGCTGTATAGAACCTTTGCTTAGAAGAAGACATAGAGGAAGTTACAACTTGGCTATAATCCATCTACGACCATCTGACTGTCAAGGTTCCCCTTTCCCTTACAAAAGAGCCACTCGAAGACGAATACACGCAACTAGAAGACAGATTAAGATCAGCATACGCACACAGCGCGCTGGTTAATGGAAGATGGATTATAGCGTCTTTATCATCAAAAACGGCGGTCTTAACTTGTGAAAGCACATTTTCTCAGCTCTCGCCCTGTGTGCGTCGACGTTCATTCGCGCTATTCTCATGCGGCCAGTGCAAGCGAGCTCGTCGTTTGGCCTACGGCACGGGTAGGAAGAGAAATAACCGGAAAAGAGTGACCTGTCAAGCTGCCTAAACGTTTGCATTCCGAATTGACCAACGTCGCTTAACAACGACCCAACGAGCGGGATCGGGTATGAAAGTGGGACAGTATGCGTATGAAGATTGTACTCGCGTACTATGATAATTGTAGTACTGGCAATCTATTTACTATATCCAGGACTTCAACTGCTGGCTGCTCTTGTGAAATTTTACAGTTACTTCCTACATCGTCTTTCTACTTGAGCAGCTGTATGCATGATGTTCTTGGGTCCTCGCGAAAATTATCTACTTGCACTTGCCATGGAATCGAAAATAAACTCGACTAACACGACACACAGTGCAACATTCATAAATTCCGAACTCTTGATGACGCCTCAGCACTCGTTCTGCGGGTGTCCGTACGTGAGAGTCGCGAACTAGCACCACTCCGAAGGTCACGCTCCAGCCCAGCAGGCATTTTCCCGTCCGATAGTTTTGTTCCCTTCAGCGACAAAGGTTGTGAACTATCGTAGCAACCTCGGGGCCGCGCTCCATGCACCAGCACGCTCTCCCTCATCGCGCTTTGGGCTAAGCGGCATTTGTCGTATAGACTCAAACTGGGAGAACCACTTGCACTCGTGGACTCCTTATTTGAAGAAGACGAGGACGAGGGCGTAGGTTGAGTCTGCGTGACGATGTCTTCAAAATACTCGCGACCTGATGTGCGATGATGGTGTAAATGTCAGATCATGCAAGATTCAGGAGCTCAGTGACCCTTTATTGAAAGAATTATAGACATGATTGGTCGATAAAGAAAATTCATTTTTATAGAAGAAAGACTCCGCGCATTTTATATTCAGCAGTTTCTTATCCTTTCATTTTCATGATAATGCTAGAAGAAGGCGAGGTTGTTCTTGTACAAGATGAACATTACACATAGCTTTCGCCTCTTCTCGTGCCTGCACAAGATTTATTGCCAATTCCCGCCTCGCTTGTAGAACTTCCTGACCAAGTTCCTGCATTTTCTCCAACTGTTCCGTCGCGACGTCGCCTTCATGGGTAACCCAATTTTCAAAGACGTAGTCCTCAGGATTCGGATGACATCGGATGTAGCCGAAACTAAGCAAATTGCCCGTGTACCTCAGAACCCCACAAGCAGGGAGAAACGACATCTTGTTCCTTGTTGCTTGTACAGGATGATGAAGAAAGAGAAAAGGTTAGAGAGAACTGCAACTGGTTATGTCGGTCACAATTGCTTCTTTGCCAAGTAGAGCTTAAGAGTGAAGGAATCTCTTTAAGTTAATGCTGGCCCCGGCTTGTTTCCCAAATATAGAGCTTAAGATTGCAGTGTATATGATTGTCTTAAGTACTACTAGGCAATTAGCATTAGTGGTCAGCTCCTTTATTTAACTTTCTTGGGTATGGGTTTGATTCTTAAAGACGAAGAAAAAGACTCAAATTGAAATCAGTAAACATTTTAGGAGCGTAAGAGTGTTCTATATATGCTGTCCAGATCAAGCAGGCGGAGAGGAGCTGGGTTTTGTCGTCGTGGAAAAGGACAGAAAGACGCGCAGACAGACAGGCTCGCGTCATCGCCAGAACTAGTGGCAAACTAAACCGACGTGTCCTAATTTGTCTTTCTTAGTACCGATATTCAATCAAGGTATGTATGTTCCGCTCTTAGATTGAGACTGACTCGACCGATTAATGTTCCTGCCTCGATTTAAGACCACGAATATTTTTTTTTATCATCTAGAAGCAGTTCATTTTTTTCTGCATTATAGGCTTTCCAGAAGTTCTCGTGGCTTAGCTTCAGACCGACATCGTTCTCTAAGTCTACGTATTCTAGGTCCTGCAGTTACAACTCTTACAGCTGCGAATCCACGATCTTGTATTATTTGAAATAGAAGATGTGAATCGCTGAATGTCGCCACGGGAACACAGCACTTGCTCGACGACATAGTTTTGAGTATATTACTATCCACCTAGCTTCGCGGTCGACGTGGTATATGGGCTTTGGACTACTTGGGGATGAGGACTTTCAACTTGATGAAGATCCGAAGACGCTGCTGCTGACAACTGCTCCACAAGTTTATTATCGTCAGGTCTACACCCTGAACGACGCATGCGATCTCTAGGATTCAACCCGCGTTCCTTACTGCCAAATAGCGCGAATTCAGGAGTTCTCACGGAAAAGTCTTTGCTTGGTTCTAGATTACCGAAACTAGTACTAGTGGTAGATCTACTAGATTTAGTACTATTACTACACGACGACAAGGCCGTAAAAGGAGCGTTTTCCTTCTCATAATTAGTTTCAGAACTAGAAACAGTAACAGTGTCCACTGATGTATTCGGAGGTGAGTCGTTAGATGTAGTGAGATCAAACATTTTATCGAAGTCAATCCACGTCCGCCAATACATGTTACTAGTCCTAGTGTCATCTCCATGTGTCGTCCCATGCTCAACATGTTGTTGACGTAGCCATCGATCCTTTCGAGCTAGTAACACGCCACAGCTGTGGTGGTGTTCACAGGCCAGGCCGTACGCTGGTAGGCGCTTCTGTATGGCTGAAGCGAATTCTATGACATCGCTATGCGTTGGAACGTGCGCTTGGGTGAGACCAGTCTTGGAAAATACCTCTGGAGCATAGGTGGCGCCTTTGACCTCGATAAAGTCTGCTTCTGCGATCTGCAGGACACTTGCGTACTCATCGGCAGCGTCAGAAACGGCATCGCTTAGTTCTTGTGCATGATCTTCTGATAGCTCTGAAGATAGACTTAGACTTGCACTTGCACTTGTTTTTCCTAGTTTGTTAGCTCCACTACCACGCTCACGCCCTCGCGGAAGCAAATAGGTCAATCGTAGCACTGTTCGGCACCTTTTTTCCCGCAAGATTTCCAGAGATTTTTGCATTCTCGTGAAAGCATCGCTAAATAGAGGTCGGCCAACATCCCGCAACTTCTCTTCTGTCCCAGCATCGACACTGCAATAGAGTTGAGTGCAATAACGCTCTGGGACGGCAGCTAGCGAGTCTGGAAATTGCCCATTGGTAACCAAAAAAGTGGAGATTCGTTTGGCATACATACGCTCAAGCAATTCCGGGAGACGCGGATACAGCACTGGCTCACCGACGAGACTCAAAGCGCAGTGTCTGACGGCAGAGCTGCTCCTATCATTCGCATTGATTTTGTCAAGAACATCGAAGGGATTTTCTGTGCTGGAAGCAGACAGCAAAGGACCACTAGCGGATGATGAGCCATCTTCAGAAGTTGAAGCAAATGCAGGATGTCGATGCTGTTCTTGGCTTTGTTTACCATCTACTTCGATGGACGAGAGGGCTCCACCTTCATGCAGTCCATTATAGTTAGTCTCCTCAGGGGCTCCTTGACCTTGTTGATTATGTACAACTCCGACTCCCCGCAAACTGTTCTCCAGGTCTTGCACACGGACAGGATCAGCACGCTCACGCAATCCGCTGAGCACTTGTCGCAAAAACTTTGTCTCATGTTTTTTCAAGGCTTCGTCAAGCAAATACTGCGGATCATCGACTTCGTATTTCCACTTTTTCGTCACCGGGTTCTGATGATTTCTCCAGCAGAAGACGCATTTGTTCGCGCAAGCTAATGACGGCGTCATCTCCATGCACTGGTGGCTGTTAATGCCGTAAAAAGTGTGCTTGTAGCACTGTCCTCGCGCCTTTAGCGCGTTTTTCGTCCAGCGGCACAACTTGATCGCAGAATGCGAGCCTATCGTTTCGTAGCCAAGAGATTCTAACTTATTCCGCTGTTGAGGACTGGTCATCGGGTGCCACGACGACGAAGATAATGACTTGTCACTACTTGGACGTAATATCTGAGGACGAGTACTAGGAAACGCAGAGGTAAGGGCCACATCAGGCGAACCTTGCTGCACGTATTCAGGATGTACTGGAGAAAACAGCTTTGACGAGTCCTCCCCGTTGCCAGCTTGGACTTGGTTTGCGATAGCAGAAGCAGCCGCTTCTGCTGACGTCAAAGTCGTACATCCTCCAAAGGACGTCTCGGTCTTCGTGCTGGTAAAACTGGCATCCGGTATTTTCGTTGATACAGAAGGCGTGCAGCTAGTCCGTGTTGACGCCTCAGCAACATGACTAACTTCCTGAGTTCTACTTTCTTCTCGGCTAGACCCTTCATGTTGACGTTGTCTTCCACGTAGATTATGGTGATGGTGCTGTTGCGCTTTTGGCGCTTTGATCCCTTCGATGCGAAACGTTTGATTTTTCTCATCCTCGATAAAGCGTAATGCATCACGGAGGCTCTCTTGAGAGGAAGTTGCCGCATTGTTTGTCGCGTAGTACCTGGTGGCAAAGAAAATTCGTCCAGGGCAGTTGCACTTCGTGTAGTGACTGGGAAAGCTGCCATGTTTGAAGAAAGAAGTCGAAGATGCGAAAAAGAACGATGACATTTTTTAGGTGTACTAGAACTAGAAGCGGTGAAAACTCGTGGACAACTACACTTGATAACTTTGATCATCATCTTAGGCCGTTGTATAAAATTTAGTTAATCCTCACACGGCATCCGTCGTCAATATCACTTCAAAAGTAAGTGATGCCTAGATCGAAGTTTCTCCTCCTGAAGATCGATATGACTTTCTTGTGCGAGGAGTATTCATTTTCGCTTACTCCTCCACCTTCGGTCTCTCGAGGTAATTTGGTTGTGTACGAATTGCAGTGGACGCCACTGGGATTCTGCCTACAACTTTATCTGTGGGAGTGCGGTGCATTGAAGAAAAACAACAGTGAATTCGGACCTCACACGCCTGGCTTGCAATGATTGATACAAGGACTCCTGCAATGCAGCTGCTGACAGATTGCAGAATCTTCATCTACGAGGCATTTGGACTACATCGTCCTATAATCTGCGGGTACCTACTGCTCCTGGTCCTCGTCCAACGATTAGTTACAGTCTTTTTTTGATGCTTTTCACACGCTATCTCGTGTTGTCGGATTATTGATACTGCAGTTGATAAAAATATGTTTCGATTCTGTAGTAACCTAATGGCTGTTGTATTCTAGTATGTTCCTCTATGCTGCGTGTAGTCTGCGTTTGAATAGAATGAAAGTGACTTCGTAGTTTGTATTGGCGAAGGAATTTAGTGGGTAAAAAGTTTTGGTCTCAAATCTGTTTCTCGCTTTTTGCTTTAGCTTTTCACGTGATTCTTAGATTTGCGTATTATCTTCCCTGTTTCATATTCATATGATGTACAATAACGAGCTCCAAAGAACAAAAACAAACTACAACAAGGAATGAGAAAGCGAATCATCTTGCTACTTTCCTGTTTACAACTATAGCTAGCAGCTACCTAACCTGAATTATATGAAGTAGATCATTACCAAAAGCAATTTACAAACCGTTTTTCTACCATAATATGTTGACGACCTGTAGCTGCCACCCCAACCCAGTCTCCACGTTCAGGGATGAAGGAAACGGAGAGGCCGATCTCGCATCCGAGTTTCGCGATGCTCCCCCCAAGACCAAGTCCTTATTTATTTCGTCCTCCCTCGGAGACGAAGATTGATGAGGATGACACCAGGCTAGTGAAATTATACAGGATTATGACCAACGATAAAATTATACATCAAATTCAAATAGAGGAAAATAATTGATAATATTTTTATAATGATGTTTGTTCTTCGCACTGGTATACAAGCAAAAGTCTATGGTCAAGATTTTCAACATCAAAAATGTAGCTAGACCTGGATGATAATCTCATAGAAACCGAAACATCTAATCGATCATTTTTTGTTAGCTAGTGGCATCTGCATCTGGCTTGAGTATATGAATGTGGGGTTACTAATTACTTAGTTGCTTTCTGTGGGAGAGAATTCCGTTTTCATGTATGTCTAATTCTTCTTGTTCATTATTTGCAAATTTCAACTGAAAGTACTTATGCAAAGAAATGTTAATGTTTTCCGAACAACGTGTGTGTGTGCTGCACTAAAAAAAGTGAGCTAGCAAATGGCTAACCCTCGAGAGCATGCTGCTTGGGGATGTCAAAGAGCAATGCATCTCAACGATAGCGCTAGCAGCAACTCTCTCTAGTAAAAAAACTAGGGGAAATACAAATAGGCAATGTTCTGTCTGGTGTGCTTACTGGTACTACCACTGCGTATACTGTCCGAACAGGAACTTGTTGAATGAGCTAGCAGTCCTTTGATAGCAGACCAAAACGCGGTCGCGGATCATGAATTCATGCTTCTATACTGTTACTAACTTTTAGCAGCATGCCATATTGTCATGCTCCACTTTGTAAGACCGCTATGACTGTACCTGGCAGCATGCTATGCGCATGCGTCCTTTGTACGACGGACTACGACTTTTACTCTCCTTGCGTCATCCGCCCAGTTTTCAGGCTCAGGCATCCCACAAGAGGAAGTCATATGGGTGCGATAAGTTGTAGAGGATGACGGAACAGATGCAGAGATACTGATTCACACCTGTCATGTTCTGGAGCTTTTTCGGACTACAGCTGCTGTTCGCGCAAAGAACGTACATGAGAACGAAGTATCCAAAAATAGCGCCGTAAAGACCAATGACCAATGCTGCTAACCTCAAACGCCATACTCGGGGCTGGTACGTCCGAATTATGTACCGAACTTGCACCTTATAAGATGGCGTGGGATGGATTTTTTACAACATGTTCGATGGTTTATTATCTCAAATATTTTGAATTTTGATAACGAAAACGATAGGTTCGTTGGTAGTACTCGTCGTACAACTCAATTTACAACTACAGAAAACCATTACCATGATCCTTTTTCTTTTTCATGCAACCCCGATAATCCAACCGAAAAAATACACACGAAACAACAAATGGTACGAATGTAGTACTAAGTACCTCATATCGTTCCACTAATTCTGTGCCAGCGGTTCCATGTTCTAGAAAAGCGGCTTCGCTCTTCGTGAAGAAGCGAGTACGCACTACCCTCCTAATTGTCGGCAGAAACAGGTCCTCTCGTCGACAATAGTTCCACAATAAGAACCCCCCCTGATGCAGCAGCTGGAACGTGAAGAAACCCCTGTGATTGGAGATATATTTTTCCTCGTGGTGGGTCTAGGATTGAGCCGTAACAAAATAAAGTATCTAATTTTTGTCATCGTCTTCGTCACTGCTAACATGATTGTTGTCATTACGGGTAAGTAAAAAAATGGAAATTTCTATCAAAGTACAAGGTGAAGCTGAAGATTGATGAGCGACTCTGCTTATTCCAAAATACCTGCTCATGGATTGATGAGCTGCTCGATGCTGCGGCAAGTACTCTCCCTCTATCGGGTCGTGCGAGTCCACTATGAAGGTTATGCCGAAGAGGAATGGCGTACTCAACAGGTAGGTCCAGAAAACGAGCCGGTGGTAGTATCGATCCGGCATCTGCCTCAGGAACGCTTTCCAGCCATTGTCAATACGCTTGGCAACTTCTGAGACCCGCTGCCACCCGATTTTAGCTGCTTCTAGAAGGGACCTAGCTAGAGGCGACATCCAGTCGTCTCTCTGACTCGCGTTTTTGTCTCTGTGTTCTGGTGGCACGTGCAACAGATCGACATCAATGTGTACCAAGTCGGGGACTATGCTACTGACATCGCTTCGCGCATCTGCGCCTGCTTTTCTTGCAGTTCCTGTCGCCGTTTGTGTTTGGACAACAACTTCACCTTTAGTACTGTCCTCGGTCGATGCTGGAACTGCTTCTTCATCTTCTTCTATACAAGAGCTTGTACTCTTTGGGACTCCTAATCCTAATCCTCCTTCTTCATTCATCTGGGCAACTTTTGACATTGTCGATGCAGACGAGTGTCCTCTTTCTACTTCGCCTAGTTCCATCGCATCTAGATCGTCCGACAGTGTTCTGGGTCCTACGCTAGGAGTCGCGTCTGTTGTCTGCAAATCTGCGAAAGTTGACTGCGTTTCAGTCCTAAGAAGTGGTGTGGGACTTGCGATTTCAACGCCAGAGGAAGTCGTGAAAACCTCACCAGAACTTGTACTACTTGTACTTCTCGAGCTATCATGTTGCCCGGCTGCTTGTTGTGCAGAGTGTTTTTCTCTTTTCCTCGGCTTAGAAGTTGCAGCTTCATGATTCAGTTTCGCAATTACAACTTCGGCTGAGTGTAGATTTTGACTTGTTGTATTGTCTTCTGCACGAGGAGGAGGAGGTCGTTTCGTCGGTGTTGATGAACCCTCGACGAGTAGAGTACTACTTGGCGGCTTGCCTAATGCAACTGCGTTGACACATGGCTCAGCGGTCTTTTCTGCGTCCTCATTACCGCCACTTGTTTTAACGCCGCCTTCTTCGAGGTCAAATCTATTCTCCCTATTGACGCTTTGGACAAAGAAGAGGTCGTAGTACCGGTTTTTCGATCTTCGACCTGCTAGAAACATTAGCGACGCTGTCAAGCCGAAACCGATCAAGCCAACGGTGTGGCCACGCACATAATCGTGCATTGTCAAAGACAAAGGTGGCGTAATCCACCTGTTGTGATTCGCAATCATTGCAGCTTCTTCAGTATCAATAGCTACACGCGAGAAGCTCGTCTTGGTTATTCATTTTCCTTCTGCATATGTCCGTTTGTCTACTGTCTCATCTCGCACTTGAATTTATGTTCGTTGTTGAAAAAACTTACTTATACTGAAATGTAAGTAATTGCAAATAATTCAGCAAATTGTGTCGAGTGTACCACTCTTTCCGCTGATCTAGCGCGTTTGTGATGACAGTTGAGCCGATAATAAACGCGGCCGTCCATGCCAGTTCGAGGAGGGTCCAGCGTCGAAGCGGCCATCTCCGTCGTAAGCTAGTGCATTAGAACTAAGAGAAATCCATTTTCAGCAGCACCTTGAGCCCCCTCTTCCATTTAGAAAGGGAACCGAGATGCGTGCGAAGATGGATTTCTTGTAGCCTTAAGTGTAACACGCTGCGCCGCTAGAAGATGATGACGCATCTCCCGCGTTTTCCTCCTTCGGCCACGAGGAATACCTTCCCCATCTCGCGTCTGGCACACGTCTCTGCAAGTAGTTTATCGGAGCCTGAAACAGCTTCATAGGCGACACTGGGAACCCTGGTGTAGAGGTTGCATTTTGCATCATTCTTGCTCCCCAAGAAGTAGCAGTTCCCGCAGCTCCCGCGTTCTGCTCCACAACCTTCGCGGAAACGGGACTACAAGGTTGTTCAAAGGATGTTGACGCCATTGGGTGATGACGAGCGTGGATGTGTATCTTTATCGGCTATTGCGCTGCTCAAACCAAGAATGTGCCTTCTAAACCTGCTTGGTGGTCAGCTTCATCACGGGAGAATCGTCACTCGTGCGCCAAGAGAGCCTCACGCAAGAAAATCGTGAAGATGGGGCTTTCTTCAAAAAAAAACACATAGACACGCATCACCCTGCCAATTGCTATTCAACAGTTGACGCATATGATAAACTCTCTGTTTGAACCAGCCGAAAGCCCTTATTTATTTTAGTACTTTTGTACCTCGAAGAAATGATAGACATAGAGCTGCGTGTGTGTCTGAAACAGAATAGTATCGATCGGTGAGTGGAGGAGTTCAAAACCTGCATCAAAATCAAAAAATAACGGGGAAAACAAGGGACGATGGGGATGGATACGCACATCTCATATGAAGTCCTGTTTGTTGTGAGTGGGAGTGGGTAAAGGGGGCTGGTGGCTCTGACATGCAATGCATACCGATGAATACTGGACAGGAGAAATTCGGTGCTGAAAGGACACTACATCTTGGACGCGGTCTCGACAGAGAAAAACGTACTTGGTATGTTCCCTTAGAAGACTTCTTGATTTACTATTAGATCAGACTGATGACAAGATGAAGAACACTCGCCCACTTAAGATAGCGAACCCCGATATCAACATCAAGGGTTTCCTCACGACAGACTTCGATGAGGAAGCGACACTACCATCATTATCAACGAGACGACCGAGTAAGTAGGAGTACGGTTCGCATGTGCGAAAACCGACAGGTGGCAACCAAATCGTAGGACCGATGAAGTGTGGTTCTTCACATCCGAGGACCGACTTGACGGCTCATACGCGCTTCTTGCGCTTAGCATTTATGTAGAAAGAAAAAGATTGAACACGGTGAGATCATAAGAAGCTAAGACTTCTTTCGGAAAATGCATCGGGCCTACTTCTAGTGTCTGATTGAGGCGTCACATTTGAGCGTGTAGGTTGCGGCCACTGTAGTTGACAAAGGCTGAGAATCAACAACAAGATGAATCCGCAAGTTTTACGTATATCATTATCGGAAAGGAAACAGCAGAGGAAAACATTACATATAATTCGGTTTAGGGTTGTAAGAACATGCGAGGCAAGCAGGTCCGAGTCACCCTGAGGGACCTCCTTGTAGCAGCAGTCCAAAGAATTCGTCCAACTCTTGGGCACTGCTCTCCGGATCTGGGGAAGATTCCACTGGTGCGTTGGCAGGGCTGCCTGATGGAGCTGCCAATTGAAGTGGCGGACGATTTTCAGCATGATGTGATGCTTGCGCAGGTGGAAAATCATTGGGCACTCCGTCTTGAACGCCTTCCAATCTGGGTGAGCGTGAACCTCTTGGATCGGAATTAATCGGGTCCGCGGGGGCACCATCAAGGTCGTCGTGCAGCAAATCATCTTCTTCCCCCCTGATCTTTTCCAATGGACAAGGTTGCTGCTCCCCATCTTCACCACCCTGCTCTACTTGGTACTGTTCAGGATCAATACGACCATCAGCTTCAGCATTACTCTCACCTTCAGCAGGACGAGATGACTTGGATTCATTCTTTTTCCTCTGCTCTTCTTCCTCCTGCATACTGGACAAGGACATAGCCAGAGCGAGCTCGTAGGCTTCCTTTTGGCTCATCACTTCACCGCCAAAATTTCCAGCGTCTAGAATGGATCCATCATTCAAATCCATCACTTGGAATTGCTGTTGTGCAGCAGCACGCCCACGACGCGTTCTGCCACGTCCTGGTGGAGGCGGAGGTGGATTGGCTCGTGCTCTTCCTCCTGACGAGGAGGACGCGCCACTAGCCGACACGGATCGGTTCAACATAGATGCGGCTGGAAAGGGACCGGAAGCTGATGGTATGTTCATCGCTTGGTCTACTCCAGGGGGCCATCCGTCGATGGCAGACGCAGATGTCGAAGCTCGACCTTCGTGTTCAATCGAGACTGATCCTAATCCACCATCAAGCAGTTCTTGGTTAACAAAGTTACTTGAGTCGTCAGCAATGCTTTCGGCGCTCCTTTTCCGTGCGATCTTTCCACCTTGCACAAGCCGTCGCCGTTTCTTGGGTTTGCCCTCGTCGTCTGAGTCTAAGCCGTGGAGTTCAGAGTATCCTGGCCTCGTAATCAAAGGGCGTGCTTTGACGATAGGAACACCGCCAATCGCAACTTCACGATAAGAGGCGGGATCAGGCATAGGAGAAAGAGGCATGTTTTGGCCAGTCTTACTTGTAGAGCTTGACGGCGTGGTTGTGGTAGTTCCTTGAGGGGGTTGTTTATCTGCAGTAACGCCATTTGGCTTTTCTTGTGGATGATCCGGGTCACCTGCCTTCGTATTCTCAGGGTCGTTGCTGGGTTTGTTATTCTGTTCAGGCAAGGCTGGACCTATGCCATTTGTCTCTATTCCCCCGCTGTAGCTAGACGAAGACATGATCAGTCGTTGCTCGCTCTGTTGCCCTGTAACGTCTGTAACAACATGATCATCTCCACTCGATGCTATCTCTTCCTTGCTCCCACCTACTGTAAGTCCATCACCACCAGCATCTTCGCCCTCTCCGAATAGTGCGGCTGTATTTTCCTCCTCATCTTCGCTATCCTCGTCGCCGAATTGCTTTGCTATTCGCTGTCGCCGCATAGCATGACGATGCAGACGAGCCAGGACTTGTCCTTCGTGCGCCACTTGCCTCATATCATCTGCGGTCGCGAAGATGGCGTCTGTAGACGCAGAGTCATGCGGAGTAGCGTTTTTGGGTGCACTCTGCTTCTTCGGAATAGAAGTAGATGACGAGGCAGCAGCAGCAGCCATTTTTGCTTTCGATTTTGCATTGGGACTGGACTTTCTCTGCGATGTCGACCGTCTCGCCCCTCCAGCACTCGATGGGCGTCCGGCGTGCTTTTGGCCTGGTAATTCCGCAGGTATTTCGTGATCCTCAGCAGCAACCCCAGAGCTATTCATCTTGGCCGGTGCCTGTCGCTGTCGTGCCTGCGCTACATCCGTTTCGTATTTTTCCGCTCGCTCTCTTAACCACTCAGAAGCCGCCTCATCGTTTCGAAAAATGCGAATGTCTGCGGCGTCGGCACTGCAGCAAAGCAGCCACGGGGTGTCACTTCGCCGTACACGCTGCAAGACACGCTTCTCAGTGCGCCAGGAGGTGTTCGATGTAACTCCTTCCCCAGACACGACCGCGTTCTTTTTGGTTTGCTGTTGAATGACAATGCTGTAAAAATAGAGCGATGTAGTTGAAGATGAAGAGGGAGTCGCGTGCTCATTCTGCGAGTTCGAGGTTGCAGAGGAGCTTGAGGCCCCTGTGGATTGTCCAAACGCTCCTTCTTTGGTTTTGGCCTTCCTGTCCCAACATAAGACAGCATTATCTGTTCCTTCCGGAAATTTGAGGCACTTTGCCCCTGTGAGGTTTGGATTGGCCCACTGTGCTAGGACGTAGGCAAGCGTGAAGCAATCGAAAACAGAAAAGCTCTGCGCCTGGCCCCAATCAGTCGAAAAATTCAACTTTAACATGGTCTCCGGCTGCACGACCAGTACGCTAGTCGAAGTGCTTGGTTTATTCGAAGCAGGGCTCTTATTTTGATTTTCCTGCTGCTCATTGCTACTATCAAGCAAGAAGTAGCGCCCAACCGTTTCATCATCGACCATGCACTGAACACCACTAGAGCCCCACAAATTTGAGAACGCCGTTGTGGGGCTAGAGTGAGATTGAGAGGTGCTGTTGTACTTGGTACTACTCTTGCTCATTGCTAGTAGGTCTGCCCTTGCATCTACGAGTTTCTTCATTAGGGCGTTCTTCTCAGCACTATTCGCACACTGATTCATCAACTCCACATGCTTTGCGGGGGCTAAGGCATAAAAGGCAGCCTGGTGCGCGCCTTCGATTTTGGCGTTGTCGCCTTCCCCAAGGATGCTCTTTATACCTGCTACGCGCTGATGTGCCGGCACTATCACCGTTCCTGCGGAAGCAAAGCCAGAGGAGCTCAACCGCAAATACATTTTCAATTTTCTCGCTGTCGCAGTAATCTCGATAGAAGTCGTGCTGGGCGTCGTAACTCCTGTATGTGAGTTCGAATCAGAACCCGAGCCGACTATTAAAGAATCTAGCTCTTTAAACTTAACCCCATTGACAGCACTAAGATCTTCAGCAAAAGAAACCAGCCCAAGAATATCGTCGGCTGACAGTGTGACACTACTTGTAGTTATCGTTTCTGCGACACCAGCTCCCTCTGCCTTTTCGTTTTCCCCTGTTTTTGATGAGCTGCTACTTGAGGATGAAGTCGTTACGCTTGAAGATCGCGACACGGCAATCTCAAAGTCCCAATATCTGCCGTACAAGGAGCAAAACTTGCACAAGAATTGATCCTGTACAAGTCTGGCGAGCGAGTGTGCGGAGAGCAGATGTGTAGGTGCAGTCGAGGTTGTTGTAGCTCCATTGAGTTCGTGTCCCGTAGTCTCGGAAGAAGAATTCTGCCTTGCTTTGTGTAACATCAAGTCCATGTTCCCAGCGCACCATCCTTCTTCGTCCAAAGCAAGCTGTGGGAAGTGTTCGGCTAAGAACTGGCTTCCGAATATTTCCTCGGAAGCGTTGTCTGGCAGTTGTGGTACTGCTAAGAGTCTACTTCCATTTCTACTGGTTTCTCCTTCTACACGGCGATTGTCCAGCATCAACTCCCATAAGACTTCTGCTTTCGCGCGAAATAACACGGTTTGACGTTGCCGAACTAAGACGACAATTTCCTGTGGTTGGTCCACCAAGGAACTACCCTGTTGAGTACTCCCGGTCACTCCCATGGTCAGAGATGCTATATCTCGTAGGTGTTTCTGCATGTGTGTCGCGTCCAGACGAGTAGGCTTTTGTTTCTCCTGATTTTCGGTTCCTTGTTCTGCGTGACTCAGTAGGAAAAATTGTTGTCCGGAGAAGTCACAATTTCCCGCACGTTCGCACCAGCATCGTGCGACCTTCTCCAAGCGCGATGTCGGTTTGGCGGATATGATCGCCGTCGTTTCATCGCCATCGGGAACGGAAGACGAGCCGTCATCACGTAGAAATTTCACGCGGATTTTGTTCGTCGAGGGCGGCTCATCGGGAACCCGTCCCGGAGAGGTCATACTGTTCGTCATGATGTAACTGGCAATAACGACATTGTTGAAGTAATCACTAAAACTGATTTACTACAAACTTCACAAGAATGCTAGCAAGAATGGAATCACATTCTTGAATGAAATTGATTATAAATACGTAATAGGAGCGACGAATCATGCATGATCTTCATATCTTCTTCAAATATAATATGTACATGGAATCTATCACGCATGATTAGCATGATCATTTTTCTTTCACATCTCAAACTACCACGAGGGGACCAAGCATAGATGCGATAATGGGAGAGTAGGGGGGTATTAAAGGGACAAGCCTGTGCGATTAAATTTGTTGCTATAGATACTTTTTTTGGGATATTGTTATTGACAAAAGCAGGTTATCTAAAAAAATCCCTATGTTGAGAGGAAATTACAGACTTTGCCCTCGTACTCGTGCCACAGACCTGCTGTGCCTGTGAAATCGGGATACAACATGATGTACTACTGGCTTCAGAGGACACAGATCAACGTGTGTGTGATAACAATGAAATGGAGCTTCATCATCAGCTCAGCCTTTCTTACTACTACTAGAACACATATGACATATCATTCCTGTGGAGGCGAGAATCCAGAAACTCAACGAACTAGCAGCTATTTTTTGGATTCCCTACCGCTACCAGAAGAAAATGTGGCGAAACTCATTTGATTTGTTGTAGCTTTGACAGGTTTTTAAGAAACAATTTCCGTGACTGATCCTCCAGAGAAAAGATCATAGAACCTGGAAAATTTGAAACGAAAACCAAGGTAATGCTAATGAGACTCGTCGGCAGATAGACGAAAGCACATTCAAGTAGAATCATCTACAAGAGTGCAGCAGTTTTTAATGACGTGCGTTTCTCATTCTTTTGTAGGTAAATATAAGTTTCACTACGGAGATCTAAATTTATATTTAATTTGCCACTATGCTTTCTGAGCTCAGCGCTGGCTTATTCAGAAATCATTGGCGTAGTCATAGTAAGTAATTATCGGAATTAGAATTTTCCACGATGTCTGTCATGAGGATGAGAAGATACTAAAGCTAAGTACTTTCATATTTTTTCATTCTTGCTTCTGATGACATGATGCGACTCATTATGTTGAAACGATATATTTGTACAAGCCTAAGGAGAAGAAGGCTCTCTACTTCAAGATCAAGAATGAGCAATCTCCTTTCGCTCTTCCCTACCACCTTGCGCTTGCAAATATTAAGTGACTTGTCCGTGCTTCATCTTTTTCCTGTCCTCCCGTATCCTTAGTATCGTTTGCAGATCTACTGCATCGAACGGAAGCCAATCGTTAGTACGGTAAAGCTCACCGCTTTTTCTCATAGCACGAAATACCGCAGGTAGGATCAGGATGGAGCTTACTACGTAGAACGAACCTACTAGTATATTGTAGTTACGCTTGCTGGTCTCCCTCTGAGGACTGTCGGCGGCGGCACTTGCTGCATGGCAAAAAGCCTGTCAGAAAACGCTTTTTCTTATGGTTGGTCGGTTCCTGACCAGCCTCGATGAAAGCTTGTTCTTGAGCGCCCGTTGTCGCGGCACCAGTTTGAGAAGGTGGGTTTTCGCCCGCATCCAAACCGTTTTGAGAAGCAGCATCACCGTCTTCATCCCCTGCAGGGATCGACATAGACTCTCGCTGAGAAGTACGCTCTACTTCGCGTCGATCGTTCGTGCCTTCGTACGAGGGACTACTTAGAGATAGAGGAGACAAATCGTGGAATGGTACATCTGAAACTGAGCATGATTTGGAATAAACAATATCGTATTTTTGTCTTTGAATGTGCTACTGCTTCTGCTCGCTACTGCTACTAGCTTGAGAAAAATGTTTTAACCAACGGACTATGTGTTTTAGAACTAGATGAGTGGACATGGTAAACAGGCATATGATATTCTTCATCATAAAGACCGTTGCACGGTCAACAGCGCAGCGTCCTGACGGCCTCCGTCTTGTTCTCCAGAGGACCTCGAGTCCGAAGTCGCCGCAGGAGCGCCGTCGTCAACGGGTAGAGAAGGTGAGCATACAGTGTCGGCGTTTGCTGGCCTTGGAGAAGCCGGGTCCACGGCGTCTGTTTTCGCCTCCTCCACGGAGGTGTCAGGACCATCTGCAGGACTAGATCCTTTTTTAGGACTAGCCTTCGCTCCTTGCGGTCTTTTTCCAGTGATACGGCGCCGAACTGGAGAGGCACCATAATCGGAACCAGGTGCCGCCAGCGCCACATGACCGCCACACGACATGAGGAGGCTGAACAAACCATAGCAGACCGTAGAACGAGGCGTGGGCCGAGCCACAGGAGCACTGGACTTTCCCATAATGAATACCATTCTCGACGTTTTTCACAACGAAGTATACTTCTTACTCTCAAATAGAAGCGGGATGACAAATTTTTCTACGTCTTTTTTCAATTGGGAAGACAAACTGCTCTACTTTTGTATTTCTTTACTACTGTCAGGTATTTGAATGTATGCGTTTTGGGAGCAAATCGGAGTAAAAAAGAACGATGAATAAAACAGAGTGAAGACTTTTTTGACCATGTCACTACAATAAAGTCAATAGTCCAGAACCAGATTCCGCAACGTGAATGAGTGGCCTTGTGCGAAGTAATCTGCAAAGAGAAACAAAGAGTTTCTCTCTCTCTTCTTAAAGATCTCGTTGAAGAAGCACGCTGCACGTCGCATATGAAAGAACAAGGAGAGACCGCCTATTCAGTCCGCTTGAACAGAAGAAAAATATAAGGGTTCGAATTTATTTCGATGATGTTGCATAGGAAAGCAGCATGAAGATCATGCTCATGCGTTTTCCGCCTTCGTTTCCCAGAAACTGTTCTTCATCTTCGCATGTTTCAGATTCAGTGCTGATTTATCCGTTTCCCAGAAGCTGTTGGCATGCTCTAGGATTGATTTTGGGTTTCGAAGTAAAAGTATGAACTTCACATCTTTCATCTACGTGGTCATAGTTGTTTTGAAGACAGGAGACCACGCGAATACCCCATGAAGATGATGATGTAGCCAACTTTCCCTGCAGAAAACGGGTGAGAGATTTTACTTTGAGTAGTGCCTTGATATATTCCCAGAGAGAAACGATTAAATCGCATCTTTACGGCTAATCAAGAACAGCGCAGTAGCAATACTACATTTCTACTTACATAAAGATAAAAAGATGGTGCCGCTGCATGACCTCATTCTGAAGGCGATCGTCTGCACATTCTTTTTCACATTCTTTTTCTTCATATCTATGAAGAATCTCTGATTTAGTACTAGACTTAACCCTGCGTCTTTGCAGGAGTGACACATATAATCAGCCTGAGCATTAGAATCCGGTTAGGAGCTCCAACCAGACACACGACTATCCTTCAATTCTATTTAGCATAAGATTATCAGTTTTCTGGCTTGACTTGCGGGAGCCATGGCTGCAGACAGTCTGGGCATAGGAGACATTGCATTTTACAAACAACAAAAAGAAGAAAAGAGGAAGATACCACAGCTAGTTAGATTCATGCGCTCTGCAATAATACGATCTGGAACATCTCTACAATGGAGACGGATTATTCGCTGAGTACATACACGGTTAGTGGTGGTATACATCTGGTGGAGCTAGAGGAGGTGTATCCGTCTCTACTATTACTTGGCGTTTGCATTCTGTAGGATGCCTTTGCAGAGATCAATCCATTCTGGTAGCCACTGTTGCCGCAGGGTTTCTGCCAGACCTGGTTCGGTAATAGATTGCAATGCGATTTCGAATATGTGCACCAAATTGCCATGTGTCAGGCCCGGCAGGGAATACTGTCGCCTTCTGTCTTAGAGCTGTAGTATACCAACTTAAGTCATTTGATGCTAATCAACGGATATCTATTTTTCTTGAAGAAAATATTCGTCCAAAGCAGCTATATTTACTAGAAAAGAAAATATTGATATGAAGATATGCAGCCTAGTTGCAAAAGTATGCTTGAAGGAGTCGCCCTCTGTAAAAAAGTAGTCAGATGAACTAGAGATAGGCGCATGAGTCGCCAGTTATCCTTAATTTTGTCGGCCATCTGGAGCTTTGTGTCGAAACTTCCTCGGAACTTCGTTTTCAAACAATAGGAACGAATATAAAGCCATTCGCAAGGCTTGCGGGAGTGTGACATACAGATGTATCAGTCCTTTTTCCGACGGCGAATCCGACGCCGGGCGCAGAGTGTGCGTTTCGTCTTCCGCACTGAATTTTAAAGGTTGCTGTTGCAGCATAGCAGTACATTCTTCAGAACATCCTTGAGTGACCTCTTTTCCGCTTGAACAAGGGTCAAGAATGTGAGTGGAGGATGTAATGTGGAAATAACCCTTAAGACTATCATCGTCATCGTAGGCCAAGTGGAGGCAAGCTCGTAGTGCCGATATATGGTCAAGTCTTGCAGAGACGCAAAATGGTCACTGGCGATCGAAATGTTGGCAGGCTGAAATCGTCGTGGCGCGATCTTTATAGATCGCGGTATGATACTTCTCTTTCCTGGAGTTGTCTCAGATTAGAAACTAGTACCAAAAGCACAAGTAGTTGTACTGGTCTAAATGACGTGGTAAGCGTGAGATTATAATTGCCTTGGAAGATTGAGAGATAGAGAAGAGGAGATCTAAATAACTATGGGCAATTATTCCTAGGGCCGTGAGTGTCTCTCTTGGTTGTCGTTATAATACGTTTTCTGATATTCGTTGAATAAATCACAACAAATATTCCTATTGACAAACGGAGAACTTCTAAACGAGAGGATGTTAGAGTTTTTTCGTTTAAGTCTAGTGAATCGGCAACACCAGAGCTCTAGAAAAAGATTTACTTAACAGAATAGATATAAATTCATGTTTATCTGCATTGAAAGATTCCTAGTTTGAGTCTCAGATAAATGGTCAGTCCTAATCTTGTCCGACGAGAGCGGCATCACGCATACAGTTGAGCAACGCGCTGGGCGTAGCGTGGGAAAGCCCTGCATATTTGTAGCTAGCTCCACCACGGGCTTCTCCACTTTTGTCTTTGTATGCGCCCTGAAGTCGTGTTATGCCAGTGTGTGCGCGGTCAAGCGGTGGACTCCATCTCACCGCATTGGCGAAAATCAATTCCTCTAGTTGTATCAGAGTTCCAAATGCTGCATCTACTCCTTCGTCTGTTTCGGAGGAGGGTAAAGGGCCTGATGAAGTTAGCTCCTTTGCCAGCCGTTGCTCTGCTGGACTTGACTGGTGCCGACATTTTTGATCAGTAGCTGTTTCCTCATTCATACAGGCGCTGACGTCTGACTGTGGTATAGCATTATATGAAGTGTCGTCCTTTCTTAGAGGTATGGCGGAATCAGCAGGACCTTGGTGTTGATGTGTGTAAGTGATAGTGTAGTACGGGGGATAATCAACAGCCGCGTTCGGATTTCCGGAACGTCCGTAGGTGCTAGAATCCACCAAATCCACGGTTGTTGTTGTATTACCCCTAGAAGGCGGGGTTACAGTCGACTTTGCTACATCATCTTCATGCCTTTCTTCGTGCGCCTCGAAGGTGACGCGTCTTTCTGGTCTTTTGCTGCCTCTGCCTGAAGTCGGACTGCTACGAAAACCCTGCTGCTGTTGATGGTGAGATATCACATCTGCGCTCATCGCACTTCTCATCCTCACCGCCGTGTCACTCTGGTCGCCTCCAACGTCACTACTAGTCGCGCTCCTCTTAACATCTTGTCTGCACACAGACACAGGCGGCGCAGCTTGTCTTAACGAGGATTCGACGCCAGATGAGCTGCGAGTAGTTGCGGTCGCTGTTGCAAGATTGGTACTACTACACGCCTGTCCATAAAACCCATTTTTCGCGTTGTTGGACGCCGCGCGCTCGTTCCGCATTCTGCGAATCGTGGTAGCCCAGCTAGTTTGAGACGCTTCCTGGAACGGAATGCTTTTGATGAAGGACAGTTCGTGGCGCTGGGCTGTCCTAGAGGACGAAGAAGCAGCAGAATAGTTTGGATTGATCTTAGGGCTGCCTTCAAATGCACAAAATTCCAGCGCTTGCTTTTCTGTCGAATCTCCTTGCCGCGAAAAATGTGGGTGCTTCCCTTGAACTTGAAGAGGGTTTTCTGCATCATTGTCGGCCGATTCTGGTCGCAGGAGTTGTTGCAGCAGATCGTCTTCTTTTTCACTCTGAGTCAAATCACCTGGTAGTCCCTCTGCATAACTTGCATGATGCCGCTGGGACGCTTCAAGGGGTTTAAAAGTTAGCTCTGCAGCTGCTTGCCCTACTGCTTCTGTCCCGTTCGGGGCGGGTAAAATTGGGGATCGAGATCCAGGAGTAGTTTGGGCGGTGGCACCACTTGAGTGTAATGGATTTTCCTGGAACTTTATAATTCCTTTGTCATCGTCTTCGTCACCCTGCTGCTGCTGTCCAGGGAACGAAAAGGAAGAAGCGCATTCGGGAAAAAGACTACAATCTTCCCACGACGCGCCACGGGAAAAGTACGTCGGCGCTGTGATAGAAGGCGCTGAAGTCGAGAACGATGAACTACGAGATGGACTCTGCCATATGAGGTTTTCCATTCTCTTGTCTTCCAGAGAAGGAGATGAACCATCGCCGACGCCGTCTAGTACTTGTTCGCTCATCATTCCACTTAGTTCTGGCCTTGATGCAAGGGGACCAGAAGGGGGAGCTCCTGATGTTGGTGTTGGTGAGGACGCGAAATGCAAATGACCAGAAGGGGGAGCTCCTGATGTTGGTGTTGGTGAGGACGGGAAATGACCTGGAGGCGCAGCTCCTGATGTTGGTGTTGGTGAGGACGCGAAATGACCTGGGGATGCAGAAGAAGAAGGAAGAGCAGCCGCTAACTCGATCGGTCTTGATGAAAGATGACTAGAACCACAACCACCGTTACTTCCCGGATGATCGATTCGTCCTGCACCAGTACCATACGACAGTCCTCGAAGCTGGCGCAGCGGATCTTCTTGCTGTAGGTTGCATCGGTCCTGATCATTTCGTTGCTGTTGTTGAAACGCAGATCCTAAATGTTGGATACCAGGCGTATATAATGCTTTCCCATGCGATACTACTGGCGTGGAAGTTGCAACTTGTGCCTGATGTTGTCCCTGTACTGGAGCTTGTGGAGTAGGAGGCTGCTCGCCTCTAATATTACGCGGTAGGTTTGCACCTGCGTTGAATTGAATCGAATCTGAGTCGTTGGAGCATTCACGGATGCACTCGTTGGTATTAGACAAGTGCACGTGCTTTCCGAGTATGCTTGTTGGAGGAAAGGAGAGAAAGAGTAAGATTAAGACGTGCCGCCACGTATGATAATACTTCCAGTTGTATGTTAGTCCCAAGTAGAAAAGAAGAAAACTAATCCCCATAAGAAGAGCAAGTTCGCATGTTTGTATAATCCTCTCGCACTCCATGAGAACGCCTGGTAATAGTGAGCGCATCCTTGTGGTATGAAGCTCAGGCTCACGCTGCTGCTGCTGCTGCTGCTGCTGATGCTTTGAATTAGGACCGACTACCATCAATCCATCTGGAAGTAGAGCATCTAGATCTACTTGGTTCCCGTTTTGTTTCCTTTCCCCTTGAGAAAGAGACGGGACCACGGAGATGTCTGGAAAGATGCGTCTATATATTCAAATAGTAGCCTTAACTGAAGCAGACCCTTGACCTTGTTGTGGCGCAAGAAATGGTTGAGTCGCTGCGTGACGACCGCCATTGAGCAAGTCTCCCATGTTCTGGTGTTGAGCTAACAGAGTCGGTAAGAGCCTAGCCGCAGCTTGCTCCAGGAGACCACTTTGTGGCGTCCCGATTGGCGGCATCGGAGGCGGAGGCAGACTTGGTGTTGTTGCGAGTTAGAGCTAAAGCTAATCTCAATCAAAGAGAATAACAGTAACACGCTTTTCTTGAAGTTGTAATTGGTTGTATCATTCTCAATTTTGTCTGTCAGACTAAGTGAGAAGCTCCATTTCGAGGGAAGAGGATAGTGGTAGATAGAGGTAGTCGTCGTAAAGAAGATACTGAGGAAGCTGCCCCTCTATCGAAGCAGCAGGAGCAGTTCGTTGCGGAGCCTCTCCTGCTTCATCTGACGGTGAAGCATGAGGAACTGATTGCGTGCCAGGTGCTGCCTCAGGCCATGCGCTAGATGTAGATCTTCCAGATACTGTCGGAACCAGACCTGTAGGCAGCGGACTTCTCGGTGACTTGAGATGTGCAGCAAAGGCGCCAGCACTCGAGAAGCCTGAAAATAGAAGGTAGGAGACCAAAAGCTGCAGCAAGGTGACTCTGACCCTCGACATGGGGCTCTGGTCAAGATGAAGACAATTTATGGTGCGTAAGGCCAATGCCGAAGCGACCAACGACCATAGAAATGAAGCCATTTTTCTTTCTTGGAAGGTACGTTTACCCAGGGAATAATCAAGTACAATGAATTAGCAAGTTGTAAAAATGTAAGAACAAAAATAAGAACCGAGTATAACTTGCGAAACGAACGATTGATAAAAAAACGAAAAGAACTATGGAGAACAGAAAATACGTGATGAAATTCTTGGAAGAGACGACTCCAAGAATATTCGCAAAACGTATGCACAAACTCAAAAATGCGAAGCTTTTTGCTTTTGCAAACCCAAATAAATATCAAGCTAACATTTGATTGAAAAATGGTAGCGTTGGTCCTTACCTCTTTTATCAAATAGCTTGTGTTCGTCTTCACTCTGATGCCACGCGTGTCTGAAGGAAAGATTCTCTCTAATTCTATCACCATCGTCATCCCAGTCATTACCTGATAACCTACTGTGGGCTGGTAGTACTACAGTAGCGGACGATGAGAACCTCATTTTTGCTCTTGCGCTGCGATATGACATGATTGGCAGCCACGCGCGATGGATACCGGATGAAGATTGTAATTGTAAATGAAGAGGAGATATATCAATATCTACTTAGATTCAGAGTCGCTGTCGCACGTGTTGGTGCATCATCAACAAGTAAAAGGCATGCAGCACTTTTCATCACGTTTTTTCGGTCTTTGAAATGTCCAAAACCCGGAGAAACGCTTTCATGCTCATTTTTCGCATTCTTTATCCTTTATGCGGGCAGACCCTGCCTATTGATTCCTAACAAACTACTTTGTTAATAAAAATGAAAATCTGTAAGACTAAGAAGTCGATGAGGTCTGGAAGAAGTTGATTATATTTCCTGCTACTCGACATCCATGTTTCTGAATTCAGTTACGAATCGGGTCAGGCGCTTGCGGACCACTTGACCAAGGTCAGTCGCAAGATCTTCGCTCCAACGTGTCAACTTCCCGCCACGTTCGCATTTGTGCTCCGTGAGGTTCGAAAACTGAAGCGCTTCTTGGTCGTACCTGAGAAAGTGGTGACGCGAAGTAGCGTTTTGTCCCTCTAGATGTTGCTCCTCGACGGCGCCGAGAAGGTGCTAAGAAATAGTTCAAGAACCTTACGCAAGACGGCACACACTTCGTTCGTTCTTGACAGAAAAAAAGTTGAAGTTCTTGTTGTTCGTTGTTGTAGTTGCATTTATTTGATTTTAGAAGTACTCTCCTTTTTCGTCACTGCTAAAATCGAGTATCGAAAACCGACCCCACGTAAGCGCGTTCTTCGCAATTGTAGGTGGAGCATCGCAATGCCCGGCGCCAGTTTTCGAGTTCGCCTCAGAGACAGGTTCACGGTAACCATTCATTAGAAAGAAAGAGAGACAGATTTTCAAGTAGAAACTGAAATTAAATCTTTTAACGAGTAGGTGTATAAGTACAACAAATAATGCCTTACCATACATGAAATCACTTAATACAAGTTTCTGTATCGTCGCACTTTTTTTTGGGAACAGGAGGAGGTTCAAAAGATTTCGCTATGAATTTCATAATTTCGCGACCTCTTTCATGATATCTTCGGCATGCCGGTAGCTTTTGGCGCCTCGTCTCGCTACGCATACTTCCCAATCGATTTCCAGCTTGAAATCCCAGTAGTGGAAGGCTTCAGCCCAGTATGAAGAAGGAGGGATGAAAGGGAGGATCTTCGATGGGATGGAAGAAAGAAGAATCTATGAATGTGTTCATCTTGTACAGGTGGAAAAAAGAAACTACAACTCCTGTGTTCTACTTCTCAGTGAAACGATTCCTCTACAACCACAACCTTGATTCGGCCATACATGGTAAGACTTCGTGCGGAAAACACCGCAATCGCCTTCTACTTCGACGTTCGCGATGAGTCCCTTTAGGCAATAGCTGCCCTCTCCCTCATCGACCACATTCATCTTGCCAATCGTTTCATAGACGCTCTTCTGTGGGAGGTCATCATCGCTTTCTAGTGCTACGCCGAGAAGTATCTCTTTTAAGCGATGCTTGAGTAGGCGCTCACATTCCATGCTTTGGTGTCCGAAGTTGCTGGTTGGAGGAGGCGCATTTGCAGGCTGGAGCTTATCATGCGCCAGCGGCTGTCCAGTCGAGGCGTCTATTTCTTCAACGTGCAGGTCGTTGTCGCCGTCATCACCAGCAGTCAACGGTTGATGAATCGTTTGCGACCCAGCAGCCGTGTTTCCTGTTCGCAACCTGACTGAAGCGGGGATTAGAAACTAGGACTACCTCCTTTCAACATCAGTTTGCCAATTTGAACCAGGAGATTTTCGGAGTACGAGTCAAAGTAAAAAAACAATTGATTCACATTATCATTGTCCATAATTTCTGCTGTTCCCTCGTACGTTTCTGCTTTTCGAGACGCTGCGCCCACGCTGTTTCCTCGGCGATTTTCTTCTCAGCTTCAATTTTGTCCAGCACTTTCTTTTTGTAGCCCAACTGCTCCTCTTGCGTCTCAAACCTTGCTTCCCGGTGCTTTTGATACTCCTCCAGCGTAGCTGCCTTTTCGGAGTCCTTTTCGACTACGATATCGTCATTAGAGGCGAATCGTCCTGCCAGCTGTGACTTTCGCGTCTGTAATGATCACAATTTCAATTATACTTGATTTTTGCCGTCACAAGGACTTTCCTACGTACTTCTAGCACCAGGGCCTGCTTATCTCGGATGATTCTCATACATAAAGTGCAATCATCTTCTTCATGGATATATTTTCAATAGAAGATGCTAGTCCTCGTGCTACTAGGACTAGCCAACAAGATGAACAAGCATAATCATGAGTTCGCGTTCTAGATCAAGAACTTTGTTGTCGTGCGCAATCTTCTCCCTAGCGGGCTCCATGGCGCGGTCCCGCTCTTCGTACAGCATCTTGTTGCCTTTCGACTTGGCTAGCTTCTCGAAAACTTGAGAACTGAAAGCTTTCCTCGCAGCCTCTGCCTCAGGATCATCGTCGCTGCCTTGATCCTTTTTGTGGTCTTTCACTTGGTCTCCTTCTTGTTGATGTTCCCGCTCGTCATTGAGCTTTTTCTTGCTTGGGTGGTCAGTGTCTTTTCCCTCTGTATTATTTGGTCTTGCTTGATGTGCATCCACATGGTCTTGCGTCACCTTCTTCTTCTTATTCAAGAAGCCACGCGGAACTGCTGCAGAAGCGCGTTGAGATTCGAGGGCAGCAGAGACGCGTGGCCAGCGGGTCAGGGCATCCTCAACAAAGGCACGCTGAGCTGCCTCGACCTTTGAGAGATCGACTCCGTCCGCCGTTTTTCGATTTTGAAGGCAGCAACTTTTGAACGATGTCTAGACACACAACTAAAAAATACAAATGCCTAGAGGATACTAGCTTGAAGGTTGTCGTGTTTTCCCATTCCGTAATTCTGATATTATTGAAATTATATATTTGCTCTAGTAGTGTGCCGCTGTATTTTTCTTTCACATTCACTCGTCTAAATTCATAGGAGCCCCATGTATGAGGAGGCGGAAAAACAACAGCTTCTTGGAAGAATGATAAGACACTCACTCATCATCGTAACCGCCATTTGTAGACTCTTTTCTGTTCTTCCAATTAAATTGTATCTGAATTATCATAATCTGTTAGACTAACCGTAAATAATGAATCCTTTACTGATCGAGATCGTTATCATCTACAACTGCCAAAGTCAATTTAATATTTCTTCATCCCCTGGTGTCATACACCTTTTCTTGCAGCAATTGCTGTTCCTGCAGAATTTTCTTGAGTTCTCTGGCGGCAAGCTCCCAGTCGCGCAGCTTTTCACCAGCAACTGCTAGTCGGAGGCGCGATTTCAGCACAAAAGTGGCCTCGACTTCGTTCCGAGGTATATCCGCAATTCTTACGGCCTCACGAGCATCGTGACGCATCTTCTCATACAGGGCAACCGCGTCTTTCTGACGCCCTTCTTGGGAAGCGTTCAACGGCAGCGAGTTCATTGGCCGAGCGATCGCAGGCAGCGGAAAGCAAATGAAAACTTTCGAATCCAAACAAATAAATATAGTATTTCGAGTTTGAGGAAAACGTACCAAAGCATCACAAGGGAAGAGCGACAGTATATTGAAGCGTGAGTAAATGATGGTAGTACTACGAGAGTCCTTGGAATAGCGCTTGCGTCGGTCCCGCATGATGATAGATCGAACGAAGTAAGGACAAACAGAATCTGTGGCTATTGTGAGTATCTGCCGCGAGCCTCTCATACCTTCATCTTCTTCCTCCTCGTCCTCATTGTTGGTCGGAGCAGACTTGTACTGTACGCCAAATTGGGCTGGGTCGAACTTAACCTTTTCTCTTTCGAGTTCCTGTACTACCTTGTCGCCTTGTTTTTCGTAACACAGTGCCAAATTCAGGAGAAGCGGCACCGTAAGTTTCACGCGTTCTCGGCGTCTGGCATCGACTAGGTCATGCACGTAGCAGTACGCTTCGCGATAGTACCTGAGACACACATCATGATGATTGTGAAAGTAGTGTGAAGCACGATAAAGAAGAATATCAATTTTGTTCGAAAACTATCTGAAAAGTGTTTTCTCGAGAAAAAATGGGTCAAAGAACTCTGAATCTGTAGTTTCCTTTCCGCAGGACTCATTTCATTTGTCAAGGAAGAACTTTGAAGATCAAGATTCTTTGTCATCCAGCCGAGCGTCCCGTGATCGTGAAGATACGACAATTAAGTACACTACGTAGCAGCATAAGCATTGTTACTCTATCGCTTCGCTGATGTTTCCCGACTTGAATTTGTCTGCGCCAATCTTTTTGTATTCTGTAGCCGTCTGTATTCTCTCGTCGTTGCTGAGCTCCTTCTTACGCTTGTCGACCTTCCGTTGCCAGTCTTCCTCCGCCTTTTGACGACTGTATTCCTGAAAGGATTTGGACGCCGGCATTTTCTTGATGAGATACGACGTAAGTACTACCAGAGCCAGAGATAATCATGAGGTAAAAATATTTTACTGCGAGTAAGAAATAGATCAATTATGTGCTGACAAAATTTTGCGTAAATCAAAGCCGCGGTCTGTGAAAGCTTCCATTGTATTTCCTCGTCTCTCCCCCTTTCTCTATCTCTTCCTTCTCTCTACCTGTCTCTGTCTCTCTTTTCCTGTCATTGATGGTTTGACCTCTCCTCATCTAAGTAGTAAGTACTGACATCCGGAAGAATCTCCTTCTACTCTGCAGCTGAACAAACCTGACAGATTTATCCGCATCCGCAACAGATGACTAGAGCGACACTTTTCTCTATTTTGAAACTACAATGGAGCGCATCAATGGAATGCTGGTAACCGACGCCTTCACTGGTACAAGGTTCGAGCAGCTCCCAGCAACTGAAACGATGACGATACTGCACCAGAAAAGTCGTGGCCAAAAGGAGTACGGCGTACGCTGAAGGCAAGCTGTGCACGTGCTCCGCACAGGCGTTATCTTTGACTTTGTAGTATTTCAGCTTTTAACGACTTTTTGTAGCAGTAGCCCCCACCTACTTCTTATTGTTCGAAAAGTCCAACTTCGAAGAGTCAGCTTTGAGAGAAAGAACCTAGATGCTTTGTACTTGCAGACCACCACGTCTGCTTTTAGTAAAAAAAGAACATCCGACCTAGTTAGGCAGTACCCTCAACAACTGAAACAAGTTGTTCACTTCAAAAACATGTTCAACTTATTCAACTTCTGTGCAAAGTAATTGAACTGGAAGTAACTGGAACTGCATCTTCAAGGTGTCATAATCTAACAGCGTTCTCTTCAAGAGCAGGATCAACGAAGCAAAATGTGCAAGCTCTGCACCAAGACTCAAATGATATTCGAAGATCAACAACATCTTTCATCACTTTACTCATCATCTGCTATTTAAACATCGACACTGCTACCGTGAACATCTTCTCTTATAATCCGCTACCGCTACCGTGAAGATTACCTTTATTGGTATCGCTATCCATCGCTATAATAATGTTAATCTGCTCTGTCAGAATTATATGCTACTGAACGTCTCTTGGTGAGTCTCTATTTCTAGGCAAGAACGATTTTGAGGTCTTTATTGCTATTGGTGCATGCTTTTCAATTATTATTATACTCGCGCCAGCGAAGATTTTGTATAAATGTCCTCTTCCGTCGCTGGATTTTTAGATGTGCTTAATATCGGTTAGCTTTGGTCTGCGGCAGCCTCATCTTGTGGCTCGCATTCAAATAGTCATTTTCCCTAAATCTGATCATTTCTTGCTGCTCTTTTCCTCTTTGTTCCTGGCGATCTTCCACTTCATTATGTCATAGTACTAGCCTTATGATCAGAAGTTGTACGAGCTCAAGAATATTTCTTTCAAAAACAATGTTAAAAACAACACCTGCTTCACACTTATTTGTACTAACAACTGGGCAACGGATTGGGGATACCAGTGAATCATTAAGATGAAGGGGAATGGGAATCACTTCGAATCGTAATTTCTACAGATCAAAGCTCAGTAAAGTGCAATAAAGCAGCACACCAATGGCTTCGTTAACAGTGGTGGTACAAATTCAACGTCTTGAGATGGTGACGTTCTTTAGCTATAAAAATCTATTCTATCGAATCTGTGCGAATATTCAATTCGGTATAACTTCTTCGGTTGATGTGCTGCTGCTGACTTCGGCTTTCTATAAAAGATTATGAACCCAAGGACATTGTTGATGTTGATCGTTCGTGCTGTTTATCAAATCACAATGAGATGTTTTCCCCTGCATGCTGCAAGCAGCTCGGTATTAAGTACTTCAAAGAACAAGATAAAAGAGTTCACAAGTCGTAATCTTGACCATATTATTGCAGAAAAGAGTAAAAGCTTATACGCGCTGGACGAGATATCATAGATATGATTATCTTCCACCAGGCTTTCGTACCCCCTTCTTGCGATCGTGCATTCGCTGAATATGCTCGGCTTGGCTGCGCAGGGAGCTGGCGCGCGTCGCCTTCGGTGGCCCTGCTGAGCCTGACGGTCCCGTTCCACCCGAACTCTGTGGCAAATACCACTCCTGACGCGCATCGTCGTAGTAGTACCCGGTGTAAGGGTCATACCTGTAAGGTATTGGATGTTGAGTAGGTATAGGTTGCGATAAAAGATAAAGAATGCTTCTTGTTCATCTTCGTTAGTAGAGCAGAATCATTCTGAGACGAGAACACACCTTTTAATTGAACCATGTCGTGAACGTTCCTGCTACAACAGCGTTCGAAGCGTACTGAAGATTAGTCACAAGTATAAGATAAGTTACCACTGATGCACGGTTTCGTCGAAGGTATACTGTGCCGGTTCGTTGTCGCGTAAGACCATGTCGTGACCATGCTCCATGTCGGCTGGATCTTGACCTCCAGCAGCAACAATCTGGTTATCTGGACTCTTTGTGACTTCTAGTTTCATATCATCGGCGTCCACTGTGTTTTCCTCTTCTTCTTCCTCCTCTGCCACGATGTCGCCTTCCTGATCGATGGTAGGGAGAGCAAGTTGCGGCACGTTGAGCAGTCTGGCGCCTGGTCTCCCCTCAAGGGCCAAGAGAACTTCGAGTGCGTGGTCTGGTTTGCGGCCGCCGCCGGACGGACTTCCATCCTCGAGCGGCAAAGCTCCGGGACCACCTGTAAGCGCCAACTGTGGACTAGCAACGCGGCCAGTCGCTTCTCCGCTCTTTATTTTCTCTAGGTTCATCTTCTGGGCCACCAGACTTCGGTTCGGATTCGCGCTTCCGACTTGCCCGATCGAGGACATGGATTCGACCTTATCACCCGGCTTTTCCTCGCTCTGCAGATCCTTCAGGCCCGCCGCGAACTGGATGGCGGCACGCGATTGCGACATCTTCAAATCCTTCACAATATCTTCCTCGCCGTCCAGCTTCTGCTGAACCAGCTCCGCTATGGAAGGTATCGCTGGCAGCTCCAACGGAGCCACGTAGTCAGGGTCCGTTGGGTCACCAAACTCGTCGATCTGATGTTGAAAAAATAATGCATGTTGATGTTTGTTGTGTTATTCGTGTTGTCGACATGTTGTGAAATACAGCAAGAATAGTGACTGAGATTTGCTTTGCACCATGTTGTTCAACAGAGACAGTACGTAGAGCTAGAGGAGTGGTTCTACTATTTCTATTTTTAAGAGACAAAGACGAGTAGTAATTCTATCAGAAGAAAAACAAAGAGGTTGTACCGTGACCATTTCGCCTGGCAGGCATATTGGCCTCTGCTCGTCAATGGCGTTCTGAATCGCGTAAGCTTGGCGCTTCTGTTCCTTCTGGATCTCGACTCGCGCAGCCTTGCTGTCCGCGTGACTGAGGTCTCCGTAGACCTGAATCTTGTCGTGTAGGGAAATGCCCTTGATTCTCTGCACCTCTCTGGACTCAATGTGCCCACCGACGGCCAGGCCGAAGATGACGCCGATGAAGAGCGCAAACAGGATGAACATGAAGGGCTGCAAGGCGAGAATCATCATGTAAGCAGACGCGATGGCCAAGACAACAGGCCGTTTGTGCAGCTGCTCCGCAACTAGAAACGCGGCCACAATACCCGTGAGGTAACTCGCTATAATCAAAGCAAATAGCACGTAACCGAGCATGTCTTTCTCCGCTGCCAGGTCACGGTAGTTACCCTGCGTCGTGATGCCGTCGATGACGCGTTCCTTCTCGCTGCCGTCTAGTGGCTTTGGCACCAGCATCTTGGCTGGGATGCACGTCATGAACATGGCTGTAATAATCGCCAGGTAGTTCGGGATACCGCGATACGTAAAAAGAACTGGCTGCAACAAGCTAGGGCTCAAGATGCCGCGCTCGTCGTAGGTACGCTTCTTAAAGCAAACAACAGCGGGAAGCGCCTGCAGCGTGAAGCATGTGCTTGCCATGATCTGGGCGAAGCGGAAGGAGTAGCCAGCCTCATCGGCGAGAAAAAACGCTCCTAAAGCAATCACCATCGCGAATCCGATCTTGAAGGAGCCAACTAAGAAGATTGGAACGTCCGGGTTCTCCATCAGGTAGTACATATAGATCGGTAACCAACCGCCGGCAAGACCTCAAATTTTTGTGTTGAGTGATTCTTGTTAAACACTACAGCAAACACACAGACTTACTTATGAGATAATGATGCTTTTCTTTTTCTTTCACATTAAGAAAAAAAAACTTGTACCTATGCTCATTCCGACCCATAGACCGGCGGTTTCGGAGATCAGCTGTCCACTGACAGCCAACCCGCCGTACACAGACCCGATCACAATGCCATGCGCCAGATGCCCTAACAAGATCCGGAGATTTGGCAGTTCGTGCCGTTGGATTCCCAGAATCTTTTCTTTGTCCTTTCTCTTGAGCTCTTCGTCGCTAGGAGGTGGCTTGGCCCTTGGATTCTTCTTCAAGAATACTTCCATGCTTCTCCCCTCCAGGAACAGCACAAATCTCCTCGCAAAGATATGGAAGGAGGATTTGACGAAGCAAAGTGCAAACGCAGCATAGAACGAGTTCTTCGCTACCGTCTGGTAGTTTTCCTCGGTCATCGCCAAAATTGTGGCGATCAGCTGGATGTACAAGCCGAAGGAGAAAAGTGACGAAATCCGCGGGAACCACGTGTTCATCAGCTTTCCATAGAACTCGTACTCCAAACGACGAGAATGCTTCACCTGATGTTCGGTGTGATGAATAGTGTGAGTGCTACGGTGAGAAGTAAGGACCTACAAGACTACACAATGAAGTACTTAGTAGTGCTATGTAATGCATCTGTAGGTGTATGACATCTACTAAGATGTTCCTTAGATATTAGTATCTACGGCTACGAATGCATAAGAGACCACAAGCTACACGAAAAAGGTAGATGAACTTCTGCAACAATGACAACCACAAGTGTTAAGCGACAACCACAAGTGTGAAAGAAGTACCTTCAGCAGACAGCGCATTCTCTTTCCTTCGTAGTATATTGGCGGGAAGTTCATGTATTCGCACAACTTGCCGAACAGCAGACCTGCTGGTAAAGCCTGGTAACAGAGAGAGACGTTACGGCTTTGGGCACGGATGATATCCTCGTATGGCACATGGATTTCACCACAACAGTCGCATTTGTGTGGAGTCCACAGCTCTTCCGCGTAGACGTGAGCCCGCTCGACCATGAGGTACGCTGGCACGTTCCAGTCGTCCAACCAAACGCCAAACGTCGTAGGAATCACGGCAAAAAGCACCTCTAGGTTGATCATGCCACCATCGGGACCTGAGGTAGGTTTTGTGCAAGTAGGCGAGTGGAGGTTCTATAGGTATACAAAGTCATGACCTGGATGGACCTTCTGGATAAAATAAAGTGTAGGTCGTGAGTATTCGCATTGTTCCTAAGTGAGTAATACTATCCGAATTGTTCGCAGCAAAGGTGCGATTAAGCAGATGAACATAAGGTTCTACTAGTTATAGCACCACATAATTGGTTCTTTTTTGAAAAGTAGAATAGCATAAAAAAAGAGCATCAGTTCGACTGTTGTACCTGTTCCGTCCGGATCCAAACGATCAAAATTCATGCCGAGCTGTCGACCCAGCGGTCCGAGGATGTAGTCTTGGCCGTAGAAGTGGCCGTTTGCGCAAAGGATGACGATGATCAAAAACGAGATGATCAAGCCGTAGAGAAGCATCAATGCTATAAAGACCACGATGCCGTCGTCCCATGGGCACATCCAATTTTGACTACCTGGCATCGCTAGGTCCTTGAACATCTGCACCGCGACGAGGAAACACTGGGCCGTCACGAAAATGAAGGCCTCCATTAGCATGTTCCAACCTAGGCACAGAGCCTGCTGACAGCTGGGCTTGGTCGTGCTGATGGCGTAGCGACCCGCGGCGAAGAGACCAAAAAAATCATAGTTCAAAATCTTGATCAGCACTAGGCAAATCGCCATGATGTTCATGCTGCCGAACAGGACTGCAGGGCCCTTGCAACGTGGAATTCCATTGAAAAGAAAAAACAAAATCTCCACGTAAGAAGCTGGCGCGACACCAAGGATCTGAGGGTGTAAAGTGGATTAAGACGTATCTCATCGAAGAAACGGAGTGTTGAAAGTACCACACGAGCAACTGAGTCCCTAAAAGCGTTCCAACGCGTTCGTCCTGACGCTGACCTACCTTTATTTATAAGTGTTACCGTGTAACATTCATTTCTATCCTAGCCAAAGCAGTATTAGGCAAGGCATAAGTAAAAGTAGTACCGAATTCATCAGATCCGTTCCCGTATCTATGAAGTCGTCGAACGCCGGGATCGATATTCTCGGAACCTGGAGGACAATCATGTATGCCGAGATGTTGGTGTCTCCGAAGCCCAGCATAAACATGATGCTCTGGAACAACAGTAGGTCGAAGATCCAGCGGAAGAAGAAGAAAAAGGTGAACGCCAGTGTGGAGCCGAAAACCTTCACGAGACCCAAGCTCGTCGGATACTTTACGTCGCTCTGGTCGGGGTTGATGGCTACTTGCGTGATAGCGTGCCGTCGCCACTCGTCGTGGTCGTGTCCTGGAAAATAGACACTCTTGCACCACTTCACCACCAGAACCGCCATGAAATAGCAGTAGAGGACGAACGAAGCCGCGACATACGCAAGGATGATCCAAATGAGAGCACCACCAAGCACGAAAAAGGCCAACATAACGGAAAGAAATTTGGCGGCCTGGTGAGATGTTGATGTAGGTGTATTCATAAGGTTTTTTTGTTTTGTTGTCAAGAAGTGTAAGTGAGTCAAAAAATAAATGTTAGTTTGGTCGCTTTGGTGATCGATGATGAAGTTCTTCGTGAATCTGCTATAATCAGAAAAACCAGTAAGCTCCACAAGGACAAGAGAAACTGCCGTGAATCTGCTTTAATCGGAAGAACCAGTAAGCTCCACAAGGACAAGAGAAACTGCGAAGGACTGTGCAAAACATCTTCAATAAATTTTCCTACTTGCTCGTGCTGTAAATTACATTTCCGCTAGTTGTATTTCGGCAAAGCAGGCAAGAATAGAGATCATCCTCTAGAGAGTCAACAACATCCAAAAGAAGTTGCACCTTGATTTGCGGTTTGTCCGATTTCTCGAAGGTGAATTTGCGCAAAAAGCGCTGCGCATAGCCTTCCGTGTTGAACCATAATCTCAAAGGTAAACAGTGTCGTTCCCAGTAGATGTGGTACTTGCTTTCGCGATCCGGTTCCTCCAGATTGACTAGGACGAACCAGATGATGGCCAGGATCATGAACCAGAAAGGCAGAACTTTTGTCCACTGAATTGTGACCATTTCAAGGTCCATCTTATCGTACGCGTCGCCGCGGTCTTCGAGATCAATCTCGTCGACGAATATCTTCATCTCTTTCAGGTATGTGCAGCAGCATCGCGACATGTGGTCGCCGCCGGTGGGACAGCAATCGCCACGAAACCCGATTTCTGTGCACCACTCGTGCTTGATGCACAGCGGATGACCTGAGTCGGGAGCGGGAAGTAGGGGACCACGACAAAACAAATCATTTTTTAACAATCACTTCACAATGCGCTGCATGTCTTTTTTACTCAGTCGCATAGTCACAAACACAATTCCGAGATTCGTATAACCTAAGCACTTGCTACTTGTACTGAAAATAGTCAACAACAACGCAGTACTTTTTTTAGCAACTAAACATCATAAATGAGCACATCCACACGAGAGCCTAGTCGTAGTTTCGACTTCTATGTACTATTAGATGGCCACAACTGTAATACTAAAGATCGTAACAACTATACCAAGCGTCCTTGTGATTGACGACAATGGGATCATGCAGGACTCGGTCTCGCGGCGCCCTCTCCGTTCGATGTTGTCTGGAGTGCACTGTCCCATGTTAGTGAAATCGGCTCTGACGCGTACAGCATCCCGTGTGCCATCGTCTTGAGGTTCGTGTCGCCACTCTGTCATCACCCAGTCAGTCCCATTCCATCGATCCATTGCCATACGAGCAGCTGGGTCGCAACACTGAGAGATTTTTAGGATTGTTCGGTTTCGGAATCCGAGTTCCAAGTAATGTAGCTTTCGATTCGGACTACACTATGCATTATCCTATTGCGAAGTACGAAATCGGAATAAGACTAAGGGCAGCGAAGCAGCGAATAAGATGACGGCAACATCCAGATCCATTTAGTTTTATAAAGCAAGCGTAAATGTTATAAATTCAAATTTTTCTTCTATAGCGTCGTCTGAAAAGAAAGGAAGACAGGACAAATCATACCTGATTCAAGTCGCTTCGAGCCTGCAAGATCTTGATGCATTTGACGGTCTTGGGCGCGCCGAAATCAAAGCCTACCCAATCTCGTTCCGAGCACATCGCCGCATCGTCTATTTCGCCATTCATAGCTGTTCTGCAATCAGCTCCCCAGATAGTATCTAGCTTCCCGTCCGCTGCGTTCAATGCATAGTAGTCGTAGTTTACACTCGCTTGTGCTTCGATCTGTCGATACCTGGAGGTCATGGAGATGCGGGCGCAGTAGACGAACGAGGAAGTGGAAGTACGATGCCGTGAACGGTTAAGTAGTTTAGGGTAGCTATCGTCCTGCACATCTTGGACAATATTTTAAAGTTCTACCTGATGAAGACGAATCGATGGCATAGATCAGGATCGTTATTGATCATGCCGAATAATTAACCGGGAAAGCGAGAGAAAAGTGTCAGAACTCAGTTAATTAAAGGAGAAAAAGGTGGTGTAATCAAGAGAATAAACTACCCTCCTGTGACAACAGTTGCTCGCATGTTTCGCGCCCTATTGCCAATCACAGTGTTGACTTCTCCCGACGATGTCGGCCACTGTGGTTCGCGACCGTTGTTCTCCAGAGGAATTTTGGAGTTGCAGTCATCGTCAGAAAAGAATTCGACCTCTGCTACTCCCCAACTCCTCTGATTGCTCCGTTGCCTTCCCTTGTCGCACCGCTTGCCTGGTGGCCTGGTCTCGACCCAGCGCAGACGGAACATGGAGTTGCTCATCGCGGGTCTCCTGTTCCAGCTCCCTCCGCCGATGCTGAAGAAGCGCTTGTCATCGTCGCGAACGAACTTATCACGGCCGTTCCAGTACATCAGGTCGATCACAGGGGACTGTCGCTCGATCGCCGGCGCCTGCCAGATGCGCATGCACTTCACTTGCCGTCGCTCGAAGCCGAAGTCCATGCCGATGTACGCGGTGCCTGGGTCGCAGGGCGAACATCCCGCGCGCCAGAAGCTGTCGGGATACCTCACTACGCCACCGCCTTCGGGTTCACGCATATCAGAACGCACAATGCCGTCGACAGCACGGGTGCCGACGTACGGATTTCGGAAGCCAGAGACAATGATGTCACCGGACAAGGGCGTTCCGAGACAACCAACCGTGTCGTAAAACCCGAATTCATCTACTTCCCAACTCTCCGGAACCAACACCGCATTCTGAATACGGTACACGGTCTGAAAACCGGCTGGCCACCTGACATTTAGGTTGAGAAGGATCATGTACTTGTACTACGTTTAGAAGTATAATTTTAAAAGATCATACTTCTGATTGACATGGACAAAGATCATAAAGAACTTCTCAGCATCTTGGGGATACTTGTTCGACTTCGAGGTATTATTGTAAGTAGCATCAAACTGCTAGTATGGAAGTCTACAAGTGTGTGTTCACGTGACATCACGGAAATTTTCCAACTTTAAGTACCTTTGCCAGCTGCCTCCGGAGAAGCCTTCCAGATTCCATTTTTGGTCGATTCCGTAGTCCACTTGGCCCCACTGAACTCCGTCCCAATATTCTAGACGCATGTCTCGCGCAAAATGCTGGGGGTGTTGCCAAATCCGAATGCAATTCACGCTCATTGTAGGTGCATTCCCGAAGTCTACGCCGACCCACAGTGGATACTTGGACGCAGACATCATGCGAGAACCATCCGGACTCTTGTCTCGAATGTCAATCCACGAAGTCTCTTCACTCTTGTCAAAGGCGTTCATCAAATGATACTCCTCGTTCGCCTCGATTGCTGTTGATGTACGGGTCGGCGGGGGAAGATGGAAAGGAAGATCTACAGCTAGAGAGTAAGATCGATTGTTTTTATCAAAATAAGTAATGACAAAAGTACCTGGTTAGAGTAATGACAAAAGCAAACCGAATAGAGTGAAAGTCCTTTCATCTTCATCAATAGAAATTTTTGAGTACTGACAGCGTAGTCGACGGCTTCCGGTCCCCAATCGCGGACAAGACGTGGTTCGTTACGCTGTATATATTGCGCCAGCTCTTGGCCAGTAGCGTATCCCGAACCAATCGCGCGATTATTTCTCGTGTCTACAAGCACTTCCTTCTCTGGTTTGCATTCGGAATCCTCGAAGAATTCGAGCGAAAGGACCTGGACGACGAAGCAGTCGTGAGTGGAAAGTGTTTTTATTTTTCTATGCTGCAGTAAGTTGAAGCGATTTTAGTCCGAAAACTCTTTCATACTTAGATGAACATGCTGTCATGTTTTCGTGTACTAATTTCGGATGTAGTTTTAGACAACGAGTGGATAAAATCAAAAACGACGGGGACGAGCAGCCCCACATGCTTCACTCGCTAATATTCAATTGGAGCCGCGACTATAGTCGTCAGTACCCACCAAATTTCGACACTATCAGAAGCGCGAAGCCTCCACTGTGTTCCAGAAAAGGCGGGACGCGCTTGTCCGGTGCCACCGCCAATTCCAGCGTAGTAGGTCTTATAATCGTTTGACGCGGTCGTGAATTCAGCCTTTGGATCGTACCTGAAGATATGGATATGAATTATCATGCAGATGCAACATGAACGTGTGTACTTCAACAAACGTAATTGTAGACCAACTACGGAAAGAGCGGCTGTTGAAGATCATCGGGTAGATTCTTTAATAAAAATGTTTACAACTAACGAACTAATCGTCATCACTGCCATGAGAGTCGGCCAGTATCATCACTATCTCTAACTCTATCATCTTCTATAGAAGATCGATGTTGATACTTACTTACATATGCTACAAACTCCCGTTTACCTCGTCCTTTATTAATACAAATTATGATGTAGATGTACTACCATCTGATGCCGTTCCACGTTTCCATGCGGATGTCTCCGCTTTGAAACGCGGCATCCCGATACTGATCCACAACCAGGCACTGCGGGACATTTGACTCTAGGATTTCGGGTCGGTTGTAGGTCCGCTGCACGCCCAGCCAGGCAGTGAAGCGATCGCACCCCAGTGTGTTGCCCAGGCATTTGGCCTCCCAGAAGGTCTGGTTGTTACCATCGCTCGCAGCGACAACACTGTTGGCCATGGACTCAGAACCACTAGCGAGCCACGCGATACCATCCATACGTTCCGTACAGTGAATGTCAGCATAAATGTGTACGTCGACGACGCGCCACTGCAGCTGTGTGCTCACGCCGTTCGAAAACTTCCACATCGAATACTGGAAAGCCGGTCGGCGGTTCCAAGATCTTAAAAGATGGTCGTGTCAGTATGTATGCTGTCGCGTTTATTAGTTCATGTGGTTGTGATGGTGGACGGTGTTTCTAGTTGTACAGTTTATTCTGATTACCCATACAGAGCATCTTTCTTGCTAAATTTCAGCAACTGCAACCATGTAGTTGCAAGCTAAATTGAATCACGATGAGCAGTTCGTTGCAGTTGTACGACTCCTTTGCTGCTTCATTAGAATGACACTCATCCTCGAATTTTTAGAATTACGTTTTGATGAGGCTGTTTTAGAGTACCCTCCGCCTAAATCATTCTGGATTCCGCTAATGGTCGAGGAGAGACTAGACCAGGGATTAGGGATCTGCCAACCGCCGTTACCATCCCACGTTGAGATATGCAAGGTCACCACGCTGTACCTTGGATCTTGAGACTGGAAGATTTTGAAACATTGAACATCGATGGGAAGGTCCGAGAAGATTCCGATGTAGTTGCTCTCGCGTTCGCACGGCTCGTTTGGCCTACAGCTACCCTGCCAAAAGGTATCAATCTTCCCGTCAAACACCT
Source organism: Amoebophrya sp. A25 (assembly GCA_905178165.1). Lineage (NCBI taxonomy): Eukaryota > Dinophyceae > Syndiniales > Amoebophryaceae > Amoebophrya > Amoebophrya sp. A25. The sequence continues at coordinate 286,986 of CAJINU010000031.1, read as the reverse complement.
TTGCGCTACAGGAGCTAAGAATCTGCGAGTCTGCACACGCGATTTGTTCGTCATTCAATGCTAGCACGGTGTTGCTGTCGAACGCAGTTCCAGGAAGAGGCACGCGTTGGATCGGCAGAACCTGTACTAAACCCGACTCGTCAGTGGTGTCGCAAAAGGGGTTATTGAAAAACTCGATCTCCGCGACGCGCCACTCGGGAATGACCACATCAGCCGTCAGGCGCCACAGCGTGTTCATGGGAGCATAATCGTAGTTCCACTTGTTCGGAAGCAGGTTGTACCTGGTAAACGACGATATGTGAAAAAAGCCGTTAAAAGTTGACTATGTAAATGTATTAGTGAAAATTTCGTCACTAGAATTAGAAGAGTGCCAGTAAAAAAAAGAAGATCCAGTTCCAGATCTCATGATTAAAGATAGACTTAGTAGATACTACAAAATGAAATTGAAATTCCATTTAGAAAAGACGTTGAAGGAGCGAGTATTTGTAGTACAAGTTTTTGTCGACTCGCCATCCTCTACCGTCCCACGACTGCAGTTGTAACGCTTCACTATGTTGCGATACATGCCATGCCTGTCCGTAACCGGCATGCGCCTCTTGCCAAATTTTGATGCAGAGCACAGTGCGCGGTGTGTAGCCGTAATCGTAGCCGATGAATGCGTAATTCGAGCTGCAGGGTGCCGAAACCTCCGTTTCTGAACAACGCGCTTTGAAAGCCGTTGTGATATCCCCATCGCGGATTTTCTCCACGCTAGTGTCGTCACACGTGCCCGCTTCGTGACACTGTGGCAATTCACGCACGTTCTCGGTCCCGACTGGGATCCCGCTCAAAACGTAGTCGCAGCGTCGATCACCGTAGAAATACAGCTCGTTCACGGTCCATGGCGACGCGGTTGGGTTACCGTTCGTGAGCTTCCATATCGTGATCGAGCCTGCGGGGCGCGACTGCCAGCCGCCACCCGCTAAGGAGTCGAATTCGTCGTACTTCACCCATTGCAGCGTATCCCAAAAGACGACACCGATGCGGTACGCTTGCTCCGTCGTGATGGGAGACTGGAAAATGCGTACACATTTGATCGCTCCGTCTTGTGTCACCGTGGTCTTTGCGGGATCATACAGCTTCACATTGCCGAACAGATCCGGCACTTCGTCGTCCCGCACTAGCTGCTTGTAGATCACCGTGTTTAGGCGTCCCTCGTTGTCGATGCGCTGGCCCTGGACTCCGGGAATGAACGCGGGGCATCCGCTCAAAGATGCTCGACAGTTCGCCGTGTACATGGTCTTGTTGTTTCCGTCAAATGCGAGTGCACTCGTGTCCTCGTTCGAAAATGTCTCGTCGGAGAAGGACTGCTGCTTGGATACACCGACTACAGGATTCGTACAATGCGCATCCCAAAAGAACTCCAACTCGTTGATTTTCCTGATTGATAAAGAAACTCACAAGCTTAAAGTTTCCTATCATCATTCTAAGTAAAAAAAAAAGAGGTACGAGCAACTACGAGAACGAGTATCTTGAATGAAAAGTAGAAAGACCTAGATTTTTGACGTTAAAAAAAGAACTTTTTGTTGTACCATTGATCTTCGACTTTGACGATGTTCGTGATTCCCCATCGCTCTCCGCAGTAGTAACCTGGTCGGCGTTCGTCCATTCCTCGACACACTTCTTGCTTGACGAACTCTGGGTAGATGATGCTTCCCTCTGTGGAAGCTGTGGCAAGCTGACGCGTATTCGCACCTCCGTGAGCGTTCTGATTACCTTCTTCAGCTAGAGCTTCATCTGATACTTCGCCGCTCGGGTCGACTGCGCCAGCAGCAGACAGTCTGCGGCGCTCTGCCACGTTGAATCGGTGAATTTCGTTCGCAGCTTTCCTATGGGCATCGCGGTCCTTGATTTTACCGGTTTTTTCGTCGATACTTGCAAGCAGAGCGCGACGATTCCCCATCTCTAGGTCGCGCCGCTCGCGAGCTTTCGGCTCCGTCGGTGGCGCGACTTCTTTCCCGTCATGGCGCTGCACTATGGAACCGTCTTTCCGCTGTTCAAAAAGGTCGGCGTTATGCGCAAAGTGGCGCTGTAGAAGCCCATTTGAATCATGCGAACCCCCTGTCGTGGAGGCTTGCGCGTTCTTGGGTCGATCATATTCTGCTGTCTCGCGCCGAATGCGCTGCGCCACGATGTTGTCGGACGCCTCGTCCAAGATCCTTCTCGGCGCTGTTGCCGCCTTCTCGTGCAACCGCCGCTCTCTTGCCTGCACTCCTGCATGTTGGGGAGTAGACTTCATAGAGGATTCATGTTGTGCAGTAGGTGCTGAGGCGAGTGGTTGCTCTGCGACCTGGGTAAACGCTGTTTTTCTACCATCTACCTCCGCGTTGATTGGCTCCGTAAGCTTGTATGTCGTCCGCACGAGGTGTGGATGCGCATCTTCAGGCGGGGATGTAGTTGCGAATGAAACGCAAAGGAGCAGCCATACGCCAAGAAAGCGGCCTAGGTGTTGACCGGGACCTCGATGATCCGACGACGAGGGTGGCATTTTCTCGTCAGAGAACCGGTTTGTGCGATCTAGAAACTGGTTTTCGCTTCTGCGGTGTCGCTGTGATTTTGCAAAGAACGGAAGGTCGCCTTTACGTCTTCTACACCGCACCAGGTTCTTCTGCAACGACAGCAATCCATCCCACCCTGTTTTCAAGACCAGAGTCACATCTGAGGGTGCTTTTCTAGCTAATCCGCAGTGCCAGAGCCGAGTCCACCCAGTTCCTTCAGCTCGTAGGTCCGGAGGACATCTCGGCGTTGTTCTATTGCGACTCCTTTTGAGCGTGCTGGACGAGCGATTCGCACTACTTTCTGGTGTACAACTTGTTCTCCAAACTGTTCTAGTCAGCGAATCAGCTGATGATGTTGAAGACGGACTGTAGTCTGCAGAAAAATCGTCGCTCCTGTTCTTAGTCATCGATGAAGACGGCCAAAGAGCAAATCGAGCGGCCCCTAATTGCTCCAGAGACTTTCGTCTTCTTCTCGCGGCGCATCGTGGGGCGACCCGCTGCCAAGAAGATGGCATATTGCCGCAGGAGTCCGCAGCTACCTGATCATGCAACATTATAGGTGGCGGAGCAGCAGCAGGCGCGTCATCTAGTACTTCTTCGCATGAGCAGTCGAGCTCCAGCACCTCGTCTGCTGGATATATTCCGCCAGTATCACCCAAAGACGAAAACTCCTCGACTGGATCAGGCGGAAGATCCTGGCGCTTCCGTCGCTTCCTACGGCGATAGACACGCAAATATTTGCCGCTTAGCTCCTGCATGATTGATGATGCAGTTCTTGTACCCGCGACTGGTGTAGTGGATGAAGATTGGATCTTTCGTGTTCTAGGTGAAGAGCCCTCATCGTGTCGCCCCGCACTCTCGTTGTCCTCCAACGCGCGTTCCCCATGACTGCACGGATCCACCGAGGCATCCACGAACGGCTCATCCGAGCTCACGGACGGCGTAGGCGGGTGTGCAAAGTACCTCCCGATGACGTCGTCCGCCATTCTTCGGTCTCTCTCATTGAGAAGCACCAGACGCTAGATAGTGGATTATCAGTTTGAAGAATCAGGATGTTGATGACGATCTAGTACTTATAATAAGTACTTCTTTCCAGTGTGGTCAATGTCTAACTCGGTAGTTTAGCTCTTCACACTTACAACTGACCATGATCGTCTACATCATGTCGAGGCAACGTTTTCCCGATAATACAATCCAAGCTCAAGACTTGGCATTCAATAGGGAGAAGACAACGAACTCATAGTGTTACGGGCAACGACAACAAGATTTTGCCGATCTCGAAACGATTTTCGTGTCGATGGGGAAACTACAATCGATATCGATATACAACTTTTGAAGATTTACATAGTCCATAGCATGGGAGTCAGTTTAAATTGGGGGATGAGAAAGAGAAGGGTATCCAGTCACTTATTCATAAGTAATATGTGGATCATGTGTATAATTTACTACATAAATTGAGTCCTGTGAAGCGGTATTATTTCAGGTTTACTTCGGGCAAGTAACATTTATTTTTGATAAGTATTCTCTTCAAGCCAGGTCGTCGACGTCTGGACTTTTTTGCTTGATTAATTTCCGCGATTTTAACACCTCGTGAAAAGAATAAGACAACGAACACGTCGAACAGGACAACGAATACTCTCCAATCAAGCTTCCTATCTTCATCGACTGGTCTTGGTTATGGTCCCCCTCATGTCTCTTAGTGGTCGCTCTCGTTGTGATGTCGATGTTTTTAGTCAACAGGAAGTGAAACCGAATTAGAATTTTTACACATCTTCAAGTTCCTTCTGTGGGTTGTGCTACAATATAGGTCGAACCAGACAGTTTGACTAGCAGTGTTGTACCCTCTGGACACGACGAGACTTAGAGCTTGCCTATCTGTCTGCTACCCTCACACTCTTCAAACAAGTACTTACAAGGTCGAAATTGAGTCATCTTAGATGATGAAAAAATCAGCATGTCGTGCATACGTGTTGTATGTGATGCTTTTGCTGTGGAACACATGATCGATCCGGCTACAAAAGTAGGACAGACCCTGATAGCTCGGTCCAGTCATTGCGTTCGTCTGCTTGTTTTGACTGCAACATGCTGATGAACAAATACTAAAATTGTTGAAGTACAACTGTGCGATCAAACATCACAAAGAAGTTCCTCTGACACCTTTGAGATTTGATCTCTCTACTTTCTTCGAGACTTTTTCTTTCCGGTAAACATCCGGGGATCCCGTAAATGAGTTCATGTTGCTGAAGGTGGCAATTCTGCTCTGATAAAAAGAGCCTGTCTAGGTAGGAGGGGTTGATGGGGTCACTTGGTTTTCATGGCATGAGCGATAAATACAATGGGGCTTTTGCTCTTGGTTGCCAAGTGAAATAAAAGATAGAGATACATGCTAAGTAGTCTCATACTGCGGATAAATCGTTTGCTTGTAACAATCATGTGACATGTTGTTTAAGGAAAAATGTAAATGATATCTATGTTTGTATTTCGCCTCCGCAACATCCTCTCTTTGAAAGGTAGAGGGCATTAATGTTGCGGTTGCTCAAGATAAAAATTAATAGGTGTACAACAAATACAAAATAAGGATCGGATCAAGCTTTTTTGATGCTTGTTGTTAAGCTTATCCTGTTACTTCTCTTTTTCTGGAACACAGCCTTCAACTTATTCACGTGCTTATGTCAGTGTTCACAGCGCTCGGTTTACTGCTTCCTCGTGCGGATGTAACCTTCTTACCAACGTCTTGAGCCCGGATCGTCGATAGTATGAGCATACGAAAGCTTAAACTAGATGATATGATCATATCTTCAGGAATTTCGTGCTTTTCGAATAGCCTCTAGCTTTGCTTGTTTTCGCTTTTCGTATGCCTCATCACGGACAACCCTAGGCTCGACGGCTGGCGACGAGCCTTCATCCGATGACGATGCCGCTTGCCTGCTAGAACGGAGTTTCACCTTACTAGTGGTGCTTCTATTTGTATTTTCGCTTGCTGGAGGTAGTCCCTTATGTCTAACGCGTTCCTTTGTTCTTGGCGCTTTGGCTTTCTCCTCCTCCTGCTCCTCGTCCGTCGAAGAATCGTTTTTCTCCGGAAGGCGCCTGCGCTTTTTCGTACTATGACCTCGATCATGGTCTTTGTCTCGACGTGAGAAGCCTCCTCCAGTTGTAGTTGTTGTTGATTTAGCAGCACCAGCTCTTTTGGATTTCTTCGAAGGTCCTTCTGCCTTCTTGCGTTCTACGCTGGATGACGAAGATGAATCGTTTTCGTCTTCTCGTTCAATTCTACGACTCCTTTTTGCGAATTTTGCGGTCCCAGTCGTCGCTGATGCCTTCTTCCCTACGTTCTCTTTCTCACCTTTTCGGTGACGCTTTTTCATGTCTCTTTTCATGTCTCCCTCTCCGTCTACTTCTTCCGATGATGATGCATGACCTCGTCGAGCTTTATTCACAGCGCGCTTCGGTTTATTCTCGTTACGAGATGAGCGCTTATGATGTGCGGAGTCGTCCTTGGCTACCTTCCATTTGGAAGTAGATGCTTTCTCTATTGCATCTGCTGCACTACTATTCGAAGTAGCTTTCTTAGGCTCCTGTTTTATTATACGCCGACTCTTTCGCCGAGCTTTTGCGTTGCGATCCTCTTCTGCATCAGATGAAGAAGAATCGTGAGAGGCGTCTGCATCTCGCTTTTTCAACCGAGTTACCCCTGCTCGAGCAGAAACCTGTTTAGACCCCAACGACCCTTTCTTGGTTTCCTCTAGTCCTTTTTTTGGCTCCTTGATCCGCAACCGCACCAGATGGCCCTTATAATCTTTGGCGGCGTTAGGAGCCCTAGCACCAGTATCGTCTTCATCTTCGGACGACGAGTCTGCGGCACGCTCCTTTATGCGTGAAGCTTTATTTACTTTGGAATGCAGTAGTTTCCTGCTACAAACTGCATCATCATGTGAAACTTGAGAACCCCTCACCTGCTTCTCCTCTGTTCGAGGACGAATTAGTTGTTCCCTGTTTTTGGTTCGAGCAACGCCTCCGCCTGTCGCTGCTCCTGTCGCCATTTCAAAACTTCGGTTTCGCGCTTTGTTTCCTTCAACATGTTGATCTACTCCACGCCTTCTAACGACCACAGGAGAGGCCGCTCTTGAGGAAGGGGGATCGCCTTCCCCATTCTGCTCCTCTCGCACTTCAGTATTGGGCCGCTTCTTACCAGCTTTGAAGCTCACCTGATTCACGGTGACACGGTCTTCCTTGTAGTTGAGCGTAGTTGTGGGAGAAGATGAACTAGAAGTGTTGATGCTCTTGTTTGGTCGTGGCTCAGCTTCACCGTCTTCTTTTGAGGACGTTAACTCAGCTGCATCGTCCAACTGTACTTCCCGACGCTTTCTTACCACTATTAGACTCGGCTTCAATCCATCCTGGCCCCTTCATCTCGACCCCTTTCCCCTTGTATTTCATGAGAATACAAGGCAAAACAAAGGGGACCAAGATGCCGAGAAAGATGGATACAAGCTAACCATAACACTAGGCCTGCGATGCGGGCCGCCCGCGGGCCCTTTACGATATGGAGGCCTTGAGATGTTGAGACGCCTTGTGGGGAAGGTCTATTTTTGTTCTGTAGATCATCTGCATTGGCAGCGAGGTTCCCTTTCCGACGTTCACCTTTGCCATTCGCAACCTTGTCGCGGTCTGCTCGCACAGCGGGGTTAGCTTCCAGGAGGACGATCTTGGGTCTGGGACCCTGAGGCGGGCCGCCAGCGTCCTGAGTTAGGTTGGGATGCATGGGAAGACATTTTTCTTCTACAGATTAGCAGACTTAGTAAACAAACCTATTAAAGGTCTACTAGCATGAGTAGCGCCTTAGCACTTTTGCTTTTCTAATACTTTAGTTGATACTTAAGTAAGCAGTACTTCTTGCATCATAGCTTCGAATCCGTCATGACCCCATCTTGGCTCCGGGCGTGGCTTTCCGCCTTTGCCTTTCTTTCCATTACCCTTGCCGTCGGGGCTCTGTCTCCGGTCCCTGTCGTTTCGAGGCTGCCGCTCGCTGTGAAGACCTGCATGCCATGAGAAAAAATCTTACAGAGGAAAGAAACATGCGTACAAGATAGACTGACGAGAAGTTGACAGCATTGCGTTTGCGATCACTTCGCTTTGTTGTACGATAACTGCATCTGCGGATTGCAAGAAAACACCCTACTACGACTACCTATACATTCTTCTTGCGTGAACAGATTAGAAACAAGTACCATCAGCCCGCATGTCAAGCCTGCGATCATCATAAAGCAGACGCTGGTGTCGCGCAATAGGCATCGAGGCATCGACTCCTTCAGCTCGAAGGCGTTCTACTTCTATTTCATTCTCAAGGTCAAAATTTCTTGCTTCGCGTGGCTTTCCAGCAACGCCACCCGCCGTTTCGTCGCCGCTGGTAATTATGGTATGATCAAGTCATTTCGAGTGTTGCCATCACGACGGGTCAGGAAGATGCTTTCTACTTCTAGAATAGAACAAGATACAACACGGAAAGGAAATGAAGACTGAATAAAACTCAAGCTCGATAAATTATACTAACTTAAGCAGAATAATGAACAGGTGGAGCAAGAGAATCTTCAAGGTTCTCATCGGTTACCTCGCACTTGCTCCCTCTTCTGCATCACTACTGTTCTTTGTGCCAGGATTTTTGGCTCGGCCGCCTTTGCCGTTACCCTCATCGTCGTCGAAGCCATAGTTTGTTCCCCCTTTAGACAGAAGACGGCCATACCCATGGGTATTAGAGCAGCGGTTTTTTCCGTGAAGATAAGTACTACTGCTTCTGCGGTAGCAGCGGATTTACGCAAGAAAGAATAACTACTTGAAGCAAAACAACGAAAACAGACAGCAACTACTAGATAACAGAAAGATGTACTTACTAAATATTTGGCTCTAGTCTGCTTCTCACACATCTTTGTCATAGTCTTTCCACGGGGAGCTTTTCCCTTGTTAGGCCTCTGCCAGTCGCTGCCATCTTTAGAAGAGCTCATGAAAATGATCCATCTTAAGCTTCGTCTTGGAGCTGTTTCTAGCTTAATAAGTTAGCCATGAAAGAACAGCTCCTCCATCAAGATGTACTATCTTCTGAAGATGGAGAATTCGTGTGAGCCTTAAGATCTAGTTCTACCCTTTTGTCCCTCTCTGCCCTTCTCTCACGCATATCCTTCAGAAATTTTTCTCGATCGACATACCGTGCTCCGGGCTCATCTCCTGTCATCGCCCCGTTGATAGCAGGAGGCTTCTGCCATTCGCGCTCGGGTCAAATGAAGAAGGTTTTAACAACGATGTCATGAAAAGTGTATTAGTATTTGTAGTACGTCGAGAAGGATTAAGCAAGAAAACGATTGACACAAACTCAAAATTGATTATCCGAAGAAAAGCAAAACAACAAGTATCTACTTATGCCGAGGATGTCTAAGTGTACTTAGTACGATTTTGATTCTCATATTCCATTTCTTCCACTGCCATCCGTGATCGTGAAGTCTTCGCCATTTGATCATGCCCTCTTGTTCCTTTCGGAAACCGTCCATGCGTGCTCGCTGATTTTCCGAGAGCTGAATGACGAGTTCGCTATCTGAGGATGAAGCCCCTTTCTTGTCGCGTCGGCCGCCTTCTCCCTCTTCCTCTGGACCATCTTCGTTGTCAACAACAATATCGTCGTGGTCTTCGACATCATCTCTTGTGGCTCTTGCTTTCTTGTTCTTCCTTCGAGGAAGGCTTTTTCTATCCTCATCGTCATCATCCGAACTCGATAAATGTTCCGCAATGCAGACAGCACCTTGTTGACCCTTATCGTCCTCAGACTCATCCTGCTGGTCACCGCGTTGCAACACCTGAGGGTCTTCCGCCAAAACAGATAAAGGTTCTCCTTCAACATCCAGCACCTGTGCCGCCTGCTTTTCATGTTCAGAAGCATCAACATGGGCTTGGGCAGCAACGGCAAAGGCACCTTTAGTGGAGTCGTGATCGTCAACATTATTCTTTGGATCGTCGTCCTCTGCGACAAAGAAGGGATTGTTTCGATTACTCGCTTCTCCGTTTCCCAAAGGTGGTCGCGGATCGTCATTTCGCGAAAGCTCGTCGACGACCATCGGAGCAGACTGTTCCGACCCAGCACCAGCAAGAAGATTGTCGTGGTCTTCTGTGGACGCAAAAGGATTGTTCTCCTTCGAACTGTTTCGGCTCGACATGTCGTGGGGGCTTTGGCTCTCTCCATCGCCGTGAAATGAATCTTTGCCACCACCAGCACCACCACCAACATCAAACCCGACGTGCTGGGTAATATCGACGTATACTTGTGCTTTGTCTTTTTCGGCATCGCGCTCGATTGCGGTGCCGTCAAGTTTGTGGTCTTCATTGTCTTGTTCGGGCTCTTCCTTGGCCTCACGGACAGCTTTCGGCTGTAGTCTGGAAGCAACATCAGGCGCACTGTCGGTCTGCTTGTCTTCAGGAGTATTGCAACTTGTTTCTGCGCTCTTCGTTTCCTTAGTACTATTACCATCATCACGCTGTCGCCCATTCCCGTCTTCCTTTTTCTCACCTGCAGCGGTTTTTGTCGTCTCTGCTCTCTTTTTACTAGAACGGCGCTCGTCTTCACGTTTATCAGCGGCACTGCTTTGTCGCTCTTTTGACGCAGCATCCCCCTTTCTGTCCTCTCGCTCGGGCTTTCCGCGCGTTTTGTCTGCAGCACCAGCTTCTTCTCGATCATGCTCCTGCTCCTCTTTTCTGCCTCGAGCGTCATCCGATCGCGACGACGAGGAAGAGCGTTGACGCGGGTTCACGCCTCGACGACTGCGGCTCCTGCTTTTCCGTGACGCGGCTCTTGACTGGTCTTTGTTGGACGCAGATCCGGGCCTCCTTTTGTAATCTTTTGGCGCCGCTCCTGACTCCCCACCCCCACGCCGATCTCGGAACGCATATGAAGTCGGGGCTCGGCCTCTACTGCCTCCTCGCCTGCTCTGATTGTAACTATATCCACCACGGTCATCTTTGCTTCTGGTAGATCCTTTTCCTTTCCCACCACGCTGGTCACGATAATTTCGGGGAGGAGAGCGTCGTCCGCCATTTCCGCGTGGTGGTCCTCTGGTCTTGCCCCGACTTTCGCTCCGTCTTCTGCGCGTACCTGCTCCACGAGACTGACTACGGCTTCGATCTCGTCGTGTACCGCGAGGTGAGCCTCTGGTCGTGGTTCTTGGGGAATTTCCCTTTTTCGAATCTCTCGCTGTGTCCTTGCTACCTAGAACCCTGGAGCTTTTTGCCGGAGAATTGTTGAGTTTGCTTTCCGCTCGAGGACCTTTGATACTTTTGTCTTCGACCTTATTAAGACTTGATGATTTCGGATTTGGTAGGCCCTTTCTGCTGGCGTTCTTGCTGTTGCTGCCTCTATCGCTTTGGTCGCTTGAAGACGAAGAAGAGCTGCTGCTCGTCTGAGCTGAGCGGCGACCTCTTTTGCTACGACCTTTGTTTCGACCGCTTCTTCGAGGACTACGAGAAGCAGAGGAGGACCCCGAAGAGGGCGCTCGACCACGAGATCCTGATTTTCTCAAGAACTGATTTGGCGCGACGGTGCCAGCACGTCGCAGCTCGTCACTGCCAAGACCAGGCATCCTTATTTCTAGTATTTACTAGTAAAAGTAATCTCTTTGAAAGAAGTAGAACAAGTTGTAGTTCTAGTTTGGTATATATAAGTGTTGTCTTGGTGTTCTTGGTGTTCGACCAAGTGTTGGCTACCAATAGATACACCTGCAACTACAAGTTACACGCTGGGGTTTGGGTACTATGGAGACTACTAGTACACTAGCACTACCAATAGCATGCTGTGTAATAGATTATGGCCATCACGTTCACGTCCTGGTCCTGGAAAGGCAAGTGATAAAACTTGTAATTACACTCATTCAAGATCGATGTCTTTCATTCCCCAAGGAGCATAATCTAACGTCATCTTCTTGATTTGCTCAACATCGATCACTCAGCCTGATCTTCGACTCGCAACTTTTGTTCACTATAAATCCCAGTTTGCAGCTGATGGGCGTGAGACAGATTGATCCCCGATGGGTTGCTTGTCATCACAAAGTACTACCTCAAACACTAGCACGACATCAGTAAAACTAAAACAGCACATGAAGACCAACGACGTTTTGAGTCAAGGCTTCATCAAGGGGCACGTAGCCGACCATGACGTACATCCATTTCCATATTTTCTCTACCTCTAAGTCTAATTCTTGATGTCATCGGGGAAATGGAGGTACACTCACGCAGATAAGCTACCTTTTGGTTTCACACATAGAAGATCATCGTATTTCGCATCATCGCAGAACACACTATGAGGGAAAACAAAAGGTGTCCCATTTTTACTAATTGGAACTACTTTCGATCAACTTCTACAAGAAGATGATTTCGGAGACTCACAAGAGATGATTAAATGATCACACTGCGATACATCGTATTGAGGGACGGGGATCGACGGGACTATAAATCAACAAGAAGAATACCTACCAGCCTGAAATTACGATGTCAATATGTGAGAAAAATGACTCAAGATGAAATCGTAAATTTTATATCATATTGTTGTGGATGAACCTTAGGAATAGGCATGTAATCATCAATCAATGAGAATAAATTCCATGTTGCTGTCGTGCACTGCGAAAAATCAAATCAAAAAATATAATGAAAAAAAGGTGGTCACATTTAAGATTGGCCGATCATGACTGTGGTCATGATATACTTTTTGGTCGTGTGCTTGTATCTGAAAATGTTGATGTAGCTGAGGTGCATTTTATGATTGAGACAGATGTTCTGTTCACATGAGAGACATAGATCTAGCTATCGTAAACCCGAAAAATGTCGTTGATGTAACCTCTGCATATCGGGCAATTATGCTTTTTCGTGAGTAGTTCTTCTGCGCAATCTATGCAAGCGCAGACATGCCCGCAGGGAGCCAGTAACGTGTCTTTCGGCGCGTTGTAACAAAGGATGCACTCTTTATTGTTCTCAGCATTTTTATCATCGTTTGCTCCTGACGTATTTGTTCCATCTCTGGCAGCATCATGATTTGTTCCTCTTCCGCCTGCGCCAATATTTGATGCACCACCACTAGCGTTTGGCTTTTGATCCTGGCGAACGTAGTCCTGTTCAAGCATGGATTTCATTTTGTTGACGAGATGGTCATCCCAGCGAGTCTTCAGAAATTTTGCCGTGATATCCACGTCTTCAATAGTGAAAAAAGGCTTATCCAATCGCTTATGCCGCTCTTGCCGGAGGCTTAAGCGCTTCCCACTCGCACTCGCAGATGTTGAGTGGAGGTCAGGCGTTGTAGTAGAAGAAGAAGATGAAGTACTAGATGTTCTTGTAGCTGTAGGTTTATTTACTCTGCTGGGTGCATTTGCACCAGGATTGGTGCAGAAGGAAGTTGATGTCGTGCTCGTGGTCATACCTTTTCCTTTAACAGTGCTGTTATAGTTCTGCTCGGCAGGAAATATGCCACCAGTAGAGCTCGACCGAGCGCCTCTCACTATGTCGATTCCGGTGTGCCGAAATCGTGACTTGAGACCACCAGGCGGTTCTACGTTCTCCACACTGCTGGCCCGTCGCGATGCGGAGGAGTAAGTTGATGCTCCTGTGACAGCAGATGATTCACCTCCACTTACATGTGGATCTTGAGCCATGATAGGTTCTGGAAGAAAGCTCACTTTGTTCTGGCTCAGGCTCCTCTGGGTGTTGTTTATTATTTGGTCACCCGAAACATGCAGGAGCGAACTGAGACTGTCGCCTCTAGGTCGATTTGTCGCAGTATCAGACCGGCCGATATCGTCGCTTCGTAATGGGCGAGTCGACGCTAACGGCATCCCGACGCCGGATGGTGGTGCAGGTCGTTTAGCAGCAGGTGGCGTCGCAGCTCTCTCCGGCTCAGGTTCTACGTCGAGATCGCCACCAGGTTTATTGATCACGTTGCCCTGGTGTCTCCTGTTGCTGTTGCGTTCGCGATGATCTGCCGCAACGCGGTCACGATCCACCCAGAAGCGCTCCCGCGTCGAACCACTCTCCTGATGCTCTACCTGATGGAGACCTGGTGCCGCAGTATCGTTCTTGCTCCGTACTGATATAAGCTCAGAATTGCTTGTCGCTGCTGGACTGCCCGCGAAAACGGAAGGGGCCTGCTGCCTTGCGGAATTCAAACCTGGCACACCGAAGTTACCTACTGCTTGAGCAGGCATACTGTCATTTGTGCCTTGGTTCCGGTGCATAGGAGTAGATAGGGCCGCTTGACTTGGAGGTGGGCCAGGTGGCGCACTCCGTCCGGTTTCTAGGGCAGCGCCTGTGATCGACGTCGATGGAAGCAATCGCTCGGCAGCGGCGTTTTCGTCCTGATACCGCATTTGTACTAAATGCCTCTGATAGTTTATCGCTTTCTGCATGGCGAAAAGTCCTCCTCCTCCACCTCCGCCGCTATTGTCTATACCAGATGAAGCACTAGACGACGAAGCTGCACCCGCCACCTGGTCTGCGAAAAATAGGACAGCCTGGCGTTCCTCCTCAGTGTTACGCAGCAATATCGAGCTTTTTTCTTGCCTTCTCGTTTCGGCGAGTCGATCTAGAAAGGAATCGTCTACTGCATTATCCTTTTTAGTCTTCTTACCACTCTTTGTCTTTTTCTTCGTAGGGATCTCTCTCTTACTCGTTTGATTATTCTTCATGTGAAGATGACCGTCAACTCCGCCAGTTCCCGATAAGATGCGCTGGCGTGTGGGGTCGCTCACCTCGTATGATGGATCTACAGAGCCCTGCTGCTCGTCCAGTAAATTCTGACGGATATCAGAGGCCCAACCACTGGCGACGATTCGGCTTCCCTCGTCCAGCTGCCTGCCAGCCACGACTAACTCCATTTCTTCTTCTTGCGACGCATATTTTCCGGAATCGTCGTGGCCCACTGCAGCTGCATGATCCATGCTCCCGGTGTAAAACATGAAATTTTCTTGCTGCTTTATCTTCTCCGGAGAAGCTGGAGCATGTCTATGCCCCTCTTCTTCCTTGACCGCATCCAGTTGATTCTGCGGCAGGTGTCCCGGAGGTAAAGATCTTCTGTGTCCCGCAAATTGATCCATGTAGTTCGGATTAAAAACTAGTTCCTCTTCCTGAGCCTGGATTGCCGCAGTACCGCTTTGTTGTGCGTCGCTCACTGCAGCATCTTCGCCGGGTAATCGGTCCTCTTTTATGGGACCACTAGGTTGTGACGAACTTCCTTCTGCAGCCTTTGGCGCAGCGCGTTCGACAGACGACTTCTGTGTCTGCCCTGATGGTGTCTGTTCTACTCCTGACTCTCCGGCCATGCTACTACTTGATGCAGTTGCAGTACCATCTTCTTCCTGGTCGTGTGCTAGTGTTTGTGCAGACCCTACTTGGCCACCTGTTGGTGCTGTATAATTGCTAGACGCATCAATAACAATACCCAACACGTCAGTTTGCAGTCGGAGAGGCGACGAGGGATCGTTTTCCTCCTCACTTCTGATTCCCGCAGTTCCTGTTGTACGGCTAAAAAGGGTTGTTTTCTTAGGAAAGCGCGTTGTCGTACTTGTGAATGAAATTCCCGTTGGTGGTTGCGGGTGTAGTGGCACACCTAACGGTGCCTGTTTTCCACGATTCGTGAAATTGGGCGTTGTAAATTTGTACGTCGAGGAGGCCGCTGAAGGTGAGTCACTGTTTGTACCGGCAGCTCCTCCTGTACCTCGATCAGGATCTCGCTCTTCATACTCATCATCCGAAGAGCACTGGCTTCTCCTGCCGTACCCTTGCACGTTCAAGCCCGCAAGGGGATGCGCGTCAGTATCGAGGCCCTGACTTTGAAGAGACCGCACAATAGCAGCGTTGACGCCACGAATCTGAGTCGGGTGCGGCACAAACGAATCTGAGCAAGTGGCGCCAATGCTAAAATGATCCACCTCCGCTTCAGAACTCTGCTCCTCTTCCACAATACTTCGAGGCAAAGGCGGAAGAGGTGGACCTGGTGCTGATGAAGGCCCTGCTACCTTCTTGCTTCGGCCTTCCGACAACAATTTGGTATCACGATCGCCTGCTCTGCCACCAGCCGCTGCACCCGTGGTCGCGGGTTCACCTATCATCTTCTGACTTGACACTGTGACTGCTCTTCGTTTCTGTGATCGCGGTGGGCTCGCTGAATGGTCTTCGGCATCGTCTTCGTCGGCATGCTTCTTGTCCTCTTTCTCGGGAACCAGCCCAGCAAGTGGATTATAGGCTAACTTCAAATCTGAAAACATGCCCTTCGCACGCATTTCCCTCAAAGCTACGCTCTCGCCGGCCAATTCGTTCGCAACCATTTTCTCACGCATCCTCTTTCGCAGCGTTACTGCGTTCTCCGGAGATGCCTCAACAAGGACAGACTGCTCACTCTGACGATTTAGCATAAGCCGTTTTTCCTTCACGCTCATCCTACCACTATTTTCGGAACTTTTGATGTCTACATTGTCAACTCCTGAAGTTGTTGATGTTGAAAGCGACGAAGCGGCACTGCTATTCATCTGGGCTTGATGTTCCGCAACTGTGGGTCTTCTTGATGGTGGTCCTACTTTGATGTTGTTCTTCTTCTCTGAATCCCTCGTTGTTGAATAGTCTTTCCCTTGCCTATACCGATAAGCATCTGTAGAAGCAGTAGCAGAGTCTCTTTCATCGTCCTCTACTTCTCTCCCTTCTCCAATAGCTTCAATTTTCTTCTCGAAGTAGTTTTTGTCCACCTCCCAGGGTTTTCGGTAGCTTTTCCGCACAGCCTCCTCCTTGCGACTGAGCACGTTGGTGTGCAGCTGCCTGTCTTCTTGTAGGTCTATTCGGACCGGATTTCTCATGTCTTTGGTTAAAACCAACTCGCGCTGAAAGCGATCACGCAATCCCTTCGCTCCGCAGTGTTGCACAAGGTCGAACGTGACATCACCATAGAAATCTGGTTCGGGGAACGCAGTAGTTGTATCATTTGCTGCATTTTTGTCGGACGAAAGAGTATCCTTAGAATCTCCTGGTCTAGGGGCAGGCCTGCTAGTTCTTCCTTCAGTACTGGTAGAAGACGAAGCTTTAGTAGCACTTCCCTGCTGATGTAGTTGTTTCACAGGGGACGTTTGCCTACTTCCAGCCGAAGAGTAGGTCCAAGAGTGGGGTGCTGCACCGCTCTGCGTCAACTGCGTGCGATCTACGGCAATCACCGAACCACGACGACTTACTCCTGACTCCTCACGACTACGCAACTCTTCCCTCCTATGCTGTGCAAAAACGTCCTTGGAAATGCCACGGTTTCCCAGGCGTGCCGACGAATCATCTTCCTCACCCATTTCGTCGATACCGCTTCTACCATTTCTTCTTCCGACAAGAAGCGTAGCCACAGATGTGCCATCTTCTACACTCAAGGCCTCTCGTCGACCTCCTCCATCTTCATCTTCGACATCTTCTTCTACTTCTACACTAGCTTCACTATCTCTATCATCTCCCGCACCTCTATTTCTAGTATCAACAGTCCGACGCCGTCTACTCGGCTTCTCGTATTCTTCCGCTAGGACCGACGTGCTCCATCGTGGTTTAGAGAGCATTTGGGCACGCGTCGAGCGTCCGACACGCGTCTGCGACAACTTCAGAACGGGAGGTGGCAAGCCTCGGACGTCGTTACAGCTGCCTTTGGCATACGACTTCCGTTCCTGCATCATCGGATGGGAGGCCGCTAAATCTACTCCGTACTTGTGTGAAGTTGATCCAGGTCCACCTCGAAGTTGTAAGTGGTAGCTGCAGTCGTCGTCGGACGGTGCGCTGGCTGTCTTTGCCAGCATACGCGTCACAGCATCTCCCAACTGCATTACGGCCGGCATCTGTTTTTGTCCTCCTGCCAATAATAGCGCGACTCACAGTGGATCTGGATCATCAGCCGCTGCAGAGAGGCCCTTTATTCGCTAGTATCGCCGGTGCTTGCGAGCTCGACGGCAAAAGGTCATTTTTGTTATACTCACTTCTAAGAGACAAGACAAACACAAACATTAACACGCATGAGCAACCTGCTTTCTGAGCAAATAAGAATGTGAAAATATAATAACTATTTGGACCTCGTCCGGAATCGAATAGAAAAGGAACAACGACAAAACGCTTCTCGTGGTTAGAACACTCTAGTGAGCTTGAGGCCCCATTTACTTCCAGAACATGTGTTGGTACGAAGGATTTGTTTGCAAATTCGACGGACGACACGACAGTACACCAATTCAATTCGTCAATGTTCGACGTGCAGTTACTATTGCTAAAGGACAATTGTAAAAAAACATGAAGTGTTTTCTTGATGAATTCCACTTTAGCTCATACTATCTCCCTCAATCGAGAATTCGACTCATCGCACGAAATGTCTCTCAGTTGTTGCTTTCTAGGAAGCAGAAGCATGAACGTTCTAGAATGATCATACCGCAGCAAGTCCGATGAATGCAAAATTTTGTTCGTTCAATCAATCTCCGAAAATATCATCGTGAAGATTACCGAAACAACATCAAAAATACACTTTTCACTCATCTATGTTTCTTCAGAATCAAAATCAAAAATATGAAGGCATAGTAGGTGTAGATGTCACAGAATCTTCATAGCATAATGGATTCGACACGACGTTATTGTAGGGCTTCAAAGTCCTTCAAAAAATCACTCACAAGTTCGTCCATGCCTGGGCTTACCGTCGGACTGCTATAATCAATATGTTGAATACAGCAACGTAATTAGGTGCTCGATGAGATAAAAGAAAAAGACTTGAATAACACCCAGCGCGTCGTAGATTTCAAAGCCTCCATGCACTATGAGGACTACGACTAGGTTTCAAAAATTGAATAAAACGAGTGCCCCTGCCTATCATTCTCAGAAGTCACTAGGTTGCGCAGATCTATGTATATTGACGCGTACAGGATCGAACCAAGCGGTTTCTTGGAGCTGCTAGACGGTTTTTTGATACACTTGATTGCACCAGCACACCTTGTGGTCCTAATTTTTGAATTTCGATGCTTGGAAACGGTGGTATCCTATTAAACATAGATGCAACTCCCAGAGTCATTTAGGACTCACATCATGCTCATGAAAACTAATATGCCGAAATTCTTCTATTAATCTACATCTTTTAGTATTGTGCTACTGGTAAAATCCTATAGCAGAGCAGCCACTCTCTTGACAGAACTCTTCTCGTGCTTCAATAGCTACTGCATCAACTTTAGTCGCATACCATTCCGAATTCTATAGTATACATATTGAAGCGCCAGGCGTATTCTGGCTGATTGTCTGTACACCACACGGACACAGGACGCTTCTTCTATAAACAGCAGATAAAGGGTATCATATCTTCTTACAAGTGTATCTTCGTGTCTGTGCAATCAAATCATGTGCGAAAAAGTTAATGCGAATTGTAGCTCTGATTTCTAACCCCGGGCTCTGCCTTGTATACTTAATATGAGTTCGCGCTTCTTCTGGGACAATATTCATGTATCTGCGTGCTTTTATCACATAGCGTTTATCGACTGTACTTAACGTTTACAGACACTTCTTTGTTTCACCTTCACCGATTTAGGATGAGAGAGAGAGGAACAAATGTTGTAACTAACAAGCGACCTGCTACTTCTTGGAGGTTTCGTCCTCTTCGCCGCCCTCGACCTCGGTTTCCGGGACAAAAAATATGCTCTTGTGATTGCTTGGAGGCGGCATTACCGGGAATTTTTCATATGCCTCTGCAATCGTAAACTCCGGCAGAGTGAAGGACTCCAACCTGTATATCTTTGAAGATAAAAAGATTGATTACTTTCTTAGACACATTCGCACTCACTGGCACAAGACAGATGAGTGGGAGAGTGAGTGAGTGAGTGAGTGAGTGAGTGAGTGAGTGAGTGAGTGAGTGAGTGAGTGAGTGAGTGAGTGAGTGAATGTACTACCGCTCACACCCAATCGAGCAGTATGTCGTTCACTCGAGGAGTATCATGTCGTTTCACTACTGTACTACTTATACTGAGAAAAAGCACAACAAGGTTGATAGAAGTACCAAGGTTCGAGGGACATGAAGTGGAATTTGTGGACTTTCCAGAGCTTCGACGGAAAGTCGTCTGTTCCGAGTTCGTAGGTGTCGTGAAATGCGACATGCTGTTTCCATCGGCTACCAATCGTTTGCTTGCCTGGTCCCAGGTAGACCTCAATGTGCGTGATATTCCAATGCTGCGCCTTGCGCCAGTGATCGTGATAGGTCGCCTCATAGAAAATCAGGTCTCCCGGCTTCATGTCCTTCTCCTCGACTTGCTTGCTGCCTGTAGTATTACTTAGTGTTACATAATTAGTAAGTTTCAAGAAAAACTAAATCGATTACAACACTCCCTCATGCTCATCGTAGTTTTTGTTTTTTTTTATTGTTCTTCTTGATGAAGGAGGAGGAGTCACTGGAAGTGGAACTAAAACTACACACTAAAAAAATAGAAGTTGTACAAAGGGCATATTGATAGGTCTGATTCCATCTGCCCAATTTCCATCCCCACTCCGATTCTAAGTCAGCAGATGCCTGTCGCAAGAGTGCACAGCAATCCAAAAAAACCCCCTTGTTCCACTCGTCTGATCCTTCTTCAACATATCGCTTGGCATACCTGTTTGTATTTCATTTTGATTGGCTTCGACACCTCCCTGCTCAATGCAACCTTCTCAATGGAATTCCAATGTCAATCCTAATCCATGTGCCCCCCAGGCTCAAAAAGACACTTATTGTTCCTAATCCTATTTATTTTCATTGATTCCTGTAGAAGTAAGATGGTCAAAATCAACAGAATACATAGTACGGCACGCCGATATATTTCTTCAGGGCGTCGATCCACTTCTGTCGTAAGGCATCCTTCTGTGCCTGTGTTCTCTGCTTCTTAGTATCGAGTCCCTTTTTCTTTCGTTCCTGAGCTTCCTTTATTTTCGAGTCGCGGAACTTATCGAATTAGAGCAGGTCTCACTCATCTACTCTACTACAATCGATGAGAGCCATACAGATGTATGTGAATGTTGATCTTTATCTGTCTCACTCTTGAGAACACAAATACGCCGTCCAGGGACAGACTCTTATTCTTATTGGATTCCTCATAAGTGAAAGCATCCTGCAAACTCGCCTGTTTTCCTGTTGGTGCTGGAGCAAAGAAGTCCTCGACTTCCTGGACCTCAGGGCTGCTCTTCTGCGCTGGCATGTTTCAAAAAAAACTTACTATGTGAACTTGTCTGCGCGTGCACTTCGTCGGATGGATCGTAATAGATATTTTTGACTATCAAAAGCGACTCTCGCGTCTCTTCTTAATCCGCCACGAAGGCGTGGTTTTTCCTACAATCAATTGATAGTGATTGTGATGTCGGTTCTCGGAACTCACCCTTCTAATTGCTGTTATTTCTATCACGACGAAAACACGTTTTTTCTCACAGATGAATTGGAGTTTCAACTTTGCACCTATTCTACAATATTTGTTTTCTTCAATGTTTCCACCTCTTTGAGGTTTTGACTTTTTGCGTGGCAGAGTCACTCGATTCTAACAAAGTTCGTACCCAGTTTTTCTTTCGGTTTTTTCGTGCACTTTCTGTTTCCAAAGGGAGCACAGTTGATTTCTGCTTCTACCGAGGTGATGCCCGGCATCATCCTCGGTGACACATTTTCTTGGTGTAAGCAATTCTGCAAAGCAACATACGTATTCATAATCACAGCAGAGACAGAAATAGACTGCTACATTTTCTTTTTATCGTGTTAGAAGTGTCCAATGAGGTGACTGGAGGGCTAGAGAGATGTCCTTTGAATGTTTTCAAGCTTGGTGTGTCAGCACTCAACAATGCGTCGATTTCATGAGTGAGAGGACAGCCAGATACATGCACAGGCAATTAGGTCTGCAGAAACTGAAACAGAATGACGTTGACGGTGCTGAAACTCGAATTTACCAGGGCGACAGGGAACACGATCCCACAACTATATGTGCGTCGTTGTGCTCCATCCTCTTACACTTGGATGTTGCACTTAGCTCGAGGAAGAAGTTCCAGGACTGAAGCATGGCGTTAATGCAGAAAGCCATCGATCGGCGTCCATAGCAGCTTGCGCACCACTGGCCGCTGATGTGATGGCTTGCCTGTAGACGGAATCTGCGACATCTCCTGCGGCGAAGAGTCCGGGAATTGATGTTTGGGTTGTGAAATGTTCCCGCTTTACGTCCTCTGTACTGCTTGGCATTGATGAAGTTGGTCCCTGAGCCTGACTTCCAGTAAGCAAGTAGCCAGAACTTCCTTTGAAACGTGCTATTCCTTGGAGCAGAGCGGTGTTGGGATCGTGGCCAATTGCTACGAAAGCCGCATTGATGTCTAAAGTTGTCTTGTTGTCGTCCCTAACAGACATAGAGGCTGTAGAACTCGCAGCATCTTTTAGAGTGATGGACACGAGTTTCTTTGCACCTGAAGCTAGCGCGTCATCGACGTTCGTGTCTGCGATGAACGAAGTGACTAGTTTGTTCCAATGCATCTGCACCTTTCCAGCGTCGACGCGTCGCGCAAGCCGTTCTTGGAGGACCCTTCCCGCTCTCAAGCTGTCGCGTCGATGCACTAGGTGCAACGGCGCTTTGCATATCTTGGACAAAAAAATTGCTTCCTCCACAGCGGAATCGCCGCCACCTATGACAGCGCAGGTTTTCCCGCGATAGAGAAAGCCGTCACAAGCGGCACAGCTTGACACACCGTGTCCGCGAAGCTCTTCCTCACCCGGGATGCCGAGCCAGCGTGCCTGTGCTCCAGTAGCTAGAACGATTGCACGCGACTGCATAGCAAACGCCTCATGATTCACCTTGTTTTTCTGCTGCTGCGGTGCTACCTGTGGCTCAATTGTTCTATCCGTTGCTGGTGATCCAGTGAGCAACTCCTTCTGCAATCGCAATGTGAAGATCTTACTTGCTGAGGTCTTTGGAGATGTTGTTGACGAGCACTTTATATCCCCGAAATCGATTCCATCCGCATAGCCCGTGACGAATTGGACACCGAACGCTTCAGCCTGCATTCGCATGTCGGTGACAAGAGCCGCACCCGTTCCGCGTTCAGTGCCAGGATAGTTTTCGACGTCGACACCCTTGCCGAGAAGTTGACCCGCGTGTGTCATTCTTGGGGCAATCACGACCGGAGATAGACCCGCACGAGCACCGTACAACGCAGCGGCCAAGCCCGCGGGCCCTGCACCAATGATTACGAGAGACTGTAGTTCGTCTTTATTCACGCCAAGCAAATCTGGCTTTCCGAGTACTGAGGATGCAGCAAGAGGAAAAGCAGAGCTTGCTGTTGAACCAGCTGCAGGTTCAACTCCTCCAGTGGGGATTTTTACGCGATCCATGTTGGAATCCATCCCAGTCGTGGTTGTTGTATTTCTCGTCTTTGCGCTACTGGTTGTAGATGAAGATGCGCCACCGTCGGTCATGTCGGAGCTATACAAGGCGAGCTTTAGAGTATCTGCACCTTTGCTACCACGGGTTCGAATCTCACGCCGCAAGGCTTTCAGACTCTGCACTAGATCCTGATCAGTAGCCGCTGAAAAATCCAACTGAACCCCGCCTGCGCTAGTTCCCGTCGTTCCTGACAAGAAGTGTTGCGAAGGAAGACAGATGTAATTTCATCCAGGATCAAAGTAAGTAGACTGAAATAGAAAATAAGTTGCATTTCGATCTACTTGTCGTAGGTGGTACTCCTGTTTCTGCAAGAATATTATACTATTGATCAAGTAGTGATTACCTCAACGCTAAATGACCTCTCATCAACATCAGAAGTAGAAATATACCTGGTAGGAGCCCTGGAACGTCGATCGCCTGACTTCCGCTACCTAGAGGTAGGCTTGCCATATTATTTAGTTGGTCATCTCCAGAGGACTCGGCGAGCCCAGCCAACTGAAATGCCTGCGAAACCATATTTTCTAGGCCTGTAGTGTCAGCCCCATCGGTCGTCAGGAAAGGAACCACAGCACTGTCGATGACAGTGCGAAAGGCTGGCAGACCCTGTACTCCGAACATGTCGCCTACATCTGGCACAGCTTGCACGTCCACATAGAGAAAGAGCACCTGGTGCGCGAATGTTTTTCCCTTGATTTCCTTTGACGGATCCGCCAGAACATACCGCTTTTTGGCGTATTTCTCAGCGAGCAGCTCGTAGACGGGTGCCATGAGTACGCAAAACCCACACATCTCGCTACCAAAGTTGACAATGACAACGCGAGAACTCTGGATCAAAGAGACAAAGTGGTCCGATGACGCTGCAAAATGCTCGAATTAGAAGATCTCTAGGTATAATTAAGTTCTTCAGCTTCACGTCCACATTCACTATACAAATAAAAAGGGCTCAACTGGAACTTTCTGCTATGTTTCAATCCGTCCTTGAAGTCATTTGTTGTAATTGTAGTTCAAGGAGTAGGGCTTATCATTTCTCCCACTCGACGTTGGAATTGCACTATATAGTGGTAGAACCGTCCTAACTAGGAGAGATATAATACACAAGAACAATACAAGTTTAGCGAAATAAAACTACATTGATTTATCCCCTTAAACAAAGCTTCCTTGCTTTTTGCCTGGAGGCGTCGGCGCAGCAAGAGGCCCAGAGCCCTGTTGCTGCCCTTGCTCCACCATCCCTGCTTCGCCGTATTGAAGATCCTGTTCTCCTCCCATTATACCTCCAGCTGCATCAGCTCCGTAGCATTGTCTCCGATGCTTTGGGTCCGGCAACGATGCCCATTGCTGAGCGTCGACTCTAAGAATCTGCAGACTTTGGGACGCGTGCCATTGCTCGTATGGGGGCACGCTGTCCGCAAGACAGCCTGCCTCAATCCACACTTGTGCCCAACACTCGCGACCGACGTTAGTTGACTCAGCAGTCAGCCTAGCGCACGGTCCACTTGTTCCTCCCGCTTGATGCTGGAGGCCCAACACGTCCGTGCTGCCAGCGTTAACATTTTTAGGTCGTGCACCTGCGCCTACTTCTGGAGCAGTATCGGTAGGAGCTGATGAAAAACCCAGTGAAGATGCACCCTGATTCAAGGCAGGCAAAGGTGGGAGGCCGCCGAAAGATGCCCATCCATCTTTAGCAACAAGGAGAACAAACGACAAGAGAAGCATGCTGTTCTTCTCAATAGAGGCCTAAGCAACAGCACTAAGTCTAAGAAGATGAAGGATCTGTTAAAAATCTGTGTCAATATAAAGACATGAGGGTACTATTCACCGAAATTCAATGGCCGCGGTACAACAGGAACTCCTGAGCGATGGCAAAAAATTGGACAGGGCACGCGAAAAAATATTACAGTAAGTATACTATAAGTTTGCTTATAACAGAAACAGTACTACTAGACTACATGTTCCGACAACGAACAACGCATGATATCGAAAACTAGTACAACTTAGACTTACTGCTCATAGATTGCTCAGAATAATGACCCGCTGCTCGTCCTCTGGAACAGAGTATAAATCAAGCTGTTCCCGACTCGAACAATTCTCACCTCTCCTGAACTCGGAATCTACTACTTGAACAATCCCTCTGTTGGGACAACAAACAAACAGGAACTTGATTTCTCTCTCTCAAGCTCGTTGATGTAAGTAGTTGTAGACTTGTTCTCTCAGAGATTGACCTCAGAAGTACTAGAGGAACAACTGTGGTGAAAGTGGGAGGAAGGTGTGGAGGAACGATGTTGCCTCTACTGTCCATCAGTTTAGTTTTTACAAGTGACAGAGCTGTGCACCTTTTTCACTTGTCTTGGTCGTCTTACATATGGGCATCGTTGAGTCGTGAGGGTGAAATGTGTGCCGACTCCCCCATCGATTTGTCTTCATGGTCCGTCCTAGGGTACAAATTTTAAGCATGTTTCCTCCAAGTCCAACAACCATGAAGTTGAAGCTTGCGCTCGGATGGGCGTATTTAATTGCTGTCGTCTTCCTCACTGCTTGAAGTGGTAATGTTGTTCCACTGAGAGTAGTCTAATCTGTTTCTCTTGACTACAGGGGTGGACGCAGCTGTGGTTGGCGTATTCATTTTTGCCGGAGTAGCTGCTTCTTGCACTCTTGTCGGGGTGGAACTCGAGTGACTCGTGGATGTTGACACGCTTGCTTTGCTCGATTTAACGTTAGCCGTAGCAGAAGCAGCACTAGTACTAGCTGGAGAAGTGGCTCTACTCGTACTATTTGAATTGCTATTGCTAGCTAACGTTGGTGCCTCGTCCTTTTCCTTCTTCTCAGCTTTTTGTGCTTGTGCTGGTGCTCTTGCCGTTTTGTTGGTAATGACGTTGTCTTTTTTCGCTTCTTTTTCGTCTTTCTCCAGCTGCTCTTCGCGGCAAAGAAGGTCTAGCACGCCGCGTGGGATTTCCGCGGCAGTCGGGTGCATGTCGTAGAGTTCCCGCAACTTTTGTTTCACTCCCGCTCGTTTTTCCCTTTGGTCGCGTTCATTCCGTATCCTTTCGCGTTCAAGGCCTTCTCGTGCTTCCCGTCGTCCGAATCGCACGAACTGCCCTCCATCCTCGAATCCAGTCGACAGCCACAGATTGTTTTCGTAAATCGTAGCGCCAGGGCCAGCAGAGGAGGACGTGATGAACGAGGTACTCGTACTACTAGATGAGGACTTGTTAATAGAGCCTCCTTCCGCTGCTCGTGCTCCAACTGCAGGACTAAGCAAAGGTTTCGGAGGAGGTGCTGTGGCACGAAGCCCCTGCCGGATAGTGTCGGCTTGGCGGATGTGCCCTCTGAGATCTTCCTGCTCCATCAGGACTTCATTCGCCAACCGCTCTATTTCCAGCAAACGTGTGCGGTCGATCTTCATTTTGTATGCGAAAACGATCGATTGAAGTGGTCCTTCAAGTTCACCTTCTTAACACACAGATTAACAACTAACTGTTCTGACACACAAATTAATATTACTTACTATTAATACATGAAGAAGAAGATACAAGTGATCGACACAGAATGGATGAGGATCGATCGGCATATGGGCAACCTACCTGGAAGATACGTAAAAATGTTCGTCGACATGAGAAATTTTGTTAATGAGTTCTAATTCTTGAGTTTTGCATCAACATGGTTGGCGTCGTATAATTGCTCTAAACTGCATAAGCCCGTTCTTGGCACGGCACGGATGTTGCTTAAATTCCACAAATTTCAAATGATATCACTATTTGAGGATCTCCAACTTCAAACAGCGGAGCAGACGCAAAAATCATGTCGATTTCGCGTCGAGCCAAGATAGATCTCTGGATCATAAGCCAGATACTGGAGTACGGCATCAAGCACATCATGCATGAGTGTCTTGAGGAGATCGAAATCAGTCAGAAGATCTTCAACTTTCCATCAGCACATCTTGATCCGAATCTCTAAAGAATCCACTACTGCAGAGAAGTGAGATACATATAAATATAATGGAGTGTGCATGTGGATTTCGATATGCGTCTGGATGCTCAATTTGATTCATGATTAGATTAACTGCCCAAAGGGGTCCTCGCGCTTAAACAGCGTGGGTTACAATTTCAAAGGTTGAACATAACTGCCGCTGCTCGTCCACTCGTCGCTTCTATTACTTTTTATTTCCATCATAATCTATCAAAGGTGGTTCACGTTGCCGCAAGTTGCTACACACTCACTGCGCAAGTTGTTCATGAGGCTCTTGGAATTATTATGGCGACTTGGTATTGTCTTTGAAGTGAGCGTGTGTACCATTCCTTGTTGATGTCGTTTCGATGCCCGAAGACTACAGGTACAGGTCCTCTGAAGGGCCTCATAGATATGCAGAATACGTATGAATGACATTAAACGATGCCCGTAATCTCGACTGCGTCGACTTCTGACAACATCACCTGGCTGCAGACACTTCTGAATCCTTCAAGACATACTTTATTCGAAACTTTCGCCAGCTAGCTTCGTTGTTGTTGTTGTATAATACGATACAGGTACAACTTCAACTATTTTAATTCTTTTCAGTCTCTCTAAAGAATTTTAACCAATACCAAGATATACCTCGTCCCCACCTAGTTAGTTAGTGAATTAGTTATTATGTACTAACTAATATCGATATTATAGTTATCGACGAGCAACATGAATCGTGCTGACTTCTTTTTCTACGAGCAAGATGAACATGCACAGAATTCATACCCTTGCAGCACCAGTCGACTGGTTTCCGCTGGAGATGTTTGCGGGCGTAGAGCAAATAGAGGCCAACTCAAATAACAACTCTCTCCATCAGGCCCATCGGTAGACGCAGCAATGCCACAATGAGATCATGAATGGAATATAATATCATTACGAACCAGTGGTCATGAAATTGTCGAGATCAAGACACGACGTCAACGAAGATCTAGTAATAGGCCCTTCGTTGATGCATGTCAGATTGCAGATTTCATCCTGTCTCGCATATTTTTTGTATTCTAGTGCTGCTAGAAGAGTAGCCGTAGTTTTATTCAATTCGCAAACCGGCGGCAGATAGAGCACAAGTAGGCGGCTTCAGCCTGGACGCTAGGTGCGACAGCTCAACGCAAGATGGATACAAACGACTGTCGAATAGATTTTGTGTTCATTAAATGGCGACTAGTTGTAGGATACGACAGGAATCGATCTACTTCCCGCAGGGTTAACCTGTGCCCTCCGCTGAATACACGCAGCCTGCCAGCGAAGGACTACGACTACCTAGTATCATGCATGGCAAAGAAGAGCAAGGCTTTCCCGATATCTAGCGGCTAGCTATAATATTGTGAGAGGAAACCCCGCTGCTTGTGTCTTGTCGAAAATCCAACGAGAATGACACACACACCTGGGCGGGTGGAACGAGGCCAACGAGTAGTCAACATGTGCTGATTGCTAATAGCCGTTGAAAGAAAGAAGTGGAATCGAGCGGCAGATATTTACACAGCAATTCACTCAAATCGAGAAACATTTATACATAGGACAGTCTTCTGGATTTGGTTGTGAAGGTCCAACCTACAACTACATCTACCCAAGTAGACCTCAAAACAAGAAGCGCGTTCGTACGATGATGTAGTTATTGTTCAGACCCAACCACGCGGATGGTCGAGAATCCTACTGTAGTCAATCATTAAAAGCGAGACAAATACAACGTCCAATATGATCATTTTCATATTCGGAATCAGCCTCCTTTTGCGATCCATTAGTTATGTGTGAAGCACACCACGTGGCAACGTGGAAATACTTCTTTATTTTACTCATAAGTCTGTCACTGCCTATCAAGAAATCAAATCCAGAAGATCGTAGGATCGACGTAACCTTGATCATGTTTGTTGTTGGCGACACCACAACATGCGATGAAGAGAAAGTGACATTCTCTCACCTGAGTTGACAATTCACAAAGTATAAATATTCTATTTATATTAGCGCTCGAGATAGAGCCGATATGTGGACGCCAGATCTATGTCTTACGCTTTTCGATGTAACTAATTCCAATAACCCGAAATTCCAATGATTTCTCGCGCACAAAGGACGAGACGACTAGTAGGACAACTGAACTTATGTGATCACATACTCGAAAGAAACGAAGTAGCAGCCGGCGCGATGACCAAAAGTAGATACTTATGAGAGAGGCATGCCAGGGTTTATGACATAGGACACGCAACACTTGCGCGTAGTAGTATAATACCCATTCGCGGGGTATAAATGATTTTGTCTCTTTTCTTGTGAAGTTTTGCCTTGGTTTTGATTTTAACATTCTGAGTTTTGACTTTGATTATATATATCTCGACTTTTCATTTTGATTTTGAATTTTGGTTTATTTGAGTTTTGCTTTTGAGTTTTGAATTTTGAAGACCAAGACACGCGGAGACTGACAACACCGCAAAAGCGCGCAAGTTAAGGAATGAACTTCGAAAGTTAAGACGTGAATTTTGAAAGTTATAAGGCGAAGCGCGCCGCGAAGATGTTGCCTGAAGATAGTTGCCCAGGCGCCTACCTCTCGCGGGCGCTAAGTACTGCGGCCAGAGCGGGAGAACTTTGCGGCGCGCCGACTGGGAGAGAGAAACGAAAGACGCAGCGGAGTGCGTCTAATTAGCTTGACCCGGCTGCCAAGACACGGGACAACCAAGCGCGCGCGGCCCCCCACCGGGTCCGGACGCGTATAACACAGGCCAGCTAGGCGCTGGCAGTCGAGTGGGGGGAGTCGCCTACAAGAAGAGCCAGGAACCCCCTATTTTCCATGCCGCTTCTGATACCGCGGCCCCCCACTTTCCCGGGACCACGTTGGCCCCAGGGTTTACAGGGACCCCGCCAGAAATATAAGGGACCCCGCCAGAAAAATAAGGGCCCGGGATTTTTGCGGCCTCACTCCGCTTAAAGGGGGGAAAACACCGGGGCCCATATATATAATACAGGGGGACCAGTTTTTCCGGTCCATACATGAAGTTACTCAGTATTTTGTCTGAAGATTCATTCATTCACTTACCTAACAAGAGGTAATCTCCCAGGGAGATAAGTTGCATGAGGGGCGTGTGTGCAAAGAGGTCCAAGTGTTTTGTAGTGTGGGCTTGCAAGTGCAAGTGGGTACTCGAAACCGAATTCCATGACCAAGATGCACTTTTGATGGCGATAATTTTACCTAATGTTGGAATTCAGAATTCTGTTTTTTTGTGTTTAACAACGCGTACCTTTATTAACTATAGAATAATATTAGCTACCATAAGAAACGGCTTCAGTAGTGTCCTCGTTTTCCCTTTTTTCCCCTCTTATTTCGTTCTTTTTTAATACTTAAAAAACATATTATTTTTATTCGTCCTATAAGTATAATGTTGGTTTTCCTTATGTCTTTTTCACATTCTTCTTACATTTCATCTCCATGAAGAAGTAGATATAATTAGAAGTCCTTCCAAGTTACCTCCAAGTAGACTTGTTCTAGTTCTTTTCTACCCTCATTGAGAACGGACGGATGTATTGTTCTCGTCAATCAGTTGAGTTGTATTGGCTTGTTGTTGTGCCACGACGACCTGTTCCACTAAGACCGACTACTCCTTTGAAAATTAAATAGACGTGTCCAAGGACTTTGCTTTTGCTATCGGAAAGGATTCACGACGGCAAAAGAGGTACAACAAGAATAACGGGAAATAGAAACAACTCATCAATTATAATGCACTTCTCTCATTATTTGTTTCTATGTGCAACGACTACCAGGCAGCAACAATCAGTAATGATTCGATATTATCGAAGGAGGACAACAGAATGCTGAGAGTACCAACCTGATCCTGAAGGCTCACTTGAAATATGCAGAAGGAGTAGATCACACACCACTTTCTCCATCTCTTAGCGTCGTACAACTAACATGTTTTATGATTAGCCTTCTTCTATTTTCTCCATCACGACGACGTTGTCGACCATTAGTTACACAAGAATTCAGTCGATTTTCTTCACCTCATGCTAGGAAAAGTTTGCAGAACAACAAGTTGAGAGGAGGGTTGACGGAGTCAGCGATACGGCATAATTTCTCGTGATGCGGAAGGCGACACAAGCACACTTACGCTCAGGAAGCATGCTTCTACCCAATGTACTCCACGATCACGTGCGGTGGTTTCAGTCTGATTGATTGTTTAAGGAACTCATCATAGGTTCGAAGATCAATCCTGAAGCGGAATAGAAGGGACGATCACACCATATCAAAATATCAATCAGAGAAGCGTCGCCGTATTTCTATTTGGTGGGAAAACGAAAAGGAGAAGGAAAAGGGGGGGGAGAAACTGAAACAGGGTATCGGTATCTTCTTCTTCTCCGAGCAAATTACATACATGCTGGAGCCTTCTTTCCTCTCGAATCAATGTCAATCAAGAATGTTCCCATTAAGCTCATAAGAGATAGATTGATTGTTCAGATAGAGAAAAAGATGACCCACACCAGTAACCAACTAGCACAGCCACAGGGGTATATTAAGATCTACAACATCTTTCATAGAACATAGCGAGATCATCATCTTGATCATCTAGCTAATCAGCAAACAGAACTAGAATAAACACTATTTTCTGGGTAGAAATATCTAGAACGTCGACCTGCGCTTTTTCTACTTCTAGACGTACGGTTGGGGTATAGCTCGTCCGTGGGAGATTATCCAAAAACTTTTAGTATAGTTCTGGCTCATTCTATAATATTATGTGCGAGTTCGACGACCATAGTTATGTGATCGCACTTTCCTCCTCCAGCGCTCACCTTCTTGTACAGCCATTATACCAGGGTACTAACAAGACGAGGCAATATGAAGCATGAAGGGTATTTACGAAAAAGAGGAACAAGAGTACATCCCTTGCTGCTTTAGCAGGTTTTGTGCCTTCTCGTGTTGAGCTTTACGACCGCATCCATTGAGATTGTCCCCAAAAAACTTGTACAAGCACTCCATCTCCTCTTTACAAGCTCCACGCAGAAAGCCAGACCTTCTACCGGGGAACACCCTCATCGTCACTGGGGATGAGGTTGTAGCTGTAGATGTGGCACCACTAGCCCTAGCCCTAGCGCCAGCAGAACCAGAGGTTGTAGTTGCACCATTACACTCTTTGAAGGGAGAAACACTAGAGGTCTTCTTGTTGGGGAGCTTTGGTATACGTGCTGGGGTAGTTACATTGTTGTTTTCTTGCTTGGTGATTTCTTCGTCACGGCAAGCAATCCAGGGAGACTTCTTCGTCTGATGTTTGATACTAAAACTGGCACCACCTCCATCAGAACGATGACAAGCACTATTGATATCGTAGTCTCTGGCATCGCGGTAAGCTTGTCGTTCCCTTGCAAGGTGCTCAATTGCCACGCTTGTCTCCAGAGAGCGGCTCGCGGGACAAAGCGGGTCCGATTCATCTCCGCTAATGAGGAGCATTGGGGGAAGTTCCAGGTTGATAACAGCCGGCTCCAGGTTCTCGCTCCCAAGTATGGACGACCTTAAAGTACCAAGCAAACTTCCGCTCACGCTGACAATGCCTCCTAAAGATGGAGTGGTTGCAGTCACTGCAGCACGATTTGCACGAAGAAAAGGTGAAGAAGATGTAACCAGATTCTTCAAGATCAATGGAGTTCTGGTCCCATGATCATGCTCAACACCATTTGTGCCAGAACTATTTTGAGGACTGATTGTGCACTGCTCTGCCGCTCCTCGACTCCCTAAAGAAGTCTTAAAAAGAGTTGGTGTCGCAGAAGCAGATGTTGGAGATGTAGTTCTTGGAGTTACGTTACAAGAAGAAGAACTCGCTGTAGAAATTTCCGAATTATTTCGTCGTGCTGTTGAAGATCTGGCTCGATAGCTGCGAAGCACGCGGCTATTGCGGAAAGACACCTCTAGCGGCACTTGCAGAGCGACATTAGCCCCTTGGCCGAAACCCACAAGAAAGACCTGGTCTAAACGCCAGCCCCCCTCAGTCACCAAGGATTCAATCAAAGGCACGAGGAAGGATTTAATCGTCACAGCACAATTGTTGGCCACTAGCCCCGACTCCTCTGGCAGGTAATCATAGGTTTCCTCGTAGTCGAAACACGTGTACCACGAGTTGTGCTGTTTCTTCTGCCGACCCCTCTCACCTTCTTCAAAAAGCCAGTCAGGGAGCTTCTCGCGCCCGTCAAGGAAGAGGTAGGCGGTTCGAGGCAGACGCCACTTTTCCGGGAGGTCCGTGAAAGCACGATATTCGTCGCCGAATCCGTGCAAAACGATGATCAAGTTTTCCGGTGGCGACATAGGAACCACACAAGTTTTTTTGCTGCTAGAGAAGCTCTCGCGGGTATTGTTACCTTGCTTACTGCTGCTCGTTGAACATGCAAACGTCGACCTCCCACATTTTGGGGTACCTTCCTCGGCTTTGCAGTTTTGCGCGACAATGTACTTCAACAGCTTCTCAATCATACGCGGATCGTCATCTACATCTGCAGCAAGATCGGTGCAGCCAACTCTATGAAATCCGATCACATAACTACGTACGAAAAAATCTCCACTAGCAAGAAGAGAAGTCGTGTCGACGCTAGAACTAACGCTAGGGTTAGTGGAAGAGGGTCGTCCATCTACGTCGTGCTCGGAAACAAAGTCTTGTCCATACCAGAAAGCATGGCTCTCACAGCTACTGCCTTGGACAGTACGGTACACCGATCGCTCCACTTGATCCACGAGGGGAACGTGGTGGTTGCGCGTTGAGTAGCAAAAAAACATCTCTGACGGGAGTCGCGTTTCGCAGCCTGCACCAGCCAGAATGTCGACAGGCGCAAGGGGCATCAAAGTCCTTCCCTCTTCATGCGCGTGAAGCTCTAGTACCTTCTTGCCGCGATGCTCCAGCGCCAACCCTTCATAATCGAGCGATGAAGGACCACTACAACTACGAGGACTAGTCGCGAAAGTACCTGCACCATGATCGGCGGAAGTCTTACAGGTTCTCAGGCTCTTTTTTTCCGGCAGGTGCGAGGGACGGGGGATATAGTCAAAAGGATACAGACGGTAATCGCTGTTCTGTACGTTGTGCTTGCGGATCAAGGCACAAATCTCCATCCGCAAAGCGTTCAGGTGTGTCGCATCTATTGACGGGAGTTTTCCTGCCACCTTCTCTGTTTGCAAAGTGGCGAGTGCGTGGTACACTAGTTCCAGAACGTGCTTCATCGTTTGAGGCGCACAGAGTGCTTGCAGATGCACACCGTGAAGATGTTGAACATGTTTTTCTTTGACCACGACGTTGTTAGAGAATGATTCGACAGACGTGTTGAGAAGAGATGTTGAGCTAGAGGTAGTTGATGCTGCAGAACTGCTGTCGCCCTGTATTGTTAGGTCATCGCGCGGCGACGGCGCAGCAGTTGTTGCGGAAGATGGGGAACAAACGTGATGTTTTTCGACCTCAACGAAAATTTTGGCGCTTACATCTTCACTTGTTCCTGAGCAGGAAGAACTAGCCAGGACTGAGCAGGTGGGCGGGAGAGAAACCAGAGAGTTTTCGCTTACGACCAGACGGAACACGAGACACAGTGCCTGCGCTTTGCGATGTCGCACTTTCACGTGATCGGCATTACACGACAGCACCTCCTCACAGTGATGAAGGGCTTTCGCAAGGAGACGCAGCTTTGTCACCGCATCCCCGAGTGGTAACATGGATATACCACTGACGCAACTACTAGTTTCTCGATGAAGATCCTCTTTGCTTAATTCTCGATTTTGCCCTCCACACAAATTGCTGTTCTTCGCCGTGACGTTCTTGCCGACTCCATAATACTGCATCAAAGAGACCTGAGCGACGTTTCCGTGGAGAGCACAGAATATTTCCTTGTAGTTCTCTTGTGTAGAAGTCGAGACTTTTTTGTGTAGATTCTTGTCAGCCTCCTCGTGAAGCTTCCCGATTCCCAGCAGATAATACGCCTCCGCGTCCTTGTAGCGCTGGTCGTTCATAGCTGCATTTCCTCGAGATTTGCATTCGGTTGCCGATAATGCGCTGCCGTCTACATGCAGAAACTTTGCTGCCTCCTGCATGTTCTTGTTGCGAAGGACTACGTCAACATCCGACATTTTCTATTTGTTATTGTGTTGGGGGGGGTAGTGCTAGTGATGGTCGCAAAAAAATCCCAATCGAGATTAGCTATCAAAATACAAATTTGGGATTGGGTGGTCGTTTGTCGTCCCTGTTGTTAATGTGGTCGCTAGAAGAAGTACTGAAAATGATTGTAGTTGCGAGTATGCGAAATGTTGGGTTGCTTGCTAATATTCTACTAATTGCTGAGTTGTACGGCGGTGGCGGTGCCGGTGAGATAGAGATTATAATATATAACGAAAATTATAGTTCTTCATATCGCTAGTACTAGAAATTCCTTACTTAGAAGTTCGGCAACGGCGATTAATAATAAGAAGTAGAAAATAAAGAGCATAAGAAAAATTATAATTTATTTCGTCATAGATCTTCGATTACGCTGGATATCGTTCTCGCTCAAAAGGAATTTTCTTTTAACACTCGCCCGGTGCTGTAGGTTTTTGAAGGAAAAGATGACGAAGAGAGATGAGAAGAAGCATTTTTATGCCCATGATCATGATGAAGACGATGAAGATTATGAAAATGGAATAACCATTTTTATGAGGTGGAATCAAGAATAGAAAAAGAAAGTTATATATAATAGAAGCAACTTCAACAAAGTCTATTTTTCGTGAAATTCATGCTTTCGAGCGCTGCAGCGCGGCGTGTATTTATGATCCAGGGCGCGGGGCGACGGAGCCCCCCCCCTAGCGCGCGGGGGGGGGTACCGTGCGGCCCGGACCCCTTTGGCAGGCGTCTGCCAGGGGTGGAAGGCTTGAAAAGGGGGCCAAGTTACCTCCTTGGCTCCCCTCCAGCTGCCTAGCTGTTCCTTGCAGGCCTCCGATCTAGGTGGGAGGTTTCAAAAGAGGCCCAAGGGACCGCCTGCGCCCCTTTCCAGGTGCCTGCCTGTGCCCTAAGTGCCTCCGATATGCTTCGCCGCCGCAGCAGTGCGCCGGTTTTGGAAGGCCTTCCAAGGCGGCAAAAGGCGAGGGGCTGGACCCCCTGAGCCGTGCGGCCTGTACCCTCCGGGCCCTTGGTCATCGGCTTGCTGGCTCTTGCGACCGTGGCCGCCTTCTGCGGCCTTTTACCCCGGAGACCCCCCGCCTGCGAGGGTCAGCAGAGGCCAGGAGGTCCCTGAGGAACCCGCTGAGAGGCGCAAGGGACCGCCTGCGCCAAGTTTTGACGCCTTCCACCACTAGAATCCGCGAAGATCAGCGCGGAAAAGCGCGTGCGCGCGCCACCACAGACCAGACCACAGAGGGGCGGGTACCGTGCAGCCCTAAAACATATATGAATGTATTGTGATCTGCTCTATCTCCTTTGGATCTCTTCTGTTTGCTTTTCTTGGTGAGCGTTTATCTGGTATTTCATCATCAATTTCGATCATGCAGATTTTGATCATCTAGAGATTTCTCATTCAGAACTAGGATCTTGACATAGGCGTCCTTGCAGGTGAAGATTTGTTTCAGGCGGGTGTGAAGGAGAACACTGCTCGCGACACATGATACGCTTTCACCTGAAAGTAGAGGCTGCTTCGGACCGCGTCGCTAGATTTGAGGTTGTTGATTGATCATCGATCTGTGGACTCTACCAGGTGCACGATGTCGGTGTAGAACTGCAGTGAAGAAAACGCAACAGCGCGCTTCCTTTCTTTTTGACATAGGGTCCCCGTATGCGTGAATGTCTATTTCTTACCCTGTGATGATTTGATGATCGAGTCAAAGTCTGTGCTTCTGGCCTAGTTGCCGCCAATCTGTGATGTCTACTTGTATGCACTGAATTTGTATGACCTTCCCGTAAACGGCAACTAGACGAGTGGAGTTTTCCTCTCAAAAGTTTGCGATTGAGATAGCCCCGATATGCTTCTTGTGGCTTTCTCGTAGTTGAGATAGTGTTGCTTTTGGTCCCCCGATGCATTTTGTGAAGAAAAACTAATGCTGTGGATAGTTGATTTTCTCTCCTGTACACGAGTCGTGGCAAAAAACGGAGCCCATGCTGTTCAAGGGCCTGGAGTAATTTCTCTGCGGTTTTTTGCTCAGTTTTTGCCAGTCCGACAAACTGCTCATCCATCTGTATCTTCATGACATCCTCATCTTGTGTGCCTGTGGCATGACTACTGGTATTATCAGTGTTTTGCTTTCGGTTTTCGAGTGAAGATGTAGTAATTAAAGTAGTTTTATTTGGTGGTGAAGTCGGTGCATTATACATGTTCCTCTCGTTCTTCTTGTTTGTCACCTCTGTCCTTGGTGTTTTTACATTCGACGATTTGGATTTCTGGTTTTTCGTGCTGCTAGATCCAGAAGACGCTGAAGCATTTTCCCCTGAAAACTTGCTCGCGGCCGTCGACATTTCCTTCTTCGTCAGAGGGTCACACGCAAAATTGTTCTTATTTCTGTTCTCCTCCTGCCACATCAACATGCGGATGCGGCGCAGAAGCGGAGCTATTGCTGCTCCGCCTCCTCTACGAGGGATAACGACTACAACATTATTTGATACTTCGAACTTCTTTGATAGACTTTCATGATGCCCTGGTGCTCGATCTGCGCTATGCGGCTTCCCGACTCTGGTATCTGAAGACTGCTGTCGCTGTACACACGACAATTCTGATGTTGTTGATAAAGAATGGCCCGCACCCTCAATGAATGATGACGCTGAGGAGACCGCTTGGCCTTGTTCAGCTACACCGTGATCTAAGAAGTATCCGTTTGCTTCGGAGAAAAGCTTGCGCATTGTTGCGATATCTTCGACTATCCGGATAAGTGTCAAAAGGACAGGATAAGTAAGCGACACCTGCATGTTCTTGTTAACCTTGTTGTTGTTGTTCGCCTTGTTTCCTGCAAAATTTTTGACCGCTGTGGACACTTCCTCGCAAGTGTTGTACTTTTGCGCCGTTGCTTTACAGGAAT
The DNA here is from genome assembly GCA_905178165.1 of Amoebophrya sp. A25. Classification (NCBI taxonomy): domain Eukaryota; class Dinophyceae; order Syndiniales; family Amoebophryaceae; genus Amoebophrya; species Amoebophrya sp. A25. The sequence continues at coordinate 249,055 of CAJINU010000031.1, read as the reverse complement.
ACTTCACGATTGTGGATTGCCAGTCTAGAAGAGACAGAAGCCTAGAAGTGCACTTTGTCGTGGATGTGCGGTTGCTCCTCTTGCTCTTCCACTTCTTTAGGCTTGTTGATGTGCGTCGGTGCGTGGACTGTTCAAACAGGAGTTGATGTTCATCGCTTCGCCTGTAGTTTTTCTGTGTGATTCTTGGAAGGTCTTGCGCATCACGCGGCTTCTCTCTGCGGAGGCTCTCTGCAAGTCCAATGGTGTATCCTTGCACGAAATGGAAAAAACTATCCTTAGGCTTAGAGGAGTCATCGCTGGTCCTGGTACTAGGTTCAGAAGACTCATCTGCTCCACTCAACACACGGGAATCCAGATGGACAACCAGATGTAGCACAGGATCTTCATGGCGGCCTTCAGTACTTCTACTACAAGAACCTCGTTTCGGGACGGGAGGACTTCCAGCACACCTGTTCATCTTCTTTTGCTCGCTAAAATCTATTGAGGTCGATGCAGTTAGTGCAGTGTTAGCGCTACTTGGAGACGTTATCATCCGCGTTTTGGTTGGGCTTGGACTTGGAGCCGATTCTTCCGTCTGTACTTCTCCCAATGACGACTTGTTGTATAATGGAGTTCTGGATGATGTCGGACACAAAAACTTCAATGCTACAGTGGTTTTGGTGCCTCCATTCTGAGAAGAAGATGAAGATGTGCTCCGACTCGAGAGCGAGCTCAGAATTTCCTTGAAGTCCTGGAGACAGGCAGCTAGGCGCACTGTGTCCCGCTCATTACACAGCTTCGCGATGTTGTAGTAGGCGTGCCAACGAGCAAGGAGGAACAAAATGTCTGGCCGCGAGTCTCGCAGCGAAGTCACTTTTCCAACGTCTATTTGCAGCTCTTTCAGCAGTTGATCGAAATCAGCTGCCTCAATTTCCGCGACAGTGTGGCGTGGAGAAGCTTCTTGTGAACCCTTGGTAGATGCCAGATAATCTGCAACGGCAGCAGCAGAATCACTGCGCCTGATAATAGTATCACAATTTTTAATCTCTGACTCTGTCTTGGTCTTGTGCTTGTGGTCCTCGAGAGTTGAAACTACTGCTGAAGCCGTGTCCTTCTCCTGTGCAACTGCAACGGCCGTAGCTGTTCTTGTTCGTGGTTCTAGACTATCTTTACAAGTTGGAGTTGGAGAACTACTATCGAGTTCTGTAGCACTAGTACTAGAGAGGACACGAGCGACAATGCTGGAACTCTCGATCAATGGGGCCCATCCATCGACTCTAGAGCTCACGTCCAAGGTAATGCGCGAAAATTTTTCATAACCATTTTTGCCATAGGTGTCCTCGTTAGAAGCAAGTACTAAAGACGAGGTAGATATCTTGTGTCCGACGTACATCATCCCCTTCGGCGCTGAGGCAGACTCCATCGCTCCCACTTGGAATCGCTCAAGTATATTAGCGGAGGCAGTTGATTTCATTCATTCATTCATTTGCCTGTTCTGGAGGTATCTTTTGACGCTGAGCGACATATAACTTAATTAGTGCTTCTTCTCTTTCTTGATGTGGTTGAGGTTGTCTAGAATTAGACTATTATCTGTGGTTGAGTCGATGCAGATTCCCTTTCCAATTCCTCCCATTGAAATCCCCGTAAAATCAATGAGAATCCTTCCACTCTGGGAGATAGGCCATAGCAGAGCAGTTTATAATATAAGGTTCCACAGCTCGCACGGCATGGAGTGCATGGATCACATGGAGTAGCATGGAGCTAAAGGGGGAGCCTCTTGCGCCCCTTAAAGCTCTGCGCTCCATGCACTCCATGCTACTCCATGCACTCCATGCACCATGCGTGCTATAAACTACTCTGCCATAAATACCAGATAAAAATGATGTTGATGATGAACAGGCCTTAGGTATACGAGGATACACCTCGTCGTAGAAGCGCGAATTTCCGGCATGCAGCAGGTCGTCAACGTAAACCAGAACAAAACCTATCAAAGTCTTAGTACAACTAGTTGTACTATCCGCTTCTTCATCGTGATTTACTATTCTTGAAGATGAAGTTCTTTCGTTCCTACTTTGCCGATGTTCCTCATAGAAATAGAACATGGTTGGTTCCAAGGAGCTCTGTTTGAATCCAATGCGCAGCAGGTGCGCTTTCAGAGAGTCGTAGAAGCGCTTTGGCCCATCACGCACGCCGTTTACAGGCTTTTTCAGCCTCAGAAGATGGCGAAGTTTTATTGTGCGATTCGTCAGCAGAAATCGCTCAGGCAGGACTTTGCTTTTCTCCAAAGTGGTGCTTTTACCTTTTGCCTTATGAACTTCTACGTGGTTCTTCCTTTTCCGCGTCGACGCTTTACTTGGCGTTCTGACAGTGTGCTCTTGTGTTCCACGGGTCCTTGTGGAACAACGCGAGCGATCTACTTTGTCTTCAAGCTCAGCCATGCGGTGGCCAGATGTGCTATCGTCCCCTCCCGGCAGTGCGCGGCGTTTAGCGGCTGGTCGTTTGTGTATCGTCTCAGCGACAACATCATCGAGCTTACGGATCGTATGGGTCTTTAGTAACCTCTCCAGCCCTTTGTGAGTAGACGGGTTATGGAGTTCGAAGGCCGCGCGGTCAGCGTATCCCTGACGAGACATGACATTCCGTCTCACATGAATATGAAGAGGGGCGGACATCGACATTTCTACCTTGCACTATTCTGGCACCCGCTGATGATTGTAAAAAACGATGGTATAATACTAGTCACGCCTGGTGCTACAGGCCAAATTCGAAGCTCTTGAATTACGGACACGACTGAGTCTGATTTCCTTTTTCTAAGGTAGTACAAAATCCCTGCTCATCCTACGCTGAACTTTATATTTCAATAAGTTAGAAAACCCTACGACTCGTCCCCATGACTTCTCGTCCATAATAGAGCATCTGCTGCTGATGGAGGAACATCTTCTCTGACGTAGTGTATTCACCAAGAAACGGGCGCATTTCCGTTGGCAACATGACGAAAACATCGCTTGAAGACCTCCCGAGCTTAGTCTGCGAACCTCCCATGACACTTTTTGATGTTGAGGACAGTTCACGACTTTTCGCCACTTTGATCTTTGTGTTGGAGTCCTCAACTCCATCGAATGTTCGTGTTCCTCCTGGTTCTGGCTGTGATCCTTTCTCCTTTCCTTGTCGCATGATGCAATGGGTTTCTCGTCCTCCTTGTGAAGGTTCTACCTCTGTTGTTTCTGCTTTCTTCAGCTCTTTCCTCATTTTCGTCCCTACATCCTGGCTCTGTTGCTCCAGCTTCTTTCCGTCATCCGAGGGAGGTACATCAAATTTGTCAGCCTGCAGAAAGGCTGTCTTGACATCGGTGGTATTCGGAACCCACCCCCGAAGAGCACATAGCATCAACCCGATGCGTATAGTACGATGCGACACTGTGGGGGCGTATACCTCGCCTCGACGAGCGGCTTTAGCGCTCGAAGCGCTAGCCATCTCTCTTCTGGACGTGGACCCTAGCAAGCTCTGCAAAATATCACCGGACGAGTCCTCTCCTGTCTCTCCTGCTGTCTGCGGAGTGGATTCTTTCCCTATCCCTTCTAGTAGAGGTCCTCCAGTATTACTGGTGAGCGGGAGAAGATGTTCATTCTTGGTTCTTCTCGCTGTTTTTTCGGAGCGAGTGTGTCCGTGATTACATGGAACATGATTGGAGGAAGAAGTGGTGAATGTTCCTGACGAAGAGCTAGTTGTGTTGTCGGGGTCGGCAGATATTTGACTCTCAGTTCCATTTCTGCGTTGACTATTACTAGAAGCCGAAGCCATAGTACTTTTATGACTCACAGGAGATGAAGGACCACGATCACTAGTACTTTTGCCTTTTCTCTTCTGTCTCGCCATCTTCTTGTCCTCCGGATCCAGAAACCGTTTGTCCGATTTGCCGTTTACAACGAAACGCGCTTTCGCTTTCTTACCACGTTTTAGAGTGTACAGCATGAAACCCGGTAGAATATTCAGGTCGGCTTTCGCTCGCTCCCTTACTTCTTGCTGCGTAATCTCGTCGACGAGAGCGTCCTTTGGCGCCACTATTACAGGAACCAACTCAAAAGCGTCCTCGCTCAGCAAAGAGTTGCACTCTTTTTGGATGGCGGCATCGTAATCCTCCTTCATACCCAAGAAGTCTGCAGCCGGAAGCGAGACAGGTATTCTTAGAGCGAGTGTGTGGTTAGACCTACTGCGTGGGCTAACTGAGACCACGCCACGTACTATCAATCTGCCTGTTTCATGATTCATTACGATTAACAACCATATATTTACAGTTCTAGGTATTAGAGGTGCAATGCAATTGCATAATACGCATTGTCGCAGTAGTACGAGTTCTGATAAAAAGATCTTCCCTGATGACGTCATTTTTGGACACGACATTAACCCCTTGAAAGAGAATAGGCAGGCTACAATGCTGATAGACAGGCTAGTTGAGGAAGCTGCAGTTCGATTCGTGCCTTAATATCTGCGATTGTCCTTGCAGGACGTAGCGGTCGAGGTTCTCAGCCGACAAATCTGCAGCCTTGCTAACACCCGTTTCGTGCAATGCCATCGCAACGCGATCCCTCAACTCCTGCAGACGCTTCTCATGTGGGGGCACCTCTTTTTCCTTGTGGAAGTTGTTGTTGGTCTTCTTATCGCTTTTAGTCGAAACTCCTCCTGCTGCTGTCTGAGCCTCTACCGTGGAGGTTTCTGATACACCTTTCGCTTCCTGTCGTGCGTTTTTCTTCGCATGTCGTGCCGCCCAACCACGCCAAGCGCTGAACTCACTATGTGTGACGATTGGTATGTCGAACGGACTAGAAGACACGCTGGTTTTTTTCTGCTCCACCATGGCGGCAGACGAAGGCGTTGGTACAGGTCGTTCCTTAAAGGAGACTGACGCAAATGAGCGCAGAAAACCTCCAGAAGCACCTCTCAAGCATATCGGAGACGACGAGAAGCCGTGACGCTCCAGTTGCGGTGTGCTGCAGCTTCGATTTAAGAAAACCGCTAGTGCCTGTCGTCGAGAGATGCCCCCACTCACTGTGGCTGAACAAGGGAGCGGCAAAAACCATGACTCCACCCAATCGCGTTCCTGTCCTGTAAGGCCACCTCTGGCCTTCAACACACCGTCGAAACCTCGTACGGCAGCTCTCGATGTTTTCGCTGGTGCAAAGCGGGAGCCTTCCTCCAACAGAGCTCGTGACCAACGACCGTGTTCTCCCCCTCCTAACCGGACCACTGACCCGACGAAGCAGGACGACATCGCCATCTTCGAAGTGAGGTCGTGTTTGCTTCTTGAAGCGAAAGGGCGACTGAATCATCCAGGAGGATCTATCGACACGACCATCTGATGTTGTGCGCGGCTGCCTGTCGCGCAGCACTGAAATGAGCGATTTTCATCGACGTCGTAGAATCGGACGCACCGCAAAATGATGGTAAATAGGGTACATGTTCTCACTATTTGAATGATGTCCATCTCTATCATTGGCAGGGTAAATAACATGCAGTATGGCAAAATCTTTTTTATCAGGACCCTTTCCACTCAGGACACGAAACAGCGACGGGGAGGAAAGAGTAGTGGGTACCGCACATGTATGTAAATGAGCATATCAAGGTACTAGCAGAAGAGCTTCAAGTCGGATTTAGGACGAACAAGGGGGGAAAAGAGAATAGATGAATGAATGAATGAATGTACCCACTCCAGGGGTATAGAAGATTTCTTCACTACTACTTTTTGCATTTCGCCTCATGAGTTCTCATGAACTCTACTCTTTTTGCTCGTGCGAGTAGTGACATTTCTTCATGGTAATAATCATACGGTTGCTCGTGCGAGTAGATGATAATCATACGGGCTTCCGCTCATGATATACTTCGAGCCGGGTATTGTTGAAGTTCGTGTTTCACTTTTAGCGTGGTTACTGCGGCAATAGAATTCTCATCTTCATCACTCAAACAGATGACCTCCAGCACCAGCACAGAAGCAAATTCACTATAGATGATCACTCTGTGGTGCTAGAGCACTCGACTTCCCTCTTCACACCAGAGGAACTTCATAACTTTTTTCGGACAAAACATCTTCAGTCGATGAGAAAGGCGCGCAAGAAAGTGTTGTAACCTCACATCCAGGCGGCATGATGTAATAGGTCAAAGGTAATCGCAATGTATCGCGAAGCGAGTATCAATAAGTTTAGTTTTTCATTTTCTCCCTTCTTCTTCTCACCTCCTGCCATTATGATTCTTATTCCATCTTGAGCATAAATTACAAAGCATGAAGTCATGTTACGAGAGCACAAACACTGTTGGCAAAAGCATTATGGCATGAAGGACACTGATGCCGACCAGCTGTGGTCAGTTGTCCAACATATCTTCGTCTCGTGATCAAAAGAAGTAAGTAGATGCAAGCAACCTGCCTCTGCCAGTCATCCATATGCAGCCACCAAAGTTGTACAGCACAAATTCTAGTCGAAAACGCCGAAGAGGAAGATCCTTGGAAAGAAGGTATCGTGGTAATCACAGGTGACTTTCCACCAACCATAGAAGAGGCCCCATCCACAAACGACTCCCCAAATCAGGCCAGAATAGGTGGAAACACCGAAAAACTCTGGTTCTCGCTTCGTCTGCTGCTGGATGAAAACAGCAATATACTCTTTCGGGATACCTAGTTTGAGGAAGAGAAAGTCTTATTTATTCCTCTTGCTGTTAGTTCTTGCACTTGCAGTATGTAGAAGTATGAAATAAGATTGAGAAAGATGTGCCAATCTAGTAACAGTAGTCCCAAAATCAGAAATGCCGATAATATCGGACGACTAGTAACACTGAAAAATAAAACCGCGACTAGTTCATAACTTCTTTAGCCAGGGAGGACGAGTAGAACCTTCGTTGCCGCCACCTAGATCGGAGCACGCTTGTCCAGGGTTGCGAGGATCGAGACTGGTATAAAAAGGATGTGGCTGGTAAGTGTCCATGGGAAGTGCGTCTCCAGGCCCTATTTGTGGATAGACCACTCTTGCTGGTGGCGCTAGCGGATCGGTGGGAGTAACTGATGAAGCTGCTGCGGCAAAACACTGATGTTCAGACAGATATATTCTGGGGAAAGTAGTCCGCTGCAGTCGTGCTATCTAGTAAATTTCATAAGACTTCCTGAAAAGAAGTGTAAGCGAAAGCCAGTTTTTCGTGGTTCTTACAGTTCAAATTCTTTACTTTAAGGGCAGTTTCCCATGGCAGCGACATCAGGTCATCCAACATGCTCTAAGGTTACCCTCTTCTCCCCCACCGACGCGAAGACGAAGGGTGTAGCCCAAAGCCTGCGTCCCCCGAATCCATCCAGGACATGCCTGCTTGAGTTCGGTGCAAGTATAGTCTTTGAAGACGCTGCTGTGCTGTAATGTTGGCCCAACGTGGTCCTCTCGAAAGCGGCCCTGCCTACGCCTGCCAGCGGCCGCCGCCGTAGGGCCCCGGCAAACATTTTGTTGTTACGAGCTAAAGCAAATGTCGGGATTGATTAGGCAATCCTCAGAGTATCCACAAGTTGCAATTCTTCTCAATCACACCAGTTTTAGTTCCATCAACTACATCACAAACAACTACAACATCGAGCGTAATTTCAGGTTGAAGCAGATACTGATAGATACGCAATGAATTGAAGCAGGGAGGATTTCCGGGGTCAGGGTAGTTATCTAGCTTCTTGCCCCTGCTGGAGCAAACACAACCCAATCAGCTCTCGCGAAGTCTACTCTCTGCTTAGTTCCTCTCTCGCTCTCTGTGATGGATTGATCTCCAATGACTTTCACGTTCGCTCAAGTCTCTCAAGAGTTTTTCTAACGCTCTATTCGTGCACCATCGCTTTCGCTCCGAGGATGTCGTTCTTCAGCATAAATTAGAAACCGTGTCCGGGTCTATAGAGAGGACCGATAGCGCTTGCGGTGGATTACGTATTGTGCGTTTCGTCCTCAGGAATGATCGATGTTGTGAGACTACTCTGCTGTCAATCATACGGGAATGAACAACGTGTCCAAGTCCATCAGCCTGTAGTTGCGCTTGCGGGTTACTAACGTCTCGAATAGTAGAGGTAGACATTGCAAAGTGACAGGTCATTGCCCCTTCTACCAGAAACAGAGAAGCCTGTTGCGGTTTCATTCTCCTTCTTAAAAATTCTTGTGGCGCATGCCGATCATGACCATGGAGGAAAAAGGTCATGCTAAGTTAAGCATGCTCAAGTACGTAGGAGGATTCTTGAAATTCTTCTATGAATGGATGTTGGTATGTTTAGAAAATACCGAAACTGAAAATTGTGATTGTGGTGATAATACGCATACCAGTGAATTTTCTTCTTGGATGAGGACAACGTAGTTTGTTAGCAAAAGGAAAGCGGGAGAGGAAGATAAAAAGAGCAACATTGATTCTCCTGGATTCAGGTCCATAGAGAGACTACCACGACTGGTACTATGGAAGCTTCCGGGTGATTCACAAAAACAGCATCCGGGGGGAGCAGCTCATACTAGGTAGAGCACACGGAGTGCTCCTTCCTATGCAATACAATGAATCTTGCGCAAAGAAGATCTGTGCAGACTGCAGCCATACATAGGGGCGTCTTAGAGGTTCGCGTTCGGCTAAATCTCATCGTCCTCTTGACCTAAAACTGCTGCTGGCATCGGTGCTCCTCCCGAAGATTGCCGCTTTTTAGGCGATTCCGAGCCAAGCTGTGCGAGGCCTCCCAGCAAATCCGTTGCGGATGTGGGACGGCCAGGTGGGGACGCCGTGGGCTGTGAGAAAGTATTAAAAACAGTAAGAGTAAGAATACTTGACTTTGAGAAAGAGGATGTTTTGGGAAACAATGAAATTACTGGGCATTGATTTCGTTGAAGGTATCATACGCATAGATCGCAGTCGTGCTTCTCGGCATCGATAAGTAGCTCTAAAGTAGAAAGAACTATGCATCTTCGATAAAAGAGGATTATAAGTATGTGCATCATCTTGTATGAATACAATTGCGATTCTTTAAAAAAAGCTAGCTGAGTACCATTCTTGATGGAGGGGCGTTTAGGTTTACCCACGATTCCTGTTGGAAAGACGCAGAAGGGGCTGCTGCAGCGTTTGAGGTCGTTTGTTGTTGCTGTTGTAATTTCGCTGCCAAAAGATTACTCAAGGCTGCATTCGTCGCAGCGGCATTTGCATTTTTGCCGCCGCCCATCTGTCCGGAAGAGGGGGCTGAGGATCCTGCAAGTCCAGCATTTCCGCGTGCGCCTGCGTTTCCACCTCCGAGGCCGGCCAAGTTCATCTGGATACGATTCGCGACCTGTCCTCGACCACTAAGAAGTTGCTGGAGCTGTGCTGCTACGGAAGTATTCGTACCTCCCATGCCTCCACTCAGAGCCGCTGCCAAATTTGCGGCAGCAGTCGTACCTCCACCTCCGCCAATAGCACCTCCACCTCCTCCAGAGGACGACGATGAGGACGACCCTCCTCCTCCTCCGATGCCTCCGAGTGTGGCAGTCGACGCGCCCATGATGTATTGATTCATCATTGGTTAGACTCAGTTTGTGCTCCATCTTGGTCCCCTCATCTCGACCTCTTTCCGTTTGTATTTCATGAGAATACAAGGCAAAAGGGGAGCAAGATGCCGAGAAAAATGGATAAAAACTAACCATAAATTGGAATCAGGTGAGGTCTTTCCACCATGGTTTTGATGAACAAGACCTGCTTTTCCTTTGGAACATTATTCACAAAGTTACTGTTCTGCACGATCTGGAGTACGCCTGGTGGCACATTGCGGTTGCGCTGCGCGAAGACCAGGTAAACTTTTGACGTCAGCATCTGATCCGGACTTGCCGTACAGTTCGCCACGTAGTCTTTGATCTGCGTGGTGACACAAGATCCTTTTGGTACTAGAAGTACTTTCTTAGCTAAAACTAGAAGTAGTAGTAGAAATGAACAAAAATGAGCATAACAAAGTTGGTTGTAGTGGTACTTCTAGGCAAAATATTAAAAAGCGCCGTGGATGTCTATGAAGTAGATATCCGCAAACCTGTTGGTCTTGGTCCGCGGAAAAAGCACTATGAAGTAGATAACAAGGAGGTAGCAGAGATTGATGAAACAAAGATGAAAAGTAGACACCATAACAACATCCAAAAGTTACCTTTTCAATAATCGCATCGTTGGCCATATTTTGTTTTCGGAGGATCTCTGCCAGTTCTTTTGCGCCTGCAACGACCTCCGGGAGGGGAGGGTTCTGGGGTTTGCGACCATTGGCAGCGGCCATGGGATTTGCGGCATTAACTCCACCAGGTGCGATACCGATATTGGGGTTCCCAGCTGCCCCTCCGACGCCGGCGCTCCCGGTTGGCTTGCCGCCACCTAGCTGGAGATTGACACCTCCACCTTGCTGCTGGTCTCGCAGAGAGACAGGCCCAAACTTCTCTAAAAATTCTACAATAGATAGCTCAGCTATCGACGCATTGTTGCCGCGGAAACAAACCTGGATGTTGACGTGACATTGGGATTGGGCGGTGAGAGGTTTTCTTTACTTTATTTGCATGATCGTCTCCGTGATGGACATGGAAGAAGTTGTAAGAAGATCAAGAAGGGACGGGGACGTCACCGAAGAATAGAGCATGTTGTACACGGTACCTTAGCACTCGTGGTACTATTCGTGTACTGCTTGCTACAACCCAGCAGTAGACACAAATTTTTTAGAGAGCAAGTATCTACTAGGTAGTATGTACTAAAACATGTGTAAGAGAACTAAGTACATGCGTTTTTCCCGTCCCGGAGTTTTCCTTATCTTTGAATGTGATATCCATCCCGCCGAATTTGTGGAGAGCATTGTCGCCTTGTTTAAACTCGATTTCGGAGGGAAACATGGAGAGATACCATCGAAACTCCTTGATTAGAGCTCAAAACAATTCATTTCTTCCCTGAAGACATGTTGTCTTCGGAAAAGTCCTAAAATTTGAAGGAAACCGAAGAAAATGACCCTTGGAGCTGGAGATGAATTGTATCGACCCTTAATTTGATCATCGTTGGAAAAGAATCCGGGACGAAGGTCTTTACGCCTCTGTAGTAGACTTTGAACTGAGGCCAAAAAAGCAAGTCGTCACGGAAATGTTCCCGGAGCAACTTCAACAGGCTCTCGGGAGGAACAAGGTGGAGAAACCTGTAGTTGTAATTGTAAAAAGTATATACTTCTTATAATATATATAGGGAAGACATGATTATCTTCAGACGAAAACAAGTAGAGTGCTTGCATGCATGCTACAGAATCCGGATCGATAATTCGACTGAATGCTTGAAGATAAAGTATAAACACGAAAACCTAAAAGTTTGAAAAATGTTGGAGTACTCTTTCCGTCCTTCTCCGAAGAGCATGACCAATCTGGTGTATAGTTGGAAGTTTTCGTTGAGGTCGAGCCATTTTTCATCTCCTAGCAAAGCTCGCACTTTTTCCCTGATTATACCACTTTGCAGATTCTCTACTCGGTCCCAGTTCATCTTTCGTGAGTCATGGTCCTTCTTTTTGATCGCTGAAGCTGAAGCAGCAGTTGCACCATCTGGCAGAAGCAATTTGCTCAGCTCATCTTTTGTTGTATCGTCGATAAGATCCTCGTCGTCTTCAGTGTCGAAATCGTCGTCAACGAATTCGCCAGGCTTGTCGTTCTGTCCATCTTCACCGTTTTTCACGACGTCGTGGCTACCTCCATCAGCTCCACCTGAAGCTTTGAATTGTTTGCGCTTCCTCTGTTGTAGAGCCACCTCTTCCCGGGTACTGGTCGCGAGTCCTGCAAAGCGCTTGTTGGACAGAAGCCTGTTTGCACATTCTAGAAACTTCTTTTCGTGCGTGCGCTTCATCATTTCCAGCCACTTTCCCATGCGGTCTTCATTCTGGTTGTCCACTTTGAAGAACACCTTTTTCAACAGCATCATGTGAGCACGGTCGCCGATGTTCACGCTGCTGCACAACGTGAGCACCATCGCTAGCATCTTCAGAAGGTACGTCTTCAACTCCTTGTAGCTCTCGTTCTTCAACTGTTCGTGTGCCCACACACGGTGATACTTCTCTTTTATCAGCTCATCCATTACATTGCCTAGGGCGTGAATCAGCTGCCGATCCTTTGGCGCGTACCGAATCTTGTCCATCCTGTAATTCAACATCAACATCATATAAGCAAAAATGTTTTTCTTTTTGAGTAATCTTATCTCTAGGGAAAGAAGAACTAATACGTCTTCATCAAAGAAACTCATTCGCGCAATCCTTATCGAGCATGATCATGGCTGGAACGGTTTAATATACGACGACGTCTACAGTGACAGTGCTGCATCTGCGACAGAAACCAGTACGTAGGTACAAGTTGTAGATGAACATTTCTGAAATAGAGATAAACAAAGTACCAATCATTGAGTTTCCTTGCTTTATCTTCGATTTGAAAAAGGACGCGATCCTTAAAACCAGGTATGCGAAAGAGGAGATCGGAATCATCTGGTAGGTCGACACAGCGATCAAAGCAGAAGTCAAGAAACGTACGCTTATCTAGGTCGTCCGCTAGACTCAGGGCTGTGTTGGAGTTGGTGATCAAGATGGGAGGCGTTTTCGTTTATTGTTGCAAAAAGTATTTGTTAGGAGGAGATTACTCTAGTAGGCGTAACTCTGCATCCGCATAAAGCCGTTATGAGACCCATAGAAATAAAACAGCAAGGATAAGTAGGTCCGTCGAAAGTATTTGCTGGGAGAGAGAGAGTGAGAGACCGTGCATGTTACTTATTGGTTTCGCTTTCGAATGGGAATGCTAGTGGATCAGATGTACCTCCTCCTCCACTTCGGTGCAGTATCATAAGCACTTCTAAGCCCGAAGTAAGTACCTTTGACAATTTTCCCATCTTGCATTTTTTTCTTGAATTCGTCCTCAAATTCTTGGGGTGTGACAAAGAGGATGTTGTCTACGCCCTCTTGCGCTTTTTTGAGAACTTCTCCTGCTCTCTGCTGTTCCGGAGTCTTGTTTGCCGCCGCAATGAGGTCATTGTTTTTGCTATTGGGTGGCCCCGTGCTCGAGCTGCTTCCGCCAGCAGTTTCTTTGTTCCAAGGTGAGGGCCCTAATGGGTCCCGTAACCGCCGCTGTTGCGGTACTCCGAGCACCTCCGTCCGATTCTTTTCGAGAATATCGGCATCTATTTTCAGCGCCGCGTCCTCTCGTTGCGCATCGGGGGTCGTTTTACTGTTAATTCCAGCAGCATCTGCGACAGCCGCAAGGATCGCGTCCGTACTGCTAGCAGCATCGGTCATGTCCACGTCCTTGCTCTTATCCTTATCGCCATTTCGTTCGTCAGGAGACGGGCCAAATACTTCAGCCCCGTAGAGAGTCTGCAAGATACATCGCTGCTCAACCGCAAAAAGATGCGGCACTAGGTCTTTTCGAACCGTCTCCATGACTGTATCCGTAAACTCGTTTGGCAGCTCTGTCAGGACTTCTCGAAAGCCTGGGCTAAGAATCTCTTTGGTTAAGTTGTCCAGCTCTTTCTTTCGCGCTTGAGTCACTTCCTTCATCAGTTTTCTAGTGGGTTTGACCACAGCAGTGAGCTCGTCATCCTTGGAAGAGGTTGTCGATGCTTTGCTAGGCTCTTTGTTACCGGCTCCCCCTCCGTCAACAATCTTGCGCTGCAGCTCGCGGAGCTCACCCTGGATGCCGGATGCGCAGATCTTCAACGCATCAACTATTAGAGGTAGTTTTTCACTATCCCGACTCGAGTGGGCTGCCCTGCGCCCCTCTTATTTTCCCTTAAAATCAAGCGGAGCGCCACTCAGCATAGCCCACATAGGATAGTGAGAAACTACCCTGCCTAACACTACGGAAGTGACAAACTGAGACATGCTTTCCCGCTGCTCACTAGAAAAATTCGTGAGCACCAGAGGTGGACCCTGAATTTTTTTCTGGACGACTGAAAAAACGTTGCTCATGGAAGAGGAAGCACGCTTTTTCGTTACGCTGTTCGTCATCGGATGATCTCCAGGAGCAGAGGCAGATCCTACAAGTCCAGCTCCTCCTTTCTGCCCACTTCCACTCGGGAGTTGACCGGAAGTCATACCAGCAGGAAAATGGCCGCTGGGTGCTCCTCCTCCTCCTCCTATTCCGCCTGTTGTACCATGATCACCTCGTGGTGAGATTACACTGTAAGCCATTGGCGTCGCACCTACACGCATTGCTCCTGTTCCGTTGTATGAGTTGATATTGTTGCCTGCACCTCCACCTCCAACTCCGCTTCCCCGATCCGCACCAAAAACCGTTACAGCTCCGGGCGTGGCGAGTCGGGACGGTGCCGCTCCAGCGGCGGCCAGGTTCCCTGACGAGGGTATGCTGGACAAGCCGCTAGGTCCTCCACTCGCCTGCGGATGTAAAAACTGATGTCCACCAGGACCTCCTCCCGAGAGTCCACCTCCTAGTAAGTGCTGTTGCGCCACGTCTCTGGGTGGGAGAAGGCTCCCGTGATGCGCCCCCGTGGGAGAGGACGAAGGCGGGCTGCCGGCGGGAGTATGAGTGCCGTGTTGATGCTGGGATACCATGGCATGTGAGGGGAGTCCTCCGTGAGACATGCCCTTACCACCTGCAGATGGGCCTCCTCCAGCCATATGCGACTGACTGACTCCGTAGGAAATCTGATGCGCCTGCTGATGAGGGTGCTGATAACCGCCTTTGCTGAAGTGCGGAGCGCCCCCGCCTTTTTTACCACTACTGCTTCCACCCTTATGATGATCATGTTGCTGTTGCACATGCCCTCCGTGTCGGTCTTGCTTTCCTCGTGGTGTCCCGTGATTCTTGCCATCGGCAGCATTGTATCCGAGGCCTTTGCCTCCAAGCGGAAGACCGTTTCGCCCCTGCCCCTCGTGATACGGGCGCTGGCCTCCACCACCGTACTGATTGTGATGAAAAGCCATGATGATGTTGTACTAGCAATCACTACGTACTTGGGAATGCAGAACGTCTCCTGCGAATGATGAAGCTGCACCTGACGAAAGCACGGCGGAGTTCTTGCTGATAGTCCTCTCGGGAAGACGACGACGACATTACCCCTCGAACGCATGTGACTGCACTAGCGGTTGAGACTGCAACAAGAAACGCATGCTGTTCATCCTTGTTTCCTTCATTTCTAAAAAATCAAGCGACGATGCTAGCCCTAGCGCAAAACTATTTTTTTTGCAACATTCATCTCAATGACTGTCGTCCGCGTCCACCTAAACCTCGAGGTGAAAATATGAATGGATGGTGATCCGTACTAGTAGATGTAGAAAAAGAAAAGTACTACATAGAAGCTGAAAGTAAAAGTAGTTAACACCCTTAATACTTACTCTGAAAATAAACGCACACTGGGTGGGGCACGTGTGAAAACAAAGTTGAACAACAAACTGGAAAGATCTAGAACACGATAAGAAAAGGTCAGGAGATCTCAGGAAACATCTGTATGAAAGAGATCAATTACTTACTTCGACCTCGATAAGAGGGCGCTGGCCATTTACGCATTATGATACTAGAAGGAAGGCGAATCTGATGATCGCTGGAAACGAAAATTATTATTTACATTTTGAGTTCTTTTACTTGCGGATTCAGAAAAGAAACAAAGTGACCATCGTAACGACAAGAACGAATATCCCAGAACGTTGAATGCAGTTACAGATGTGATTAGAAAAGAATTCAATTATTTCGCTAAAAAACCAAAACAAGCATAATTTTACATTTGTGTGAGCGACTAAGAAGCTGTACATGATTCAGATTCGATAGCTTGAAAAAAACATCTGTACAACACCAGAAGCAGAACCATCAGAACGAGAACGTCACGAAAAAATGCAACTCCTCTTACAGCGGGACCTGCTGAAATCGGAATTAATACCGCGAACCAAAGGTGGGATGATGATCGCAAGTCCACCACGCTTAAGAGAGTGTTTTCAACTGGGTGGAGTAGATTACCATTGTTTTTGTTGTCATGAAGTACTAGCACTGAGGACTGTAGTTACTGCTGAAATTGGTGTTTGGTGCTGTTTCTGTGGAACTTGATGTTTTCATCGTTACCATCAGCATCCTTCTCTGTCATCAGAACGGATTCTTGAAAGATTTTCGCCGCGAGTTGTAGTGTCATGCATTTAGATTCATCAAACTGGTTTTCAAGGACAAGGACTTTTCCCAATACTGCTTCAAAAATCTTGTGCAATTGTTGCTTGTTGCACGTCCTGCTTCATATGACTTGTCTTTGTCATGAGAATCTTTCGCAAAGTTTCAGCCGAACACTAAAATCGCGACTGCAGCTATGCTAGCCTCTAGCATGCCATGACCTAGAAGCGTCTCACCAAGTCATTGCTTAGGCGTTTTTGTTGTTTGCAGTAGTTCTTTTCAGGGATTATTAATGGGGGAGGAGTTTGGTGGGAACATCTTTGTCTGCAATAAAATAGTAAGTAGGAGATGACCGATCTAGATCCAGTACCAGCAGTGCCACCAGCACAACGAGGTGTACTAGTACTCCACCATTCAAAGAGATCACTAATTATAGATGACAAATCCTGTCTAGTATGATCATTGTTACATGCGGTTGGTTCGTTAGGATTGTGCTGTGTTCTACCTGCTCTGTATCCAACTCAAGCTCGTACGAGAAGAGATGCAGCTTCGCCATGACCAGCACCACACAACCCGCAAGCACGTTCCGCACGCACAATAACTACATACTAACAACCATTCATTGCTCACTTTAAGTGGCTTCATCACTAAGTGTTTGTTATGGCCCAGAGCAATGATATTTTCTATATTGGCAGGCATCGAGCAGAACTTTGCGCCTGTTAATATTAGTTATGTCCTTCATGTCACGCCACTATCATCAACTTCGTCATCAATTATAAGTCCTTCTTCTAGGAATTCAACAAGATAAATTCATGTTGGATAATATTAACATGCACTAGATTTTGAGGCCACCTCTTCAGTACAATCTATATCAATATCTTATATCATCATTTTCTAACGTTGACAAACTATTACCATAACCACGTTGCTACATTTGTAAGATATATGCTTATGCTAGAATATTACCATAATTTCATCGTTTCGATATTTTCAAATCTTCGACCCAATCCCAAGAATTCTGAAGTACAAATTAATATGCCAAATAATATAAAAACATGCCCATGCGTACGACGTTCTTGCGTTAAATAACCCGTGTCCTTGTACTGTTAATCGTTTCTCATTGTTAATCATTGTGATATTATACTGTCACTCCCTGCTATCTGTTCTTGAATAGATCTACATTTTCATCTAAAATCTATAAACTGACTGTTCGGTTATAATTCTACAACCTATCATGCTGGCTAATTTTCCATGAGTGATGACAAACTATGCAATTACTATGTATACATGCTTAAACTTATGCGACTAAATAGTTTCACCTGGAAGATGAAGGTAGCGGTCACACCTTGTTGACCGTTCCCACCTTGCTTCTTCTCTCTGGCTCCGATTCAGCTTCTCCTCGCCTCCGATTCATCTTGCTTTATTCCACCTTTCTTTTTCTACAACTTGTCATCTAGATGAACTAGACTAGGTCTAGTCGTTGTCGTAGTCGTTTTGTGGAAAAAAAAACCTAGACCGGATCCGCATCAGCGCGGTTATCGGTTCCCTTGCGCTTTTTTTCCGAGAAGTTCTTGGCCTTTTCTAGGTTCGCATGCAGTTGTGCCATGTACTTGTTGTCCTTCACTGTGTTGTATATCGTCACGATCGGCCACAGAAAAAAGATGAAGACCATGCCAACGTAAAGCGGGATGTAGCGCACAACCAGCTGTCCCTCCTGCAAGTCCTGCGGCATGTCGCCACCGGCCAACTGTTGTATTCATGGTAGGATATGTAGATGGTAGAAGATGTAAATTATTATAAGTTGATAGATAAAAAACATAACAAAAAAAAAATCTATATTATTAATCTATATTATTAATCTATATTATTAATCTATATTATTAATCTATATTATTAATCTATATTATTAATCTATATTATTAATCTATATTATTAATCTCGCCATTGATCGCCGCCATAAAACTCCCCGCCTAACCCACCGGAGATTAGTCAGCTTCTTTCGCGAAGCTATTGCCCATAGTCTCCTGCCCTTTCCCCTCAGTCTCAAGCCCGATAGCCTCCGGCCGTTTCCTTGTTGGGATTTACGTTGCGGCCCCGTGGCAGACCACCAGAAAAGAAGGCAGAAAAATGGCCGACGGGGGTGGGGGCGCAAGCTGGGGAGAAAAGTCCAAAGAGAGACAGCCAACGAAAGACCGCCCACCGAAAGGGCAAAGACCTTGGACCAAAGACACATGGACCAAAGCCGATCTTTGGGCCAAAGACGAGCTTTCGACCAAGGGCGATCGTTGGACCAAGGGCGATCTTCGGACTAAAGGCGACCTTTGGACCAAAGACGACCTTTGGAGCACAGGCGATCTTTGACCCAAAGACGATCTTTGGCCCAAAGGCGATCTTTGACCCAAGGGCGACCTTTGGACCACAGGCGACCTCTGGACCACAGGAGACCTTGGGACTTAAGACGACACTGGGACCAAAGACGACCTTGAAACCAAAGACGACCTTGGGACCGAAGACGACCGCGGGACCACAGGCGACCTCTGGACCAAAGTGCGGCGACCTCTGGACCAAAGTAGGGCGACCTTTGGACCAAAGTAAGGCGACCTTTGGACCAAAGTAAGGCGACCTTTGGACCAAAGTAAGCCGACCTTTGGACCAAAGTAAGCCGACCTTTGGACCAAAGTGCGCCGACCTCTGGACCAAAGTAGGGCGACTTTTGGACCAAAGTAAGGCGACCCTTCGACCTCTGGACCAAAGTAGGGCGACCTTTGGACCAAAGTAGGGCGACCTTTGGACCAAAGTAAGGCGACCTTTGGACCAAAGACGGCCGCTGGACCAAAAGCGACCTCTGGACCACAGACGACCTCTGGACCAAAGCCGACCTTTGGACCGAAGACGACCTTTGGGCCACAGGCGGCCTGACTGTGGACCACCGGCGACCTGTGCGTGGACCAAAGACGACCTTTGGGCCCAAGACCTCCGACACGACAAGAGTGAGACCCGCGACAGCAGACATCTGACGAACGACCTCCGCCAGAAAAACTGACGCGAGGCCTCCCTGTGGCGCGAGGCCCTTGAAGATAGCGAAGACCTTTCGCGAAGGACGTCAGTCCGGCGAACGCGATCAGATGCAAGAAGTAGCAGCCCGGTACGACACTGCCGAAAGCTTCCGAAAGTTTCCGAAAGTACAGGCCAGCAACATAAAGAGAAACCGCAAAAAGCCCTACACCATGACACACAGCAAGGGGGCCACGCGTTGCGGGTGCGGGCTAGCCTTCTGCAGCGGGTTCACGACTGTGGTGCGCCCAAGCATGCCGCGACGCATTTGGTGAAGGTGTTGAACCTTACCAAGCCGAACACGTGCGGCCAGCGTGTGCCCAGGTGGTTAGTCTGGCCCACCAGTCACCAAGTGCGGCCAAGCGCCACGCATGGGCCCGCTTGGCTCGCTTTTCTTTGTGCTCGGTTTGTCTGTCTTTTCCGCATCGCTTTAATATATTAAGCGGGTGGGCCTAGTACTACGCTCGGCACCTCTCTGAATGTGGCACCCCGCTGGATGGATGTCAGTTCGGTAGTCTACTCAGAAGCAACAGCGAAGCAAGCCGGCACGCTGCTGCTGTCGCTTCTTCTCTTCTTCGGCTCTCGTCGTCTCTCTTCTCTCGTTCTGTCGGTCTGAGCTTGACAGCCATGCGCGCTCTGGCTGGCTCTCGGCAGCCTACCAGCGCGCTTCTGAAGAAGTCCCCCGCCCCTTCTTGGCACTGCCTTCCCCCTACGAGTATGCACGCATCTGCCGAGTGTATATACACAACCAAAAAACCGGCTAGCAAATACACGCCAGACCATGACTGACGACCGAAAAGCCGCGGGGCCTTCTAGGTATGTAGTCGATTGTTGGACATGTCGCGCATGCGTGGGCCCGTTGTTCTGTGCTTCTGCTTGCGTCTCTCTTTTCTATGTGTTTACCAACTGCGCCGCTGCCGTTGAGTTTGAGCTGCGTACCACGGTCGCCGTCGCCCAGCTTGCCCCCCCCGCCCCCTTAGGATAAAAGAAAGCGGGAGCAGCCGTAGGAGCAAGCTGCCCTCTCACGTGCTTGGCTGGCGTCTGCCACTGACAGACACCCAGCGGAGGAGACACAGACAGAGACCAGGGGCCAGCTGTGAGAAAAGCCGAGGAAATTCATACTAACTAAGACAAGCCGAGCGCGCTCATTCATATTGATTTATGAACACACACCCAAGCAGGCTACTTGGCTGGCTTCTAAAGAATTCGCACAAGGTGGCGCCTGCATTGGCTCAGACAGTCCCCGCCCCCTTCGGTCACACGCTGCCAGCTGGTCCCCCCGTCTGGGCGCCCCGCCCTCTGTGGTGTTGCGTGTGTCTTATTTCTAGCATAGCGAACCAGTTCCCAGTGGCTGCCTAGTTACCAGCCCAGAACGCAGTCGCAGGCGCGTCGGGCTGACAAACTGAAGCGGTACGGATGGGAAGAAACTCAAAAAGGCAACCCGCGCACCCGCTCGGTGGATGGGTCAAGGAGAGCGAGCCCCCCAAAGAAGCGACAAGCCCGCTCAGCCGCTGGCTGACTGACCTGGGAGGCCGTTCGACGTCGGAGGGAACGAAGGCGAACGCGCTTCCTTTCTTTTTAAGGTAGACCTGAGTGAGATGGTCAGTCTGTGGCCGGCTCGTCTTTCATCGTTCCTCCCTCTTTGTTTCTTTGCTTGCTTCGTCCATGCTTGCAGGGGAGGACAGAGGGAGCCAGCCTCCCGCGCTCGCTCACGCACGACGTGCCTACCTGCCTACCTACGTACCAAGGCCAACCAGTCAGGCGCCTGCCTCTGTGGAGGCGTGGGCGCGTGACTGTCTGACGGGGCGAGCCACTCAGCCGACCTACCAAGCAGCTTTGTGCGCCCATGGTTGGGCCCCTGGCTGCTCCCTCACTCGCTCGCCGCTTGCTGCTTGCTATCATTCAGCGCGCACGCCTATCTTTTTAGGCAGCTTGCTAGCGCAGCTAGCTAGGCCCTGAGTAGGTTGGTCGCCCCTGGCTGGCCGCGCTTGCATGCGTTCCCCCCTTGGGTGCTGCGCTGGTACGACGGGCGGGGGTGCATGCGTGGCATATTCAAAGACGTACGCAGCCAGCTCACTGACTTCGGAAGAACGACAAGGCGCCCAAGCTATTTGTCCTCACTTGCGCCCATGCATTAGATAGAAGCTCCGGGGCAGCTTCGTAGCTAGATGCGCAGCGAGCAGTCTGACAGGTCAGACACGAGCGGCCACGCTACATAGCCACGCCATGAGGCGGTCGGGGGCCCAGGCTTGTTCTGGTACATTCTCAGAGAGGCCCACTGCTGCACAAGGGCGCCGGCCACCCATTTTGCTAAAGTCCGCGTCTCTTGTTGGTTCGGTTTTTCATTTTGGTGAAAATAGCGGCAAAAAAGCCAGCAGGCGCCGACAATGTCCGAAAACTGCCGAAAGTTTCCGAAAGTCCGAAAGTTGCCGAAAGTTCCCGAAAGATTCCGAAGAAGTCCGAAAGGTGCCGAAAGTTGCCGAAAATTGCCGAAAGTTGCCGAAAATTGCCGAAAGTTTCCGACAATATCCGAGAAAAAAACGTCGGCAACTTTCGGAAACTTTCGGCAACTTTCGGCAACTTTCGGCAATTTTCGGCAACTTTCGGCACCTTTCGGACATCTTCGGAATCTTTCGGGAACTTTCGGCAGCTTTCGGATCTTCAAAAACTTTCGGCAATTGTCGGAAATTGTCGGCGCTTGTTGATTTTTTTGCCGTCTTTTTCACCAAAATCAAACAGCAGGCCAACGAACAAAAGACGCGGACTTTAACAAAATCCCGCACGGCTTTTTCTGCCACAGACACACAACGAAGCGAGCCGCCAAGGGGACGCGCGAGCCACCGCAGCGAGCACGGTGCCCGACCTGAGAGAGAGAGAGAAAGAAGAGCACACGGACGGCAAGCAAGCTACACCGGCCTAAAAGTCCACGCATGGCCCGGGCGTCCCTCCCACCCTCCGAGCCAGCTACTTACGCTAGTCACCCACCCTGTGGACATTGGACGCCTTTGCGCCACACACTACGCGCATGGGCGCGCTCCTCGCTCGGTCAGTCTTTCGGCCGCTGGTTCCTGCACTCTCTCACGCGCGTCTGTCGATCTTCAGGGCCAGGCGCTCGCCCCCGCCAACTAAGGAGGTGAGTGATCGAACGACCCCCACACCCACAGGGAAAAGCTTGCAAAGATTGGCCAGCGCTGGCTTTCTTATATGCTTCCACCCCCAGGCTGGTCACTCAGTCGCCCCCCCTGGTAGACTGTCTGAGCCACAGACGCGGAGCGAGTCCCCCACCCAGTCTGCCAGCCTCTGCCGGTGTCTGTCAGATTGGCCGGCTGTCTCTGCCGCTTTCACGCTTTGGCCCTTCACACGCGAGGGCGAGGAAGTGAAAGCCTCGCCGCGTCAAGCAGTGGCGCTCGACCTTCCTTGCCCACAGATCTCGGAGCCGTCACAAATGCCGAACGGGGATCAGTAGCCAGGCAGCCCCTGGCCATGTGCCTGATTGTGTGCCATTAGCGCCTACCTCATGCCTGTCTTCTTTCTTGTTGCGTTGGTTGCTTGACTGGTGTGCGCTCTTTCTTAGGTAGACTGGCTCGGCCTTGGCTTTCGTTCTTGTGTAGTCTCTCTCCAACGAACTCGCAAGAAAGAGCAAGCCGGTGGACCGACGTGGGAGATCAAAGTCACAAAAGAAGACCCCGCGCGCATGCACATCTTCGGCGCCACTCTGCCAGGGCAATACGATACAGCGACGCGCGCGCAGAGACAGAGGAAGGGCCCAGCAATCTGCCCAGCAAATGAGTGAGGCTGACGGGTGGAAGCGTAGGAGGCTTACCCGCACTCTCTCACGCAGTCAGTATATGACTTGCACCCGCTCGCAGTCTTTCGCCCGTCGTCCCTCAATCTATCACAAGAGGCGAGGGCGAGGACTGGCAGAGAGTGAGACAGAACGGGCGAAGGAATGCCATGAGTTGAACGAACAAGAGCGAGAGCGGGACCGCCTCGGCGCGACTTGGATAGAATGGCGAGGAAGACCGGGAGAGGGTAGCTACCTAATGAGCCAGATTGCTGCGCACATGGCTACGCACTCCCAAGCAGACTGGTAGAGTTAGAGACAGCGCCCCCCCGTCCATCTTGCGCTGATCACTCGGCGACAGGCTTGCCATCGCTGGTGAGGTATTGCGCCAGAGATAAGTCGAAGCACCTCGGCCGCGCCTCTCCGTCGAGCGAACACTCCGGTGAGTGGGCGGCTCGCTCCTGGCTGCCCACGGCATCCACCCCAGCGCCAGCCGGCTGATAGTTGGACTGGTCTCATTTTCAACGCGCACGCTGGGCCTACTTGGGTAGGGGGCTGCCAGTGCCAACGGAGGCCGGCGGAGACCGACGCCAAAACCGCCACGCCTACTGATTGGCCCCCGCGTGGGTGTCTGCCCCTAGCTCCTACCCACGCACCGGCACCCGAGTGGTGTCCATTTCTAGAAGCAAACCAGCAGCGCAACCCACGGCCAAAGGCACCACCAGGCAAACGATAGCAGCACAGCCAACGCCAGCCGGTATTAAGACTGAGAGCAACGAAGCCACCAAAGCACCAGCACCAGGCGAACAGAGAGGCCCAGCCACGAACACAAGGCGCCACCTGCTGATAATAGACCACACCCAGCGACAAGCGCACCCAACCACGGCCGCCAGCTGAGCGAACCAGTAGCGGCGCGGCTCTGCGAACCAAATCGCAAACGTGATTGCACGAATACGACCCCCCTACAACTTCACGAAGGCGCGCGCCTCATATATTAGCTAGAAGAGCGGAAGGGCTGACAGCCATGGGGAAACAGCAGAGCAGCGCAGGCGACTGAGATACAAGAAAACCACCCCAGGGGTGAGATGCCAACAGAATGAAGAACACACACAGACCCCTAAGGACCAAGCCCCGCCTGGGGTTCGGCGTGAGTTTTAGAAGTTGCCAGCTTGCTTTTACGGTAACTTTCGGAAGCTTTCGGGGATGCATTTGCTGGGCTGGAATTCTTGCAAGGCGAAGCACGTCAGTCCGACGAAAGAACGGGGTCAATCTTACGAAGGAAAGACATCCGCAGCCCGAAGAAAGGCCCCGCTCAGCCTGTTCCCTCCGACGCAAGGCAGACGCCTGGCGAAGCATTGCGCCGGTCTGGAGAGAGGCCTCACCTGGCTGGCGAGTGCATCAGCCTGACGAACGGCGCCGAGCTGAAGCAAGCCATCAACCTGACCAAAGGCGTGAGTCTCGGCCCGGCGAGGAATGTCAGCCAGGCGAAGCGCTTCAGCCTGACGAGAGACGTCGCCCGACCCTGACGAAAAGCCTCAGCCTGACCCAAGACGCCTGCCGAGGGGCGCCGGCCTGCCCGACGAACGCCGCCAGCCTGGCGCAGAGCGTTGGGCTGACGAACGGCATCAGCCTGATGGAGGGCCTTAGTCTCCAGCTTGGTGAAAGACGTCAGCCAGCCGAGAGGCTTCAGCCACAGCCCGAAGCGCGACGCCGCACGACCCCGCGAAGTGCGCCCGCCTGTTTCTGACGAGAGACATCTGACGAAACAAAGAAGCCCCGCCAGGTGTAAGCGCGTAGAGAGACCCAAGCAGCGCGGCCCTGCGTTGCTTTGTCTTGTTTGGCCCATCAAGGTCGCCCCTCGTTCTTGCCTGGCGCCACCGCGAGGCGCTTGCGTGCGTTGGGGCTTGCGGATTCTTGTGCGTGTCTGGTGGCTCTCTTCTGGTTTTTTTGTTGGACTGCCGTGGGGGTCTTGCAAATTCTTAAGAATTTGCATGACCCGCCCGGCAATCTCAAAAAAAAAACCGAAGGCAGCGCAATGCCCTGCACATGAGTCGACGCATCTGAGTCGGCCACCGCCGGCACTCGGCTCTTGTCGTAGTCAATTCGTAAGGTGCATCAGCTCACCCGCCGGCTGTCTCTACTCTAGCGGCTGTAGCCCGTGGGAGGCCGCAGAAAAGTGCTAAACTAACCTGAAGCCGGGCGAAGCTTGTGGAGGCTAGTGCTGAAGCTAAAAATAATCTGAATGATCAACTTTATCTAGGAAACAACAACAATGGATGGTGAAGAGATAGACTACATTAAATCGACAGAGTCGTTATGCCCTAGTACCCGAAAATTGCAATCCCAAGGAGCTGCGTCGCAGAAAGTGCTGTCTCCGGTATCGGCATCATACGATGTCCGAAATGCGCAACAATCAGTGGTTCCGCAACCTGTTAGTTTGTGTTTGTGATTATAGATAATAAAGTCATAACCCATTTTACATTCCAATTTGTTCTACGGCATCTATACTAATACAACGAGCAAAGGAACTTAAATTCGGGATCTGTCGTGGAGGTGGACACGTATTTTGTAGAATGTATGAAAGAATTCGTACTAAATCAATTAAGTTGTACTCTTGGATTTGAAGAACAAAAAAGTATCTTCTATGTAAATAAGTTCTACATGCCCATATTACTACCACCAGTGATTGATGGATAGTATTCATTGAATACCTTGATAGGCTTCCATTTCCGGTTTTCCTTCTTCAGTGAATCTGACGTTGAGAAAGCCGGTCTTGTCCAATCCATCTATTGCGATCTCAAAAGAACAATCTTTGCAGTCTTTTCCCCGCTTGAATCGAATCGTTGTGCATTTACCTAAGTAAAATTGAATGTGAAAGACGATTTTTAGGCAGTTCTTGTATTAAATTCGAGATCAATGTTTTTTACTAGTCACTGCTTCTGTAATAAACGGTGACAAAACCTAATA
Organism: Amoebophrya sp. A25; assembly: GCA_905178165.1. Lineage (NCBI taxonomy): Eukaryota > Dinophyceae > Syndiniales > Amoebophryaceae > Amoebophrya > Amoebophrya sp. A25. The sequence continues at coordinate 223,177 of CAJINU010000031.1, read as the reverse complement.
AGTACTAGTTTAAGTTTTCTAGTACCATCGTCCCTGTTGAGCACGTTGATGAGAGTTGCTAGGAACACGATCAAGAGCGTGAAGCCAACGGTGAAGACGACGAACGGAACCGCCACTCGTGTGCAGAAGAACTTTTTTCGAGACTGCGTCATTTTCTGTTCCTCTTCTGCTCGTGCACCCGCGTCGTCCTCGTCATCTTCCTCTTGGTCCTCCTCACCGCCACCTAAGCTGAACTTGGACAAAAAGGAGCTGCCCTTCTCCTTCTTCTTTCTCTTGTTCGCTTGGGCGTTCCATGGCACTACCGGTCGGGGTTCCTTCACGATCTTTACCATCCCCTTGCGTGCCAATTCGGCCACTAGCTCCGGGTTGTTCATTAATTGACTGTTGGTCTTCTTCATCATCTTTTGCCGCTCCGGTGAAATCTTGTTCTTGGGCACCGGCTTCAGCGGCGGCGTTCCGTCTCCGGGAGCGCCCATCTTGTTTCTCTAGTACTTTTTTTGAAGGAGAAGGTTCGTTTTGGTACGATACGTGCAGCTGATGTACGTAAACGTATGGGTATGTAATATGTTTAATACCGCAAATAATACTTCAACTCTCAACTAGTTCGTAGTTCCTACTGCAAGGAAAAGGAATTGACTTCGATAAAAAAGATGATGAAGATTCAAGCTCTTTTGAAGGCTAGGAAACAACCGGGAAGAGGACGAGGTTCTTTGGAGGATTCACGTCGTGATAACTCACTTCTATTCAAGAAACGAAGCGAAAAATGGGGATAAATTCAAATTTGGATTAGAAATATCGCTAATTTGATCAAGAATATTTGTGAGTGGGTTCTTCGGGTCTAAGTGGAAAGGAAAATGCGTATCCTGAAGAACGATAAATTGTTATTGAAACTGTTATGATGGAAAATTGCCAGAAACTAATTGCCAAGCTGATCAACAACAAGGTCGAAGACGCACCTCCTACTACAGTCACGACATCAACCTCCAAGATATAGATATCACGCTAGTACTAACATTTTAACTACATCGACGGCTTCTACATGCTCTCCGGTAATTGACTCACTTCGCTCATCCGCTCCCGGAAGGTCCACAGCAGCCTATCAGATGATAGATCATGGCTCTCGACAGAATACGAATATTACATAGAAGCTCTCGTCTTTAGCTTTACGGAAATTCTCTTCTCAGTGCATCAGATTTCTCTAATCTCCTCATACTCTCACTTGGTACCATAGACACACAGACAGACATGCGGCTGACAGATCGCGACACACTCTCGTAGCTGACACTTACTCACAGACGACATCCTCGTAGTACAGAGAGCAGAATGCTGTAGTGTTTCATCACAGATGAGAACCGGTGCAAGAATTCAGCAATATCATAATAAGACTCAGCAGTTGATGTAGTCTTCCACAATGTTTACACTCACTCATGAAGCTAGCAGCTTCAGACAACGCTGAAGTAGAACAACTCATAAGCACAGAGGGTGTTGCAGAGTCACGTAGTGCTGTAGCAACAATTCAATAGTTTCAGTGAAGAATGGGGATGGATCTCACTTATTTCAAAAAATGAGAGTGGAAATAAGTATCTTAGCAGCCGCGTCATGCTGGTTTGCCATTAAGGCGATGCAGAGCAGAGGAGTGCGACTCCGCCGACGGTGAGGGCTGCTCCCGCAATACCTGCCAGTGTGGGACTCTCATTTTTGCCAATGTAGACCGCGGGTAATGCGTAGAGGGGACCTACGCTGGTTAGTGCGATGACCAGAGCAACAGGAAGACGAAACAGAGCGACTGTAGCTAATGTTGGACCTAAGAATGTGACGAAAAAGACCGCACCGGAAACGAAGAGCCAATCTTTTCTGCAAAGAGTCGGCATCTCGTACCAACGTGCAGTCTTGCGAAGATCTTCTGCTGCCACGACTTCGTTGTGTTGAAGCTCTTCTTCTCCATGACCTTTTTCGTCACGTATAATGACATCTCCACCTACTTTGCTGGGTTCATGGTTACAACAAGCCCTTTCATTCTGTCGATGAACATGAATGTACATCCACCTCCTCGCCAAAACAGTGAGGAAACCTATGATTACCGCTGTCGACCCGAAGCGCACACAGTTAACGTCTAGTGGGCTCCAATTCTTGCACCACTTCTTTGTCATCACGGCAGCAGCAACATCGAGAATCACATTGAAAGCAGCAGCGCTGTAACCCGCAAAGGAGTCCGTGCCAGTGCGCTTTTTCACATGCTCTCGAATGTCCGAAAAGCGGCTCTCGGCATTCGAAAAAACCGAACGGGCCGCGGGCGAAAGACTCCCAGGACCACTAAATGGACTTAACATCATAGGTGCAGCCGCAGCTGGAGTATTCTCGGGAGCTGCAGATGCGTCCTTAGAAGGTTTGCTTTTGTGTACTTCGCCATTAGATCCACCAACTACTTCTGCGACGTTTTGCGAAACCTCGATTTCAATGTTCACACTCGTTAGCTCTACATCTACTGCCGCTCCTGGCTCTGCACGGACGAGGTTATCATTTTCATTTGATGCAGCACCATCTCGTATAATTGCCGCGTCTGCAGGTCCAGCACCAGTCGTCACCGGGGCAGATGGACCTGTATCTGTGCTGCTCGTGCCACCTGCTGAACTACCCGTACTCGGTTCTTCAACTCCGTTTTGCTCATCTTCGACGCTACGTTCCTGACAGACAGCGACCTGCTGTTCTGATTTTGCAGCATGCGCTTGTTCACCAGTCTTGATGTCAGCGAAGATCTCGTGGTCCTGCTTTCGTTCATCTACAACTTCTGGTTCTCGTCCGCTGATGTTGCCGTCCTCAGCCACACCCTTATCCTCTCTCGCCGTGAGAACCACGCCTACAGAAGTGATCGTGAGGCCGCCAACAAATGCCCAGCTTTCGAGAAACTCGCCTTCGTCCAGAAAGAGCCATCCCAAAAACACCGCTAGTATTAGAGGCATAGGGAATTCACCTCAGGAGTCTACTTGTGGGTCTCTTTTTCTTCTTGTTTTTTTCTTCCAGATCACTTGGGAGTGAGATGATGCATTCGCATTCCCTACACCCATAATAGAAAGGGCTTAAGGCTATCCACCAAAACAATGAATGCTTCCACTCATTGACCGCGTCGATAAGGGATCAAAAATGCCGCTCCCCCTCATAATTTGCCTTCTTACTTAGGAACGACATTCATCCCATATCTTCGTTCTCAATGAGTGGCATCATACAAACAACCCTCTGTGCCCCAAACAGTTGCACCGCAGTCAGCCAGAAGTTGTCGCCGATGGTGATGCCTATCAGACCCGACACAATCAGCACCCAAAATTGCAACACCGTGTAACTATCTTCACCGAAGAACGTCGACGAAGCTCCTTCCGCACTGTCGTTGATGTTTACAGTTCTCCATATGCCGATACAAGTCGCAGTTATGGCGAATAAAACGGAAGCGGCTGCGCATTTGTACAGGTTCAAAGCGATTGCGTGACCAGTCCAGCGTGCGTCCCACACGACCAAGCCCCCTGTAATCATCAAAGGAGCCACCAGCGCGCAAGCGACACCCACTGCAAAGGAAGTGCTAGTCATGTTGCCACGGGTCTTCTTTGCATCTGCCAGCTGGTGATGAAGATTCTCATCTACACGATAATAGAAATTGTCGTTGGTTGAGCAGGTAAAAGAATTTTTCACTGTACAGTGTAAGTGTTCATATCTTCCTAAGTAGCACGCACTGTTTGAGTATCTTTTCGAAACACAAGAAGTGGGTGCTGCACGTGCAGGAGGAGGAGCAATGCAAAAACGTAGACTATGTATGATGCCTTGTCCGGATCCATAAAGAACGGACAACAGCTAGTGCTAGATAGAGTGCAGGCGAGGACGTGAATCGACCGTCGTGCCCGCCAAAACCTTCCCATAAGGAAAACTTCACGAAGATCACGAGCGCAAGGCGATTGAACCCAAGATGAGAGAGATGCTGAAAAGAGCAACCTTCAAAGGGTTTAAAAGATCGGGGATAAATCAACAGATACAGAGTCAGAGAGCTGGGATTTTATAAGACGCATGGAATCATCAGCGTCGTGCCGCTTCTGAAGCGCGACGCGCTCCCTCCTCTTATGACTCTCTCTCTCTCTCAAACGCATGACGTGAATGGACACAAGACCACGTGCTGGAAGAGATGAAATTATTGGAGTTTGATGCTATAATACGAGATCAAAACAGATGAGAACAAACGAGAATGATGACGCGGGAGCAGGAGTATGTGTCCATGACGGCATCTGATGCTGAAGCCGTGACTAATGCTGGTATTGATTGATGTGGTCGTGGAATGTTGTTGTTGAGCAAGCTTTGATACAACAAGGAGAGGGGACTTCATCCACGATGTCTCGTTGCGTTGACGCAAATCAAATTCAGACGAAACAAAATATAATTAATACGATCGATATGCAAATGGATTCATTATAAGAGCGATTGAAGTTCTTGTCAGACTATGATTAAGAAGTAGCCATCTTGCATCTTGTGGCTATCTGGACACGGTCCGTCGTCAATCGCTAGTCACTGAGCTTAGTTTGTTTAGAACCAGAAGGGCGGTGACTACTTCATCAGAGAAGTACTATGCCTAACACACACTGAACAAAGTTAGAGGATCAATACCATCAAGCCCATTGGAGTAGGCGCCCTATGCAAGATGAACTTATTCCGCGTGTTAATATGCCAAGAAAATTCAAATGAGTTCTGATGTATTCCTTTTCCTTCATTCAACATCTCGTATCATACTAAAACAAGCTTGCATCTGCTGTAGAATAAATGTCCAAGGAAGTCCTGAACTTATTAACCTGCTTCATATTTTATAATGTTGGTGGAGCATACCTAGCTAGAAAAAACAAAAACCGAAATAAAAAAGAAAAGGCAGGCAAGTAGTTATCTACTACGAATTAAGCGCCGGCGCTGTCGTGGTCCTGTCAGCCCCAGAGGTCTCACCTTCGAAGGCAGGCCGGAGCCCTGCTCAACGCCTCCGGTGAGTGCTCAGCTCTATGGTTGTGTGCGCAGGTTTATTCGCAATGGGGTACCGGTTCGCCAAATAAACCCACAACCACAGACAAGGACACTATCTACTTATTAACGTCAACCTGCTTCATATACTCTTAATCGTAATTATAGTTTAGTTCTTAATTATCATCATGATGGCGTCTGTCCAGGCAGTTCTTCTTCTACACTGCTTCTTGTATCTGTATCTATGTATACTATAATATTTTGATACATCATCTCAACCTGGTTGTACTTTTGCAATTATTGTGATTGTCTGGTTGAGCGTGAGGAGGTCGTAAATAAGAAGTTTTTCTAGTCGTACTAGTATGACTATAAATATATAAAGTGCAGCTACTTCATTTCTGCTACGTTGATCTTGATTTTCTTTTCCTGTTGACTTATATAGAATCTTTTCCTTGTGCTTGTCTTCTACACCGTGGATTTTGTTATGCGTAATCGTCAGCGTCTCCTAGATCCCAAGCTTTACGCGAGTCAAAAATGACAGACATCCAAATCCATAATCTTTATCACATGAGAACGCACGCGCAGCTCCCGCGATCTGCGTCGTCGAGGTTGGTAGCAGAACGGTTCATGAAATCACCGTTGCGAATTCCTTGTGTTAGAACTTGCAGAAATCCACCCCCGTGAGCATCTCCGGACTCGTTTCCCTTTAGAAACAGGGGAAGGATGTCTGGGAAGATGGATTTCCTCAAGCCTTAATTTTAACGTGTCTAAAAACATGTTACCCTCGTCGGCGTCTGCGGCGGCTCGCACTTGCGCCATATTGTGCGCCAAGTCAGAATGAGACAGCGGCGTGAAAATTAGACGAGTTTGAAGCAACATTCATTCTCCCAAACCCAATGGACACAAGCACAAGCCTATTGATTCTCCTGTTTGTCTTGCTATTCTTGATGTTGTGCCTCGAAGATTTCTAGAACATCAGGTTGCAAGGCGAAAAATAGGAAAATGGAAATCTTCTCCAACATTCCTCGCACTTCCACTTGCATGTTGCAAGCAGCTCAACTACGCCGCAAAGCAGTAGTATATATATATCTATATATATTATAAGTAAGTGCACATCAGTGAATGCCTGGACATGTTCTAAAATCATGGTCAAGCATCTGCATCCCATCTCTAAAAAAATTAAAATGAACAATCCCACCATAAGCGATGATCGCTCCCCGGCGCAACCTTTCCTGAGGTCGATAGTAGCGCCAAAAGGTGTGCGTATTTGAGCGCCCCGTCACTGCAGCGCTCGCGTACTTCCGGGTCCGTGCTGCTCGGATCATCGCCAGCAAATTTCTCGTCATCATCCCCTACCATTCCTGCCATCAGATTTGTACCGTCCTCCAAGGCGTCGTCTTCTGGGGAAGACTGCGGCTGGCCTTGTGGTCCCCTTGATGATGTCGTGTTGTTCGCCAAAGAACTCGAGGATGCGTTTTTGTCGAGGCCCGCATGAAAACGCACGATGTCTGCCTCGCGCGCAAAGCAGCGCTTGCGATAACTGACGCGAATGTCGCACACGTTGCTTTTATCCGCATTGTTCCAGTATTTCTGAGGATGTTTGTAGCTCTTGTAGACGCAGTTCTTGTTAGAGCTCAAAGCAATTCATTTCTTGGCTTCATTACCTCAAAATTTCAAAAAGAAAACAGAATTAATAAAATGACTTGAACTTGTAGACATGAATTGTAATCAGTGGCCCTAATCTTGCCCAGCAATTCTTCTTTTAAGTCGGGATCCAAACCGCTCTGCAACACGCTATTCTGAGCGATCTCACTCAAGTCCGTTAAAGACAGCTTCCAGTACTGCTGCGCGATCGTGTATTCCTCGATCAGCGGGTGGTCAGTAGCGTGAAACACCAGAGGCATATCGGTCGACAAAGAAACATTGAGACCCCACCTGGTGGAGAAATGGATAGGCGTAAATTGATGAAGATAGAAACTCCTTATAACTACAGCATCAATTGTTCAAAGACACCGAGTTGAAGAAAAACAAATTCTAAAAACTCATCATCATCTGCTTACAAATGACAGGTTAGATAGTGGTCTCAAGTCACTCAATGGTACAAACTACAAATAGAAATATGTAAGAAGAGTAGCTGAAAGACAATCAGAACAAACTCAAACAGGTTAACGTTAGAGAGTGCCCGTGGTTCCAAATCAGAACAAACAGGTTAGTTGTACAAGTACCTGAAGAAATCCAGGAAAGGGTGATCCCGGAGCTTTTTGAAGAGCGCGTTGTTGGAAAGGGGGCTCATCGTGACTCCGATCTGCATGAGGTAGTAGATGTAGGCGATCGCCGGGTTAGACTTGAGCTGTAAGCCGTGGCAGATGCCGTGGCAGAGGAGAAACGCTGAGGCCAACTGAGACCAGTCGCCAGACTCTCCACAGTGCGGACGCAACATGAACGCATTCAGGCCGTTCGCTTCTCGCGCGCGACTCAGCATGTAGACGTTCGCGTAGATGTAGTAGAGGTACGCGGAGTAGGTGACAGGGTAAGACTTTTGTACCCCCTTCTTGTTGTTCCTGGAACTTCTACTATTAGAGCTTACTCTAATTCATCTTGGACAGCATCTTTGACGTGTTTTCCCGTTGAGAACGTGTCAATGTCAAAGATGCTTTCTCCAGATGAATTACGGGAAGTCTTAATACTAGCTCTGCCGTTGCCATTTGCAGCCGGCTCTGGGGGTTTGATGTTCCTCGGATCCACTCCAAGCAAACGCGCGATGACTTTTCCTCCAGTACCGCCTGCACCAGCGCCAAAGAAGTTTTCTCCTGGCGCTGCCACGAGGTCGAAGCCCGCCACGTGCTTGGCCAAAAATTCCGCCAATTCCGGATATTTCTCCGGCTCTCGCGTCGCCTCCATTACAGGCACAAACAGATTTTGCAGCCACTTTTCTAGCGATGCTGCCACCTCGTACTGACGAGGAATCTGTATGATGTACTTCACGTTGCGCGACGAGCCCAAGTCGTTGCCCAGGACCCATCGTGCGGTCTCGAACCACTCATTGCGCGACTTTCCTAAAATGGTCAGGCGGTACTCGCAGTAGGTGTGGGCGTGCAAGCGGTGCATCGCCGCGTTCGAAATCTGCTTCATGGCGTGCCCGCGTCGCGCGATCCCGCTTGCGGTAGACTGTGTGCCCAACTCTCCTATCGTTTTTGCTGAGGCCTTACCGCCAACCGCGTCATTTCGGTTTAGGTGTTCTGTTGCACTGCGACGCACAGCTCGGTGCAGCACCACGTCACGAAGCAATTCAGCAAAGAAATCTTCCTTCACGTCAACGTTATCTGCTGCTGATGCTGGAGAAGCATCACCTCCTTTTCGCGGTCGGAGAAAGATTTCCCGCAAACGACTGCTTCCAAAGGGACTCTTTTTGTCCTGCAGACGCTCGAATCGGAGAAAAAGGCTCTCATCCGCCTGCGTTTGCAGATTGTCTACGCTCATTTCGTCCGCGGATTCGATATTGCACTCCTCCCTGAAGATGGAGGCTAGAATACCCATGCCATTACTCCTGACTGCCTGTCCCGAAGACTTGTTGTGCCCTGCAACTGCTTTTCCGGGAGCCGGCGACGTGGCTCCTGTTGTGGTTGACGTTTCGGTCCCGCCGCTGCGACCCGAGGTAGTCATCTCGTCGACGTACTTCGTTCGCACAAACTCCAACAGCTCCCGCGCGGTCATGCTTCCGTTCAACTGAACATTGTTGTCCACCTTCGCGATGCTGTAAAAGTCGGAGTGAGTCGCCTCGGCTGCGCTCTGTTCGATCTCATGGTTGAGAAACATGTGCAAATCAAACTTGCGCGCCAAGACTTCGAGTCGTTCGTAGCAGAAGGTACGGACGAGAGCCGACTGCAGGATAGCGCAAATAGTAGTGTAGTCCTGGACAAAACTCTCGAAACTCGGTGGCGGTGCAAACAGGTCCGAAGGAGTAGATGTGCGACCGGAACTACCCTGGTGGGCAATGCGAATGACACCGCGCTCGAAAGTGTACGTGAACGGTACGATGCAGGACGAGGAATAAACTCCACTTGCACCTCCAGCGCTGTCCAGAGCAGGTGATGTCGCGCTCATGTAAGGAGAGCCTCCTGTGTACTGGCCAGACTGGGTGCCGTTAGCACCATTATCAAGAGTTTTCCGCTTCACGATTTTACCCGTTGCCATGGTCCGCATCTCTTTCTGACCTCCAACCCGCTCGTAGAGTATGCTCTTGAAGACGTACTTAGCGCGCAAAGCTTCGACTCGCAGCAGTGCGCGCGTAACCGCTTCCTTTCGACGAGATTCTTCTGGGTCGTCGGCCGGTGGCGCGCTCATGTGGATCCGACTGTAGTGTCTTTGCGAGTCCTCCTCTGCCATCATCGTCTTGTATTCTGCCGCGCGCTCGCGCATGCGCCGTGCCTCTGCGAGCTTCATCACTATCGTTCTCGCACGCTTGACGCCCACGTGCTTTGCGGTCCCGCGTGTCCCACCGATATCGAGCGCGGCTTCTACGTTATCTTGCGTCTCCGGTAGTTCCACCTCCAGTGATCCGGGCTCGAGGCCACGCGCCGTCGCCCCCACTACGTTAAAATGTGGATTCTTTGCTCCTCCGTTACCTGCTGGGTCCAAATACTGCCCGTGGTGTCCTCCACTCGTAGCCTCTCCATCCCCTTCCGTCACGCGCGCGGCCGTATCTTCGCCTTCCCCGGAGGCCACAGGTTTGCCGCTCATTCTCTGCACGACGTGCTTCAAGGTTGTGCTGTCCCATTTCGCACCATTATTCGCGTTGTCATCCCGCAACAAAGAGGACGCCGATGCCACAGCATTTTCTCCGTGGAGTCCGACAGATGCTCCAATATTTGCTAGCGTTCCCCGCGCATGCAACGCCATCGCGTCATGCAGCGTCCCTTTCAAGTGCGGAAGACCTGGAATCGCTAGACTCGGCATCGATAGAGTTCGCAAAATGCCATGGATGCGTTCTAAAATTGTCTCATAGCGATATCTCATGCGGATGTCTGGAATATTCGTCACGTCCGCATTATTCGACAGCGGTAAAGGAAAATAATTCCACTTTAGGCTCCCCAACTGCCTCTCCTTTGTTGCTGTGATGATGTGTGTGAGAATTTATATCATTTAGCTATAAGAACTAGGAAGTACTAGAGAAGAACAATTTATTCAAATTTGTATTGTTCTCCTTGTGCTTCTGTGAAACTCATAAGTCTGATCGGAGTAATATGCAGCATGGTTACTGCAGACAATGAGTCAAGATGGAAGCCTCATCTTTTCTGTCGTAGTAGCTAAGTGAAACTGAAAGTGAGGGTTCTGCAGGCTGCATATTTACAAATACAAGTACCCGAGTCAAAACCCCCTTGCAGAACGCTGTTGCGCGCGATTTCGCACAGGTCGACCACGGAATAGCGGTACAGCTGTTTAGCTACTGAGTACTCCTCTAGCATCGGCTCTTCGGTCCGGTGGAACTGCATCGGGTCGTCAGTGGAAAGAGACACGTTTAGGCCGATCTGGAACAGCTCATTGAATGGGTTTTCGCGGTAAGGGATGGAAATTAGAGAGATTCATTGTGATGAGGGGAATCGTGAGGACGTCCAAACGAAGTTCCTTGATGGTTCTCTTCGAGATCGAGATCTTCACCTGGAGGACTGCAGTGTGCTCTCAAGTGTGTGCTCTGACGGTGACTCAGACTAGTTTAAGTATTTATGTCGTAAGAAAAGTGCGTTATTCGAAAGTGGCGAGACAGCACAGCCGACTTGGCAGAGGTAGTACAAGTAGCAGACCACCGGCGTGTTGTGCAGTTGAATTCCGTGGTTAATGCTGTCCGCACACAAAAAGGCCGTGTTCAGATGCAATGGCGACCCGGATTCGCCGCAGTGGGGTCGGAACTTGAACGTGTTTAGGCCTTTGCGAGCGCGCAAAGCGTTCAAGACGTACAGATTCGCATGCATGTAGTAGCACCAGTACGCATACGGAGGATTGTCACTATCGGTGGTTTCTTCCTTCTTCCGATCCTTGCCAAACAATGCCGGTTCACGGCATCCCTCCAACGGGATTTCAAGCTTACTCTCATCGTCGACGGAATCGAAACCGCTCATGTTCTCCAGAAACTTTGCTAGCTTCGGGTTCGAGCTTGGGTCGATGGTCACAGCGAAGAGAGGCTCAAACACGTTCGACAAAAGGTCCTGAAACGTAGTCACCATACCCAGCTACACATTAGAGAAGAAAATTCCTCCGTCGAAATAACGTAAGTAGATGTGGAAGGTGCGCTAGGGTCGTTTGGTACGAAAAATAGAGGGAATCGGAATCAGGTACAGCTTACCAAGAACAAGAATCGATCATCATGCACTTATCAAACAACTGGGTCGATGTAGTTCCAAACTTATATTTATTTATAACCTGTTTCCAATTTCCCTATCTCTTGCCCTTTCGCAGCTACGAAAAATCTGGCAATCTATCATGACATCTTCATGCCCAGAGCATAATTTTGAAGACGTTAAAGACACGCGGGCACTGTACCATCCACTTGTTGTTCTTGCTGAATAGGTTGTTGTCCACGACCCAGTCTGAGAGTTCTGTCCATTCATTGCGGTTAATACCGTAAATCGACACTCGGTATTCGGTGAATATTGCGCTGCCTTCGTCTCGCTCTAAAATCTCCCGCGTCAGCTCGGCAAAGTAACGTCCACCCAAGTGATTCGAGCTCTTCAGAAAGACCGTGTGGTATGAACGAGGTCAACTTCAACAGGAGTGCTGCTGTTAGTCTTAGTGTTATGGGCTCCCTCGTTGTAAACGAGTTGCGTAAAAATATGAGGGACCTGGACATTAAATGAACTACGTAGTAAGTAACAGAAACTGGATCTACTTCCTCCAACCCGTAAAAAGGGACTTGCTAGTACAGAATCGTGATTATGGACTGAGAAAACTACCTGTGACAGTACTAGATTGTTCATAAACGCAAGTCACTGTTTCCAAACGGGTTGTATTTTGCGTTGAAATGATCAAAGCGGTCGAAAAGGTTTTCCTCGGCTTGCACATCGAGGCTATCCACAGTCATTTCTTCCACGCAGGTAATTCCAGAACGCTCGAAGACTTGTTTCAAGGTGACAGGGCAGGGTGGCGCACCTGAAAGGAGATAAGAGTGGGTCATGTGAAAAAAGAAAATGGAAAGAGGAATGTGGGTCATGTGAAAGGAGGTGGAATGAGGAGGAGGAACAAGAAATGGACTCAGGTGTTGCATGATTAGAAATAGTAAGGCTAACGCTATATTTTTATTTAAGGAGTTAAAAATAAACCATTTCAATTTTTCTTTTCTAGAGAACTAAAATCAAAAATACAACTGCATCAAGTTCAGGTACTAGAAGGAGCGCATCATCATATATGCAAAAGAAAATCATATTGTAGGAAAGCTGTAGATTTTAGAACTTACCAGTTTCCGGATTTGGTTTCTTTTTGTCCATCATGACCACCTCGTCTGGAAATTGAATGTATTTTCGGCGAATGAAGTCTAGCAGGTGGTTTGCGGTCATTGCAGCTGCCAAATGGACGTGCGTGTCTACCTTCGCAAGCTTGTAGAAATCTCCACGACAGTGCTGACTCTGTCTGTATTCACGATCGCGGTTAAGCAATTGATGGATGTTGAAACTGCGCTGCAAGAGTCCTAACTCTCGCCGACAGAAGGACTTAGTGCCTCCACTCGTGGAGATACTGCGCAAACGGGCTTCGTCGTTGACGAACTCGTGGAACAGCGCTGGCGGCTTGAGTGTGCCATCACCCTCATCAGCTGTGGAGCAATCCAACTGCTGGACGTGAAACACTCCCGCTCGACAATCGTACGTGTAAGTGCCGCCATCTATATTAGAGCTTTCGCATAATTATCCAATATCCCGAGAAGTCGCATCTTGGTGCTTCTGTCTTCTTGTGGAACACCTTCAAGTTGCTTCTGAAGATGGATTAGTGGGAGGAGCCTTAACTTCCGTAGAGGAGTCCTGTGTGTCTCGACCATTTTTCTTGCTGGAGGATCGCTGCCGCAGTAGAGATTCGTCCTGTTCTTGCATGTATTTGGCACGCAGTTGGATTGCGTAGACGATATCCCGACAGGCCTCCTCCGCACCAGGCGCATTCTCCTCGCCAGTAACGACACATCGAACGTACTCGCCAACATTATCTAATTTTCTCCCTGCACCTAGAGTTGTGCTGGGTGTGCCAGCACCACCTCTGTTGCTTGAGGCAAGAACTGATTCCACCATAATATTGGTTGTTGTACCACTACAAAAACATCCGTTACTTCTCCTTAAAGATGCGACGAGCGGGCTGTGATCTTGTAGAAAATCAGCACTGCTATTGACTACAACGTCGACATCCAGCACCTAGCAATTATTTTTACAACTGTCTTAGAGAGCAGAATCATACACCAGGAACTAGGTTCATCTTGCTATGCGTTGGAAAACGGCATGTCAAATTCCATTGTCAGTGAGTCGTAGAGATGCGAGATTACATATACTTGTTCTTTCGAGGAATTATAATATGTAATGCGCTGCACCACTTGTTGTTGCTGTTTACTAGAATAAGATGGAGTCTAGGAGTAGGAGGGCACCACTCACCACGCATCTAATTATCATGATGATGAATAGCGGGTAGTACGACCGATTCTAGAGGACCATTTCTTACAGATTTTTCACGGTGGACAGTAAACAGACCAAGCCCTTCACTCAGTTCGATTTTCATCGAAGACCGAGAATACAGAACCAGTACATGCAAAAGCAGGAAACCATCACGGATCACTTCTAGAGCTGCGCCTGAATCGGATGAGCGCACAGATAGTAGAATCTAGAAAAATCAGTCAAGCGCTCGCACTAAGTTCTGCGTTGACTCATTTTTTTATGTGTTCGATTGACTCCACAGAGTGGGCAATGTTGAGGCTGAGTTTTTACAACGAGAAAAAGCAGAATACAGCAAAAGCGAAAGCGAAAGTGAGAGAGTGAAGCTATCTTTAACGGTGATAGATTTTTTTGGACTAGTGACGAAGACGAGAACGATCGATAGTAGTCAATTTGTGGATCTGATGGCGATGGTTATGTCATTTCCTTTTTTTGAAGTTGAAGTTGTATGATCTCTCAAAGGGGTCAAGGCTATCCTTTCGTACTCTCAGAGGCTCCGAGGACTGATGAAACGCGGAACAACGTGGAAACATTGGGAAGCAGCACCGCAAGATTCCGGAGCCATGTCACCTGCGTCGCAGGTTAGGTTAGGTTGTGAATCCTGCACAACGAGTCCGCCCGGCACCTGACTCGACTCCGAGGATGATGGCAACACGATATTAACATCTTCGTCTGACGCGATCATTTATAATATTTTTATTTCTTTTGTACTACTTAGTAGTGTAGTTCTTCCACTTTGGAAATGTTGAATATTCATAGTGGTAGGGATAGTAAACTGCGACAAGAGAAGGGGGTCGGGTTCCTCAATTATCAAGGGTCGATTATGGGTCTATTTCAACATAATTTTGCTTGGAAAATAACTCCTAATGGCAACTTTGACTTGTTTCAAAGTCACATTTACCTGCTCGCGGAGCGCAAGTTGTCCTCGGGCGCATTTTAGCTCCCATCAGCGACTACGGGTACGTGCAGAGTTCAGCTGCAAGGCTTCTGACTGCGTGATATCATGATGACAAACGATATGATGTTCTTCATAGTCATGATTCATGGTCGTAAACTAGAGCTCAAATAATATTAGAGCATATGTAAGTAGTAAAAATAAAGGTAAATAAAATGGTAAGTATTTCTGAGTAAATCTAGCAGCAGCACAAGCTGCAGGTTACAACGACGCGACTATATCTAAGCGCCCACTTCTGAGCCACCTCAAATTGAAAATTTAGAGTCCCATCATTGTCCTACGGTATACCGCCGATGAGCTGCTGCCACACCCATGTAATAATCCACTTAACTTCTAGTGTTCGCCCAAAGCTCTAGTACCCTTGCAACGTGAGAACCGCCAATCCATAAAATATAATCCCTCCGACTCAACATTGATTTTCATTTTCTTTTTCCCTGCCGGCGGTTACTACAGCATTTGCTAGTGTATATTCTTTTTTCCACCGATAAGAACGTGGTCATCATAGTAGTCGTAGACCGACAACTTCAAAAAATAGAGAATCCTAGTACTAAAAAAGAACGATGTATAGTATTGACGACGCCAGAAAGAACTAAGTAGTGAGTACAGTAAGTTATATACTGAGGCGTTTGAATTGCGTAGAATAATGCAGTAAGTCGAATCAAGTGTGTCTATGATGTAAGTACATATCTCGAACGAGGACGCATATGGGCGGCACGTCGACGAAGCTGCAGGTACACACCCTCCCGGAAGATCTTGGGTCTAGTCGGCGCATATGGCGCCAGATGTCACACACCCGCAAGCGTAAGGCCGGCACAGATTGCGAGCCGATCTACGGAGAGGCACGGCTCGGGGTTCGTCTCAGTCTCGAGTAAATTTGCGGTAAACCCAGACGGCCCTCTCTGCTCGCCGTTGTTCAATGAAGCCAGGCCACCTTCACAGAGGCGCGGCCCAGGTCACGTTACTGCGTAGCGGGTCCAGCTCCAGCTGGGGTGCCTGTGTGTATTGTAAGCCTCTAAGTTGTCTCAAGGTTGCCCCCCGCCCATGGTGGTGCGTGCGTGTCACTCGCTACCTACAGACGAGGCGCGGGGTGCGCGGTTGTGTGGTGAACAGTTATATCTATGGCGCGCGGCTGCGTGGAGGCGCGCGGTTGCGTGGAGGTGCGCGGCTGCGTGGAGGTGCGCGGTTGCGTGGAGGTGCGCGGTTGCGTGGAGGTGCGCGGTTGCGTGGAGGTGCGCGGTTGCGTGGAGGTGCGCGGTTGCGTGGAGGTGCGCGGTTGTTCTTTTATGATGTATGGCAGGCATGCGCGGCTGCTGAAGAGCCAAGATGAATGTCTAATCTCGAATAATCGCTTTAACATCAGGACACGCTCTAGGTATCGATGTGCCCTAGAGAGAAACCAACGGCCACCAACTGCTACAGTAGGGCGTGTCTTCTTCCTTACTTGTTCAGTGGAGTGTCCGATGCATGGGAATGTCAGTCCTTGCCCTTTCAGAAGCCTCAGGCATTGAACAATGACCGGCTAGCTTTCCCATGCTTCGTCCGCTCAGCGGCGTCCTCCCCGAAATATTAAGGTCTTTTCATTTGTAGTGTAGTATGTAGTAGAAGTAGCAGTAGCAGTTTCGTGAAGAAGTAGACAACAACAAGAGCAAATATTCTATGAAGAAGGCCAAAGATAGGCTTGGTAGATAAAAAGAACATCAAGTGCACACGTGGCTGCAGGAAAATTATTGATAAAACCATTTAGCTGTACGAGATCGAGTACTTAGGTCTACTTCTTCGGGGTGAGAATGCAACACCATCAATTCGTTGCAGTACTCAGACAATATCAAAGACGAGTATCAACCAAGCAACTTTAGTACACAATGAAGAAATGACCTAAAGCTAAACATGATTAGTATTTCGCTTTTCTGCTTGCTGTTAATCATGATCATGTTGCATAGTATGCCCACACGAGACGCGTGATGTACTGGTCCTGACGCTTCTTGATGCTTAGAATGAAAGTGGGCGCCAACTAATTCTTCCTCTTGCTTTCATCATGTTACACAACAGTCCCTGTTACACCCATACGCGATGGTTCGTAGCACAAAATCTGTTGTATTGATGTGACACGTTGCTATCCTGTTCGTAGTTCAGTCAGCACACATAGAGATAGAAGATGATGTACTATACACTAGTGAGAGAGATCGTTGATTTTTATCTCGATATTGTCAACCTCAACGTGATAGATTAATGTTTCATCGTTTGCTTTTCAAATTTCAAATTCAGAAGATTTAGAGGAAATTATAGTATGCTAATAGAAATACAATGCTGCACATAAAACTACTACTTAAGTCAGCGTCTCTAGACTCAGAACATCCAGATAGTTGATTGATTTTTCAAGCACTTACACAGACAGCCTGCCTGTTCGTTGTAGTAGAATGATTCACGATTCATGAAGATAATTCGAGAAGATAGTACGTAGTCTTGAAGCTTCGGATAAAAAGAAAATCAAAATTCCTTACACCTTCATCAGATTGCCAACTAGCGCGGCGAAGGAGTTTTACCCTCCAACCAATAAAAACAAGGTTGTTGCAACTGACACAACAAAGGGACGATACTTAGGACGCGGAAAATGTGTTTCACAAGATTCTCATCTAAGGCTACAAGGGACTCCTATTAGCATGACAAACGCGACGAGCAGCTGAATTATCTCATGAAACAAGCGATGCACGATTGAAAGGGCGGAGGCTGCAGTATTGAGCTTGGCTGTAGAGTGGGATAGAAGAAATATCGAACAATTATACTACTCGACAATACAGTACAAATATTGAACACTAGGCATGTGTATTCAGGCGACCATTGGTTGAGACAGAAAGGTATCAAAAAATCAAGGACAATCAAGAAAGCCAGAGAGTGCGGAGATTGACTATGCGCCGAAGCAAAACAAGACCCAAGAATCGGATGCAAGAACTGCTGCTCAGGCAACCGGTGAGTGTGAGGGAAAGGCAGAGGGAGGGAGCGACAAACAACATCAAAAAAAATATATCGTGTTCAATGACGAACGGCTCATCCAGGCAGAGGCACTGGCACTGTCTCACAAAAATAAAATTCATCAAAGGAGTGCATGATCTACATCTTCAAGTATCAACCTTGTTATAATGTAGTTCAACCTTAAGTTCTTCTAATCCACAGCCACACTACAACATAGCAGTAGCATTGGCAGTCGACTAAGTAAACGAGTCTGTCAAGCGAAGGAGTGCGTACCAATGAAAAATTCCTAGTGCTTCAAAATGGCAGATGCACTGAGCACTTGCACCTGGCGCCACGGCGCAATTTGCTGGCTACGTATCCTCCATCTTCCGTGCAACAGGGTTCTTTAATAGGGAAAGGGAAAGGGCTGATCATAAAAATAGGCGATGGTCCACCGACCAGCACGATCACAATAGCATAGTAATAACGACTTCACCTCAACAACACAGAGCTACACAAGCTAGCAGACAGAACAGCATTGAACCGTTCCCAGTCCTAGCCAGTACTGTTAGTAGTAGTACAACAAGAAGTTTTCTACACACAAGACGTTGTCCGCTAGTGTCTTTACCACTCAAAGGCTCATTTTACTGTATTAGCTCTAGGTGATCATTGATCAACATCTTACACACAAGCATATCGATATCTCTCTACTTTCATAATGAAATAAGAGTGCTGAAGAAGAGAAATATTGTCGGAAAGGCAGAAATCGTTTCTAACTGTCCTCGAGTCTGCATCAGCGTCTACATCAATGTTACAAAGTCCACGACAGAGCGAAACTCCGCCCGGGGTTCGGGACAAGTCCACTCCTGGTACTTCAACATCACATTAGCTCTCACATTGGATCCGTTAATCTGTGTCCGTGGAAAATATAATTATACAGGAGAAAGAGAACCGTTGATCTACGAAAGTACAATTGCGATGCCTCTTTCTCCTGATTGCCAGACGAGGACGAGGAATGATAGCCTAGCGAAACTACAGTCGACAAATCCTCTTATCTATCAAAATGGAAATTAGTTCTAACAATTCAAGTTCATTTTCAATTTGTAGCTGCAAACCACCCTAAAGCACACCATCAGTCACGACAGTCAACCGTACTATTTACTTAAACTACATTTTAACAGCGAGAGCCGGTCGCTGTCACCAGCTCCCTCCACAGGAGTGTCAGTAACTCATGCGCCGGTTGCCTGCCCTACGAGGGTCCGGCAAATGGAGGTAATGACACACGTAGGGTTCTCGTTCTGAATAATGGAGAAAACCAGCAGCATAACGATGATACCAGCATCCCTCACCACGGCATATTTACCAGTAGTACTACGACTACAGGCACAAGGTCGTACATTTTAATCCTCTACTGATCACTAGGTGCTAGTGGAAACTGGTGGCAGAGGCAGATCGCATTATTCTATAATGTATCAGCCAATCAAGAAACCTGCGAAACAAAAGCAGCACTCGGTGCAACAAAAGCTACATTATGCGTTTGCAGTGAACAGCAAAGATTCAGGCTCTCCTTCCGCTAAAGGATGCAATCCGTTTCTTTGACGCTGAGTATGCAGCACGTTATTCAGGTTACTGCTTTTCTTGTGATTTAGAAGGAAGTTCTCAGTCTATAACAAATAGTAGCTCCTGTTCACATCTTCATCTGATGATGTTGGTCGATTCGGATTGGTTCACAATGTGACATAAGATGTGACATCTTCATCTATCGACGATCATATGAAAAAGTAGCCAAAAGTCTTCAATATTGAAGTTCTTCAAGTTATTCTTATTCTCTCATCCTCTTCTACTACTAGTTGTGACTACAACTATTACAAAAGTGCCATAAGTGCTGGCACATGCTGCTTTGCAGCAGGTCGCTCAGATTCGACTTGCTCCGCCTCAGCTGTTTGCCTTGACTTCGAAAAGGCGTCGGCTGACTTAGTGAACTAAGCGTCTGTGACATGGACAGGGGTGAGGAGAACGCACCCAGTGGCCCACTTACGCTCGACTCGTTCGTGCTGAATGAGCTAGATGAAGCTGCAATGGTGGTCGAAGTAGAAGTTGTATGGCCTGAAGTAGCACGGGATAGCGGATGATCGCGACCACAGAAACGAGGCGCTTTCAAGCCACTCGTGCGCTCATTAGCGAGAGACGGATAAAGAAATCGGCGACCTAGCTGCGGTCTTCTAGTAGGACTACAACTCGGTGGCCGCGCTTTGGCAGGCACAGTGGCATGATCATCATCAGCATCGGAGCCACATTTATCCTGCCAATTTCTGTCATCGTCATGATCGTGGTGCGACCCCTGTAGAAGTATAGATCGACGTTTCGCGGTCGCACGAATGTTCTTCCACGAACTGCCGACGTCGATGGTGCTCTCGTCGACGTCGATTAATGGCGTGATCGTTCTGCTGAAAGTAGAACTCCTATGCGCTGGATCTCGGTCTTGGGGTTGGGACACGCTCTCCCTAGCAAATGCACCCATCTCATCATCGTCCTTAGAACAACTCCTGTCAACTGTCGTCGTCCTCTTGCTCGTTCTGATCCTGTTGAAGCTACTTGCAGGAGAGGCGAACACTCTACTTCTGACGAAGATTCTGTCTTTGATGTTTCGGATCGAAGCCAGGCAATTGTGAATTCCTTGTAAAAATCGCCGAGGCGTCCTCAGCAACGAACATGACAAACCTCCAGAAAATGCACGCGGCGACTTGCCTAGTAGCATGCTAACGAACCTGGCAGGGATACTCTTCTGCAAAAATTCGATTGATATTACAGGTCGTTTTTTCGAGTTAGCACCAGTACTGCTCGCACCAGTGGGCACTGCAAAGTGAGCACGTTGTTCATCTTCATCTGGCGTCCTCGAAAAGCATTGCTGTACTAGACGGGACAACAGGGTTTTATTCTGCTTGCCAGGACTCGCGCAGGTGTTTTGCTCATGATTCTTCGAGAAACAACCCACCACGGTCACCGATTTATCATTTGAAGATGAAAGTGCCCTTTCTGCTGCGTGCTCCTCGTCAACCGTTCCCGTTGTGCTTCTACTACTAGTTGCAGTCGTAGTCGTGTTATCCCAGCTACCGCTTCTCGTGTAACGCGAAACATGTCGACCACCTTCAAGAACTACATCTTGTTCTTCCAGCACTGTCATTGAGATGGTGGCATCCTCATCAATATCGGAAAATGAGAGCGGGCAATCGTCGTCGTCTGTGTAGTCCTCTGAACAAGAGTGAACGAAGTCCGATGCTTCGTCGGAGCAATCGGAAAAACCTTCCAGCGAACCACTACACGACGGTGGCGGACTTGTAGAACATGCGGATATGCCAAACAGCGTGACACTGCAACCGCCTCTCGACGAAAGCGCGACATCATCTTCACATGACCGCGAGGACTCCACTCGAGGACAATCACGGCAACGTCCGGCTATCATTCCATCGCAAGCATTGTGCTGCTCTGGAAAACCACTGGTAGCACTGTTGGAATCCCTGTTCTTGCTAAATCTGCCCGCCCTAAAGGGGCACAAAACCCAATCACACCAGTCGGAGGCCTGGGTAGATCGAGGATCGATATTAAGGAGTTCTGGTCGTCGGTGTTGATTGTACTAAGTAGCTCATCTATAATCTAATACAACTAGAAGAACTAGAAGTACATAACTATCAATCTGATACTTTTTTTCCAATCCACGCCCAGACGATGGCAAAGAGAGCAAGGGGAACCACGGAAACGCAAAGAACCCACCCGGTTACGAATGCGAGAACGACCTCGCGAATACCCAAGCTGTCGGCAAAATTCTGCGATGTTTTCTGCACAAACTGCGAAACACTACCCCCAACGAGGCGCGTCCGCTGGCTACACAAGTTGTCGCAAAGAGATTCTGCTGCAGCGATGAGACGCACTTGCGCTGCTTTCAGCTGGGCCAAGACACTGCTCTTCGTCATCCTTGTTGATTTTTAATGGCGCTCAAGTAGGTGATCCTGACGGTGGGTCGTGAACAGATCAAAGAAACACAAATCTTTTGAATTTTCAGAGTGTGTTGATGTTACGCGTCGCGTTCATCTCTATAGAGCAGCAAGTCAAATGCCTTAGGTTAGTGGTCATAACCACTGCGCCATCAGGTCGAAAGCGATTGAGTAGCGCTAGTACAATCCATTACGCGGAGACAAATGTCGAGGAAAGCGACTACTTCAAGCGTGGTTCATTTTTTTTCTAGTTGTAGTAGTTCCATCACCCCACGAAGTTCTTTAAGAAACAAGTACTCAAATAAACGAGTAACGACTAACCGAGCAGTTTTGCGGTCGCGTAGTTGGAATATCGCAAGTGCAATATCACACGAGATGAACGTGAATGTGGAACAAAAGGGTCGACGCTTAATACAATTACTTTCGCGGAATAAAGATAGGTCAAGAAAGGGTCCTACTTCAATAACAACTTTACACAAAAGTTTCATGATGCTGCCCGACACATCATCGATGAATGATCCAGAAGGGCTCGAAATACAGAATCATGATCCGACGTGCCGAGCCACACAACATACTCTCTTTCTCTCGTCGCTCAGTTCAAGAGCTCCTACTGCTCGTCTCAACGGTACTCCCCGTCTCACACGACTTCAGGTGCGATTGCCGGTAAGAGCATGCCCAACGAACTCCAAACGGCCGACCTTTGATGCTGATGGGCTTGAACGATTCAATTTACCTCAGGGTCTGCCCTGGTGCAGGTTTGTTGCAGGTCGATCTGCTGCGAAGCTGAATAAGTTCATTTTTATATGCAGGAAAGTGAAAAGCTTTTAGTCGATCTTCGTTCTTCGGGCGGAAGAGTTCGTCGCTTTCGATTCGTTTTAGTCTCACCATGCGTGAGCACACCATCACCACATGAGTGTGAGCCTTCCCACCATGGCGCTACATCATTAGTACGTATGCAAGAGCAACTCCTTCAATCATCTGAGTTTTAAAATTCTTTTACATTTCTAGTGCTTTCAATGAATACTCAATAATGTGTACCTATCAAAACAAGGCTGCCCATTACTGCTCAACCTCGATCTCCAAATACTTTAGTCGATGTTGGTCTTCTAAATAGTTGTTGTTCATTATCATAGGATTCGGTCGAACAATACAAGCAATTACAGAGAGAAGACAAATTTAGGTTGCGAATTTCGATCTAAAACACAATACAACATCGGGTCGTGCGAAAAACTGGCTAAAATACGGAACCTCTAATCTGACCTACGACAACACCCTAGGAGGACATTGAAATTTGGCCGAACAAGAATAGAATCAGTAAGATGTACAGAGGTGCGCGAAAACCTGGAAACATGATAGTGCGAATCGGTAGGCAATTAACCGATAAACAGATACTGACACTTTAACGTTTTCGTTGACGAACAATTTACTCGCTGTCACTGTCGAAGGACTTCTTGGCACCGGCAAATTCTTGGATGCTTCCCATGTTGGCAGCCTTGATGGAGTCGCCCTCTTTTCCCTTCTTTCCTTTCTTGCCCTTTCCCTTGCCTTTCTTTCCGTCGCCCTTGCCTCCCTTCTTTCCGTCCTTTCCTTTGCCGTCACCTTTCTCGCGCGGAGTGTTGTAGTCGACGATAATGTTCTTGCCGTCAAGCTCCGAGTTGCACTTCTTGACCGCTTTGTCGACGGCTGATATTTTTGGGTTGTGGAAGTAGGTTCCTTCTCGAGGACTTCGTCATCGTCAAAGTAAAAGACGGCGTACTAATGTGCGGTAATCTACACACGAGATACGATTCAGGCCACCAGTTGTAGTTCTATCTATATCTTCGCGTACGATCAAGGGACTAGATGAGACTAGATAAGTACTCATCTACCAGCTAGCGACAAGCGAGGGAAAATCGGATAATATGCTGTCTGTACTTGTCTAGAGCTGCAAAATGCAAATGCAGGATCTCGAGATAACTACAATAGTGGTCTTTTACCCATGATTGCCAACTTACTGATACGACAAGCTTACTTCTAGAGACGACAAATTGATTGTAATCCACCTGCTACAAGTTACAACAGGGATTTACTGGTGTTCCTATTTCAAGGAGATTTTCTTGGCTAGTAGGGGTCACTACTACATTCACGGTTTGGATCTTTAGGTTTAGGTTTTCTTCTAATGGAGTAAGTAAACAAAAGTACCTTCTTCGCTGTCGAAGTCAACGAATGCCATACCCTTGGATGCACCGGTTTCTCTATCGGTGAGAAGCTTGATTCCCTGGATATCACCGCAATCTTCGAAATGCGAACGGATGGAATCCTCAACGGTCTCGTAGTTCAACCACTTCAAGATAACGGACCTGTGGCAACGGAACGATCGAGTGAGAGAGAGAAACAAGATTTGTAAGTACTTAAAGTCAATGCCTATGACCCCGTTTCTTCAGAGTCATTTGGAGTGCGGCGAGGTTGAAAACAAAGATGTAGTTGCTGATGAACTTGAAGTTGAACTTCATAGGAAATGTTCACGTACTAGTTTCGAGAAACTATGTATAAGTTGTCTGTACTTGCATCCCTCTGGCTTTTCACCCGGGGTATAGCTTCCCTTGCCTTTGCCGTCTTTTCCCTTGCCCTTTCCTTTTCCATCCTTACCCTTCTTTCCCTTTCCCTTTCCGTCCTTGCCCTTTCCTTTGCCATCCGGCTCGCAGATACGCACACGCAGAGTACGTCCGGAGTACTCAGTCTCGTTGTAATCCAAAGCCTTCTTCACACCCTCAGCAGTTGCATATTCGCAGAATGCCATACCTAGTAAAGATCAGGTAGATAGATATAGATAGATAGATGTACTACCCACTCTCGGCGTATAAGTTCTCTAATCAAGAAAAAATAGAAAAGTGCCTGTAATTCGACTTCGATATTATACACTAACATGTTGGGTGGATGACAGGTGGTGCAACAAGTCAAGAGGGCTCGTGTCAACTTACGCATCATGGGTTTGTGTTTGTATTATGACTGGAGGGGGAAAAAGAGCCCCATAAAGAAACTACTTATATTTTTCCTACCCTTGTATTTTCCGGTTTCGCGATCAACCGGCATGCGGAAAGAGACAATTTCACCGCACTCTTCGAAGTCCTTCTTGACGACCTCTTCATCAGCTTCCCACTGGAGACCGAAGATGATGACTTCCTTGGATTCTGCTGATGTGTCTTCCTTCTTTTCTTCCTCGTCCTCCTTGTCCTCAGCTGGTGCCTCGGTCTCAGCATCCTCTTCGGAAGTCTTCTTTTCCTCGGCAGCCTCTTCAGTGGCAGCATCAGCGGACTTCTTCTTTTTCTTCTTTGGCTTCTCTTCGCTATCGACGTCCATCGGGGCAGCAGATTCTGCGGTCTCAGTCGTGGCTTCTTCTTCAGCAGCCTTCTTCTTTTTCTTCTTCTTCTTTTCGCCGGCTTCAGCTGCTGGCTCCTCTTCGGCAGCCTTAGGTTCCTCAGTCTTTGCAGCTGCTTCCTCGGTGGTCTTGGTCTTCTTCTTTTTCTTCTTTGGCTCCTCGTCGGCTGCTGCCTCCACGGCCTCACGCTTCAGGGTTTCAACGGAAACTTCAACTTCTTCGGAAGTCTTGCTCTTCTTCTTCTTTTTCTTTTCAGCCACAGCAGTGTGCTCGACCTCGACGGTCGGTTCGACGCTCTTAGACTTCGCCATTTTGTTCTATTTGGAAGTTATATTGAGCAAGAAACTCAAAATATATGTCGCCAAAAGAAGATAATCACAATGTGGTCGCTGAAAAACAAATTCAACTAGTTAGTCTTTACTTGCAAATCTTGTTTGATGAATTACCTTCTTCTCGATTTTACTTTCAACCCGAATTCTTCAGAGGGATTATAATTGATTCCTTTTCTGAATTTCTTTCACCTGGAAAAAACACCATAAAAAATTGAATTAGATACAGAGATTATCATTCATTTTGCTTTAGAGTTGTTGAACCTAAAAAAGGTATATAATACCGATGTTTGCGAAAAGGTACGGATCATGACCTTCTTTTTGCGGATCGAGGGATGAACGTCGATCTTCCTCTATATGCTGATCTAAATTGGATAATGGGTCTTGATCTTCACTTGGTCTAGCAACACGGGCAATAGTAGAATCACGATCGTCGAGAAAGATCTTTTTATACCTTTATTCCACCGTACTCTTGTATTCTTTGACCATGTGTCGAGCTTCACTCTAAATTCATCTTGCGCTTCTCAATGCAAGAAGTTTGAACTTCACGATCTGCCGAATTCTTATTTCTTCTTTCGTGTGGATCCATCACTATCTGTTTTGATCTTGTCATCATTGATTATGGCGCCTTTAGGAGCTCTGTTAGTCTAGCAATCTTGTCTATGTCTTTTGTTGCACTTGACCATGTCTGTAGATTGCTTCATAGGGGCATAATTGCCTCTATCATGAGGATGCGGAGAAACAGAGACTCAGCTGGTGCACATCAGGATCAAGGTTGTAAAGACCAGAATGGCACAGGCGGCGTATCAAAAATGCTCCACGTACTTGTTGTAGTTATCTCAGTCACGAGCATGTACCCTCTAGTAGTAATTGTTTCCAGTGCGCGCAACAAACAACTGTAGCTATCTCTTCTTTGACAGAAGAATCTCATCTTTGACAGACCCCTGGCAAGCACGATTGAGTTTGAAAACCAAAAGACCCCTCATTTCCAAAATTTTGCGAGCCTCCCCTCCTCCTTTGGGGCACAAAAAATTGTGTTTTTCAGGGTTCTGTGTGTGTCGTCGCGGCCTGGCAGCGAACAAAAAATTATCGTAGCTTTATTTGCGAGCCTCCATCACTCTAAATGAGGTACACTATTCTAACTTTGTGAAACTACTGTAGCTATCTCTTCTTTGACAGACCCCTGGCAAGCACGATAGAGTTTGAAAACCAAAAGACCCCTCTTTTCCAAAATTTTGCGAGCCTCCTCTCCTCCTTTGGGGCACAAAAAATTATGTTTTTCAGGGTTCTGTGTGTGTCGTCGCGACCTGGCAGCGAACAAAATTACCAAAATTTGCAAGCCTCCATCGCTGTAAATGAGGTACACTATTCTCACTTTGTGGTCTTCACGCGTTGGTGGTTGCCGGCGACCATTTATTTGGTTGGCATGTTGACATTCAACCTGTGTAAAGGGCTTTCTGCTCATCCATAGACTGGCTGATGTCGGACCAGAGTCGTCGGACCAGAGTCGCCGTATCGCACGCGCATTTCGGGGTTCGTTTTTTGCGATGTCCGCACCCAATCAAAACGACCAGTGCAGCGCGAAATCTAAATCTTGTGAACTGCTGATGGCAACTGCTACGCTTGAGTTTTCTGTTAGACTGAAAGTTCAATGACGCGCATTGTTCATGCGAGACAATAGGTCAACATAATCCTAGTGGCCCCATCCCGATCTTCCTGTAAGCGTCCGGACGACAGAACGCTCGTTGTGTCAAATTTTCCATTGCTAAGCAGAACTTGTCGCATCATCGAGATCTTGCGCACAGCAACTTTTTCGCAATTGTCTTTTCGCTCTGCAACTAAGGACGCAATGAAGGTCCGAAACTGACGGATCCTTTTCATCTCGTCCTACTCATTTTTCATTCTTTCAAGATCTAGGACTACATCTTTGTATTCCTGCTCTTGACTCTCTCCGCCTTGTCGGCATCCTTCATCCACCGCGTAGCCGCAAGGAACAGCAGATTGACATCGTTGCAACGGCCCTTCATCTGCTCCCGTAGTCGCGCTTTCCGTTCGTCTGCCCGTCGCTTATGTTGTGCTTGTCGCCAAGCGTCGTAGCGCTATTGGAACTGCTGCGGATTCTTGTTTACTTGCTCACAAGCATACCAACGGAGATAGGGATCGGCGTCTTCTTTCTCTGTCAGTCCTGCAGGACAGGCCGTATACGCTTCATCAACGAATGCTGTGCGCCGATCTGCGGGGCAA
The DNA here is from genome assembly GCA_905178165.1 of Amoebophrya sp. A25. NCBI lineage: Eukaryota > Dinophyceae > Syndiniales > Amoebophryaceae > Amoebophrya > Amoebophrya sp. A25. The sequence goes on along the minus strand of CAJINU010000031.1, from coordinate 195,692 downwards.
TCGAACGGAGCACTCGGCAACGCACCGAAGCCCAATGGACTCTCGCGTCATCGTTTTCTGCTTGGAGAACTGGGAGGAGACTGAGACGGGAATGATGTTTCACCAACAAAAATATGTTGATCATCATTTCCGTGAACACGTCTCTGCCGACGCTGCTGCTGTTGCAGATCATTCTGCACTATTCACTCTGCTCGTTTTCCTCGTCAGCAGCATAGTGAGTGCCCAGCAGTGTGCTTTCTGCAACGGACAATGCCGACACTTTCGCAAGCATGGATTGCAGCGAAAGACCACCAAAATGTTCTTACTCGTCGAATTTTGTAATCTCTGCGTCTTTGCCACCCTCCTCACGCTGAGGAGAGTCAATCCTGTCGTTTGCCGAGAGACGCTCTAAAAACGCGCGAAAGCGCGACGAAATCTTCTCCACCTTTTATTTGACTTGATGAATGACAAAGGACAAGGAGCTTCTTGTCGAGTAGTAGTTGTTTCGTTTGATTTGTACTGCTGACGGGCGTCAGTTGTACATCGTCATGTTGGGAATTATCTTCATGAGCATCCTCTTCTTGAGCAGCATCTCCTAGAGTTGCGGAGGTACTGGCTGCAGATATCTCACCAAGGGAGATAGGCCTTATTTTCAGTCTTGCTGATGCTGCCTTCTCGTGGTTTTCTAGGAGAACTTGCATGACCGCGTACTATCTTTTCGTCGTTACCTCGTGGACGAACATCATCGACTGTCAATTCTTCAATTTGCGGTGTTGTCGGTGACGATGCGCCAGGAGGAAAATCATTGGCCGAGATCGACTTCCTCCATTCTGTTCCCCTCTGACATTTGTTCATCGTCGCGCTCCGTAATATCGTTTTCTTCAGCTTCAACACTTCCGAACAGCCCCGATGGGCTAGGCGAAGGCGATTGAGCACTGCGGAAGGCCTGTTGGTTCCCTTTTTCTGGCTGCCCTTGCTGTCCTCCGTTCAATCGTCCGAGCAGCGTCGAACTAGAGGAGGGCTGGCCATCGACATTAGCCTTAGCGTGCGGATGCACGTGCACTTTTCGCCCCAAACGGCGTCCTTGTGCGCAGTTCACTACATGGAATAGTGCTGTCGTCACGAAGATGTAAGTCATCATGTACTTGTACAACTTATGGAACGGAGACGAGATCGTCCCTGCTGGAGATAGTAAAAAGAAAATCCCTCTGGAGTTCTTCTGTTGACGCTGTGAAGACACGACTACACGATTCGATTTGCCAGAGGCGTCGGTCGTGTAGCAGCTGTCGAAACCAATAGCGTCTTCCGGCCTGCCTCGTAACGTCTTTGCGTCCAGAAACGTTGTGCTCCCGCAGCAACCTCGCCTTTCAGTGCGTGTGGCACAACAACACAAAGCAAACGAACAGGAGTCGCACGTCTGCATTTTGAACGAGAACACGCATTGAAAATGAGATAGAGATAGACTACTTCCACAAAAAAATACTGAAAATGTAGCGTCTTATTATTCATTGAATTCGCTACTGTCTAGCCGACAAAAATAATAAACTCATTTCTATTTTTTTGCTTTTCTTTGCGATAATGTAGTTTGTTCGAAGAGAAATATCATGATTCATATGAGGGAAAAAGGAACAATGAACCAGAATGGAGTATCAAAACCTGACGTTCATGCAATCGTTGTTCACAAAAAAGTTATTCAAAGCCAAATGATAATGAGTGAGACAAGTGCAAAGTGGTTGGGCAGAGAACAGTGATGTATGATCCTCAATGAGGAGATGGTGATAACGATGATTGATAAAATTCAAATTCTTCCAACTTTCTTTAACGCCTGTACTAGGGAAATGTTTGATTCTGCAAAGCGAAAATTTTCATAGACGCAGAAACACGATGACGATACGTAGAAGTCGATAAAAAATTACAACAGAACTCAGCCACCCAATCGCGAAAAACGCGAAAAAGTCGGTCGAAGTTGTCCCCTAGAGCTAGATATGGGTCGGCCTGCAGCTGGTAAGACGATTGCGCGCTAGCTCCTTCCTAAGCAACGCGGATGCGATAAGTGAACAGGCCAACGCCTAAACCACTAAGCAAACTGCGCAGTATATCACCGGGACTCGAACCGTAGGTAGTGTGATTGATAAGGGAACAGGCCAACGCCTAAACCACTAAGCCAAGGGTGGCGTAGTGGTTTAGGCGTTGGCCTGTTCACTTATCAGGATGAAATCAAAGATTTTCGTGTAGCTACAATATTGCTTGAGCATACCCGTTTACCTGAACTTGCTGTAGTCATGGCGCTGCGCCTGCCTCTTCGCTGAAACGAAGGTGGTGGTTCGTTTCAATAAATTTTCGGAAGTATTAACGCAAGTGGGAAGATGTTATTGTTTGCTAGGCCGCCAACGCCTTCAATCATTTGCAGCGACAAAATATGAGAACGAAGAAGCACCATCGTAAACTTTCGTTCTTTCAGACTCAGATGTAGTTGAGATTGCAAGCAAATATACCGGTGGTCCGTTTCTAGTACATCAGGATGTAGTACACGCAGCGAGTAGAAATATTCATCTTCTTCCTCGTTGTTGTTTCCGGATTGGATACTACACGAGTAGGTTTACTGTATTTTTTCCCAGCCTACTGTCCGGGTTTAACTGCAACGACTAGATGATCACGTCGCTCACTGAGCAGATTGTTGATCCCGGTAAACATCTCAAATAAAAACGCGAGATTTTGGTTGTCTTGCATGATGACTTTGAATTCTACGCTACTCTGTAAAGCAGTTTTTGCAGAGGTTTTGCTTTTCGATATGGCTCTCTAATGGTCCTTGGCAATTTCGAGTTGCATTTTTAGAGCATTAATCTGCCTTGTCAGATCCTCTCGTTTGTACAGGTCTTGTTCGCGCGCGAGAGACAGGGTTCCCATCTGGCTTTTTAATGCACGCATCGTTTCATCCGACTTGCGTCGTATCTCCTCGACACTATCTGGTCGTCGTATTTTTTTCAAGAACTTCGGTGACGGTGATGTATGTATGAAGAAGGAGGAACGAAAACTACAAGTGCAAGCCTCTAACTATCAAAGAAGCAAAGACCTAGCAAGAAAAGAACGGCAACAAGATGAGAGGTACATGTATATATAAGTGTCACTGGCACTGTCGTGGTACACACCGATCTTGATAGGTCACGCTATTCAAATCAGCAGAAAGCCAACTGCGCAGTTTGCTTATAGTGGTTTAGGCGTTGGCCTGTTCACTTATCAGTATTTATGACATCAAAAATAATGTTACCATTTCTGTCTTTCAGTTTTCTCCACAAATCCTCTACTTCCTTGTGTGCGGATGCCAATTGTATCTTGGTTGCGTGCAGTTCTGCAGTAATTTCCTGTTCCCGTTCGGCATACACCCGAAGGCGTTCGCCTATGATTTTATCTGCTTCCTCTTCACCCGCTACTGTCCTATCTTTAGAAGAAGTGCTCCTGCTTCAAAAGAAAAATGATCATCTATCTCGTCGAGGAGGAGCTGTACTTAAAGACGAGCATGATTTTAGTGATTCATTTTTAGTACACGTTAACCGCCTGGTTGTATGTTGGGGTCGTGTGCGGTGGAATCGAGATGGTGATCGCTCCCCTCCCTTCAGAAAGAAACGACACTACAACCAGAGAAAACGAAAAGTGCTACTGGTACGCGGAAGATGTTTTTCTCGTACTTCGACATAAGTTGAGCTTCGAGTGTCGCGACCTGACGCGACAAAACACGTGTTTCTTCCCGTAAGCGGATGACGAGAGTATGCAATTCCTCGTTTTCGCGTTTCAGTCGGTCGTGGTCCAAGATATACTTCTTACGCACGTGTCCGAAGACCGAAAATGAAAAGGCATATTAATAATGCAGGTCGTATTCGCATTGTTCGTCTTTCTCTCGATTGTTCCGTATCCTTATCTATCCTGACAACAAAAAAGTGGCTGATAATAACCTGCACTTTCACTAGACCAAGTATCATGCCATGCGGCTTCGGCCTTGGCGCTAGTAAAAATTGAATTCTTTCAAGAACAAGAATGAAGTAACTACTGTAAAATCCTCAAAGAGAACTAAGTCAAGCTTGTTCTATTAATACTTCCGTGAAAAATCCTGTACGATGTGTTCACGGGCTCCGGCATAAGGAAATTTTTTCTTGTAATTGATTTTTCGCCAGTTCACGGGTAGCGGACGCCTTCCTCTCCAAATCGAGCTGCCTCTCCAACTGCCTAACTCTGCTGCTGCTGCCCCCTTTTTTATCACGCGGCAAACCCACTTCCCGGTCACCTTTGCATGTGGTCAACATGCAATCCTTTTCGACGTCCTTCGAGTTCACACTAGTTATCGCTATAGTGTCTAACTCCGCAGCGATTTTTGCTTCAAGGTCAGCGCGACGTGCTTGCAACAACATATCGTTGTTGCAAATTTTTAGAGACGCAACTCTTCGTGCTAGAGTAACGCCGTCTTCATGCAAACTCTGGAGAGCAGTGTTGCTGTGATCCTCATCGCCGGACGCGCCAGCGACGCGAAGAGAAACTTGAACTTCAGCTTGATCTTGCTGTTCTGCACCCATGATAAATCACTTTGATGAAATAATTTGATAATGATGAAGATCAAGATGCTTGTGTTATTGCAAAAACTTTTCGTCCTCTTTGTGTTAACAATATCTGTTTCAATATCCAAAAGTGTATCATTCTCAAGTAGATGCATCAAGAGACATTTTTGGACGATCTTCTATAAGAATACGATGTCAAAAAAAATAGAAAGTGAAAGAGGTGGGATCAAGATAAAAGACTCTTTACGTGGACAGATAGATGACGGAACAGACTTTTCCTCGAATCTTTCTCTTGTCGGAGTACTCACTCACTTCTACTCTCTTTTAACAGATCAACAATGACACTTAGAAAATATAATCGCATTTCGTGCGCTGACAGGACACAAATTAAGAGGACCGACTCGTGTACCGCTGTCCGGGTAAGCGTCTCAGAGACAGCCTTTGAGACTGAGAGGAGGTGGTCATCGTGCTTGAACGCTGGTTCAACATGGCAACACGATGATCTGCTACTTAAACTTACCTTTGTTCGCTACCACGCAATACTTTCTCTTTTTTTCGCATCAGCTTGTCTTCGCGTTTAATTTCTAGTTTCCTTCTGACGCTGGCTACGAGAAACAAAATATCTTCTCTAGTCTTGTGGAAGATTTCATCCTTGTGGCTGTGAAAATGTGATGTTGAAGAGGCAAGCTCGCCGCTGGTGTCAGGGGCTGGAAAACATCTTCGGAAAATACGCACAGTGTGGCCTCTCTGTCGCTGGAATATGGAAAAGACTCTTACTAGTCGTGGTGGTAATAGCATCCACGAATTTATCTAGATCTATAAATATTGCGCAACTGTCAACAACGACATAATAAATTCTTCACAAGTGAGGCTACAACGACGTTATGCTGATGAAAATTGTACCTATAGATACATCAACAACCAAAAAGTATTGAGTGCTACAGAACGCGTAAGTAGAAGAATCTTCTGACTCTATCAGACAGAGATTTTATCAAAATTAATAGCGCATAACTGTTGTTCACGTCGTTCCCTGAAAAATAATGGTACGCGAATTGGAATCGGTCTTGAAAAACTACTTCATCTAGACATTACCTCCACGGCTTTCATAAGTAATCATATGCCGCAATAGGTAAAGACCTTATTTCTTCAAGGATGCGAAAAGGCCCTGAAGCTTTTGCGCCAAGCCCATATTCCCCGCAATTTTCATCTTTCCCTGCATAAAGGCTTGCATACCGTTCAGCTTCCCTGCGGTTTTTTCGTAAGTGTTCGTTTTGTTTGGTCTGTCGTAACAACATCTTCAAGGTCATATTGCAGGAGCTCCTGTCAACTTCATCTTATGGGTTTTCTATGGTCCACAAAAAAAGCTAACATGTGGTGGTCCCGAGGAAAACTATGTTGTTTCGACATGATACATGTCAATTCGAATTTGATCAATGATGGAGCAAGTACTAGATGTGGCAAGTCTGTACCTGACGCCATTGCGACGAGGTCGGCGTCTCCGATAGTGATGGTGCAATCAGCTTTGCCCTCTCCCTTTGTGATGGAACCTGGAATCCACTGAGGCAGTTCTCAGCCCACAGAGTCGAAATTATACTCTATAAATGTATAATTGTAGTATCATCTATATTTGGGATTTTCACTATCTCTACTATCACGGAGGAGCTGAATTACAATTACAACACAGGAACAATAAAGAAGACAACAAAGAGCTTTCTAGTATGGAGGTTTCATTTGTTTTTTCTAGTATGAAGGTTTGTCAAGTACCCTTTCCATCCTTGAGGTTGACCAACCAGGTTGACCCATCCTTGATCTTGAAGCAGAAAATTGCTTTCATCTTCTTCACGAGAGCTTCGCCATCGGCTTCCACCGCCTTCTGAATGCCCTGAAAAATCGCGTCGGATCCACCCATTTTGCCTTGCTTGAAGTTGTTGGAGAAAAATACTTCTAAATATCCGGAAAATAGAACTACAAGAACCTACGTATTGCTCACAGGGTGTCTTTGGTATGCGAATGCGTGTGCGGCGTAGAAGTCCTGTGAAGATCAAGTACTATGCGAAACAGAAACCGATAGCGATAAAAGGGTGTGCTAAAAGTAAAGACATCGCGACATGGAGAATGACAGGGCTGCAAGATCAATCAAAGTTCGGTGAAAAGAGCTAAGTGATTCTCAATTTTCAATTTTGTTTCTTCGTGTTACTATCTTCTTGGTTGAAAAATCAACTTTGAATGTCTCTCGCCCACGCTCCCTCGCCTCACCCTTGTCTACCATCTCCACTCTTCTATATTCTCTTTCTTGTAGTGGTAGTTCGGCGACGATGATAGAAACAAAATCGCTCCTCGTCTTCGTTCCGAGAAAAATAGGACCTTCCTCGAATTCGTGTTTGATGTACTAGCCATCTTCATAGAGAAGTGCGAACACTACAATCAAAACAAATCTTCGATGGTACGAAAGTTTTGTTGACTATGGCTTAGAGCCCATCGTACAGGTACTATCTTGATCTTCAGCCTTGCCTTAGTTTGATATTAATTGGGAAGGTGTACAGTTGTACAAGATCATGATCTCTTTCTGAATGAATATTGCCTATTTTGCTTAATGCACTGACAACAACATCTTTATCATTCTTTCCTTTTTATACCAGCGACAACGTGGTCTCGTCGCCGACGTCGTCGTCCACATGTGAAGACTATGGAAAATAACACCGGAAAAAACTAACATCAAAAGCTGCAATGAAATTGTTCTTCACTTCTGACGTATTGAATCTATTCTTTTTCTTTTCAGAATTCACCAGAAGTCATTTAGTACATGAAAGTTTTGTTTTTGCATCAATCGAACCCTTTCTTTGGCCTTGGTGGGTCGGTCGCTAGTGTACAATATGAGTCTCCCTCGTACTTGTATGATGCATGAATATTTTTGCAAAAAACACAGAACAACAGGTAAATAACGTACACAAAAATTATAGCTTAGAATTTGAAGTTTCAAAGAAATCAGGATGAGATAATTGTAAGAGCAATATGTAGCCAAATGTCGACTGGTATACATCAACATGATGGGAAACAAGGCAATTCACGTTCTCTCTGCACAAAATGCAATTCTTGTGTGCATGACGCCTACTCATCTGACTTTCTTGTTCTTCTATTTGTTCTTCGCAGCATCAATCAAGTAGCTGGCATATATCTGGGCGGTACTCTTGCTTGCTGCAGGGTCAGTAGAACGCACCAGCACGGTAACTTTGTCCGCACCTCGCGAAAAATCGACACGCACCAGCAAAATTTCCGATCGGTTCCCACCCAGATATATCTCGATGAAAGGCGAGGGACGGGATGGGACATGGACCACAAGGAGACGGCTTATTATATATCACTTTGTAGGTATCAATAATCAATGCGAACACCTCCAGCATCAATATCTTTTTTAATGGTTCAACACTATCTACCAGCATTGCCGTATGTTGTAGCGCGCTACCGCTAGTCATGTCTGAAGACAAAGGCCGCAGACTTGTTTCATGAGAAAGGTGATGAAGAATATCCCGTTATAACTTTGCAACAACGGACTGTCTCATAAACTTGCTGCTTCCCATATACTGCTCGCCCGCAACCTGTGTTTAGTAAATCGAGGCTTCAACCTAATTTGCGAATAACATTCATATTGTCTCTCGATGATCTTAAACTTAATCCACTACGTATTGTAGTGCTAGTGTTGTTCTTAACTGCTCAAATACGACGACTAAAGTAGACATCGTCATATTATTTCCCGGTGCAGTACTGCGAGCCTAACGGCGGGCCAAACCCGATAAAACAGACAACCCGATATTAAAACTCCCTCCAGACCAGGCGCGTGAAAGAGCACGGCGATATATGGCCCAACTTTATACGGCACTCGGAGCGGCCACAGTGGGAAAAGGCAAAATCTTGCCAGCGCAGCTACTCAAGTTTTCCCGCTGACCTCTATCAAGTGTGACCAAGAATAGTGTAATTTTATTGTTTATGGAAGCTATACCGGCACGAGGTGCAAATTGAGTCCTTTCAGTATTTGGTCGGTCTGCGGACCCTTCATCAGTTTAGCGGGCCCCGTCTGAATCGCCTCTGAGGCTTCACCGCATCCTGCCCATCGCTTCAGAAAATTATCGACCGCCTCAGCAACGCAAAACTTCGTCATGATCGCTGGCAGCGTAAGTGGCAGAGTCACGTCCTCACCGTCGAGTCGGTAGGTCACCACATACTTCAGGGGTTGCGGGTATTAGAACTTGTATCGGGTGATGGTACTATCCCCATGATGTGGTGGAAAAATGTTTTTGTTTGCATTCTTCTCAGTTAACATCTCGCGCGGTAACTAGGAGTTCCAGTTGCATACTTAATGAAACAAACTACAAGTTACTAGAACTACACGACACAAAGAACGACAAAAACTGTAAAAAAAGGAACTACTCCACAAACGATGTTCAACATAAAAGAAGGGCGCCAGGGATTCGAGCGTGATGTAGTGCGTGAATGACTCCCCTGGGCTGAGGCTCCGCTTTACCTGCGACCGAATCTCCGTGGCTTTTACAGCTTCCTCCTCTAAGATATTAGAGACGTAGCAACCTGCACCTGCTTTTATTGACCACAATCGAAAATTGATTCAACGAATCAAGTTAACACAACTTTAGCGGGACGAGCAAGAGAAATCACCACCCCTACCCCAGACACCTTCACATAACTGAAGATGCTGCCTTATTGGATTTTAGTGAAGACGCTCTACTACTTGCAGCTGGAGGAGGGGAAGCGGGTTTTTCGATGCTGATACTGAGAGCATCCACGCGATTCTTGGCGAGCGGCTCCGATGACGAGGATCCTCCTGCAAAGTTATTCAAGAAGTAAACTGCCACTCTTCCTTGTTCGCGCTTGTACTCGTGTTCAAATTAGAAAACCTTGTTTGGTGGTCCGTCGTGGTACTGACACCCAAAGCTTGAAGATGGTCCACTGCTGAGGATTGCAAGACGCATTCTAGATTATACTTACAACAGGTTTGATCCTTTTGCTGGAAACAAAGAAACAGATCCGCTTAAGTACTCAGCAGCCAGCATGCTGATGTAGAAGAAAGAGAAACCAAGATGGGAACAACTAGCCTTAATTCAACGAGAGACAAAGATGTGCGGAAAGGTAGAAACTGCCTTTGCCCTCAAGGCAGAGTTTCTGCCACAAAACGCGGGGACTCGGAAAAGTGACTCCTTCCTCGTCGGATGAGCTTTCCTCTTCTTCGTCAGAGTCATCTTCCTCTTCCTCTGCGGATTCCTGTGCTACAAGATTAGAGCTCTCACGGAGTCATCCTCATGTCTCAATCTCAATGGCGCCTCTCCTACATACTAACTTGTAAAGTTGTGGTTGCGGACGCATGCTTAATCTGACTCCCTAAGTCGGGAAGACAGGTTCAGGTTGTATGGTGATGCAATACCACTACCTAGTCTAGCAGGAAAAGATCATTTACTCTGACCTGAGATGCTTAATAACAGGCACAATTGAAGTGGAGGCACTCGCGCCTCCCGGCGGAAGCAGCGCTAATGCGGTGGTGTTTGCTCGCGGTGAAGAAACTGCTGGGGCAGAGGCTGGTGGAGGCTGAAGTGTTAGTTTCGCGGTCTAGATTCTCTTTCCTTTTTCCAGTTTCGATTATGGAGCTACATCATGAGAAAAATGATCATCATGATCATCGATTATCATCATATTAACGCCGGTGAGTACTATCCTATTGAATCCAAAATCTCCCTATAGGGAACAAGTACTGAATGACAAATTCATCATTTTGAAAGTACCACTCTCGGTGGTGGGCTAAAGCCCGCTCCCCCGGGTTGCATCAATGCAAGCTGCTCTTGTGACGTCCCGCCGTCTCCCAGTCCTCCAGGACTCGAAGGCACAATGCTGGTCACTGCAGCAATCGGACCACCTCCACTTTGTGGCCCCCCTCCTGTTGTCCCACTACCCACCGCTCCCGCTGCAGTTGCCGTGCTTGCGGAACTATTCGAGCTTTTTACGTAATAAATTCATTTTGAACATGAAAGTCATATTTGCCGTGTTTTCCGCTTTTGAGAATAAGAGAAAAAAACGAGGACCAAACTCGAAGGTGCTTCTTCATTGATTCATATGTCATAGGGCAAGGAGCTGAAGCCTTAAAACTAGCGTTCATTTTGTTGCGAACGCGCGCTATGAGCGGATTCGTTCGTCCGCTTGGCCAAGGTGGCATCATCGCCAACGCTGTTTCACTGGCATCCGGGTTTCCATGGAGTGCGATAAGCTCATAATTAGATCTGAATCCATCTCATGGTCATGGCCAAGCGTTTCATGTCTACTAACCCTCTCGGGCTCATAAGTCTGAAATTCATCTCGGTCGCTCCAATATCTTGGCACCTTTTGTTCCTCCCTTGTCTTCTTCTAAATCTATTGGAACATGATCAAGAAGAAAAGGATCATACCACGACGACTACCACCAGAGAGTAGATGCTGTTACAATCAAGATCAACTAAGAGAGATGGAGTAGAAGATGTTGGACAAGAAAAGCAAGACTAAAAGCTGAGACCTTAACACAAGCGCGCTGCTGCAATTCCACGTCAGGACTGTCCGTTAACTCTTCAAAAATCTTAAGGATTTCAACCACCAGATTGCTTTCGCCAGAATTCGCGTTTAGCAACTTGCCAAACGCCAAAAGCAAAGCGGCTTTTGTGCGACCTGAGTGAAGATTCAAAAAGTGAGATTCAAGAGAGGATAATCATTAAAAGTGAGATTCAAGAGAAGGTGAAAGAAAGACAGAATGGTCAGAAAAGGTGAAAGAGATCGTCCAGAAAGTGAGCGAGGAAGTTCTTTGTACTAGAGAGAAAAAGACAATCATCAGTCAACGAAGACAGAGCGAGAGCCAGGTTAACAACTTCTACTAAGTCTCAGTAGCTCCGTGGTCATTCGCGATCGCGGGAGGAGCAACTAGGATTCATCATCTCGTCGAAGTACAGGAGAGAATCATCGAATTAACTCCTACCATGCTGGGACTGAGTCGTCTGACGTAGCGTAGAATTGGTCCCACTCATACCATCCATATCGCAACATGACTACCTGATCATCAACATAAACATGACCAAAACTACCAACAACTCCCCAGCCTTTGTGTGCTAGGCCGCCACGCATCGTGGATGTGCTCGAGCGACTTCCACCATACATTATATGGCCTCCAGCGCTCGCACTTGCTGGATTGGCAGCGCTGCTATGGCCTACCCACTCCCAATCGCTCCCGCTTGCAGCACTCAGGTTCAGGTAATGGCGCTGCTGGGTGTGAAGGAGGGGGAGAAAACACATGGGAAGCATCAAGATGCGACGAATGGGCTGTGAGAGAAGGGAAGTGGTAATGATTAGTCTTTATCATGATACCAAAAATTACGTACTTCTCCTATAACCAACCAGACCACTCCCAATTCTTCTCAACCCAGTACAGTTAGTTGTAACCAATACCAAACGTCGCAATCGGACCGGAGATTACAAGGCTTTCTCAAACTACAGTCAGTTGTATCAAAGCGCAACTAAAAACTAAAACTGAAACTCAGTATATGTTCATAAAATAGAGCAAACTGTTTTGCTGGGGGGATATCGCGACACTCGTGTCCGAACTCTCCAAGAAGATATGCCGCTAGTTTTATCATCGTTGGATGCGGGTTAGTCGCTTGCAAGGATGCATAGGCTTTTTCCGCAGCATACCTCTGGATTAGAGGTTGATGGAGCTTCCACTATACCAAGACTCAGTCAAGAAAGCCGCTTGTAGAAGTGACAATATGTTGAGCCGAGCCGAGGAGGAAGACCAAAAGGCGCTACATTTTTTCAAACAAATACAGAAGATACAAGTCTCACCCATCAAGGTTGTAGAAATGTTATGTCTTCGATCCATAACTGGAGTTCCTCGTTGGTTGTGCTGGTGCTCTTGTTGGGTGCGACAGTGTTCGGTGCTCCCTCGATTCCGGTCACAATTTGAACTACTCGATGCCACACGTCCTCGTTGACACTGTCCGGTGCATACTCCAACATCTTGAAGACCACATCCACGATGAATTAGAAGGATGATACTGAAAAGTAGTCACAACTACAACAAGTATAGGAAGTTCTACAACTTCAACTTCCACCTCTCCGTCCATAATACCAAGTGAAATCAGGCGCATTTCGCTCTGCTAAAATTGCAACTCGAAGAACCAACTCTTCCTGTAGGCCCGCGTCAGAATTAGAAAGCACCTCCAGCAATTCGTCGACTATGTGCTGCCAATTTTCTCGACTGCAGATGCTATACCTTAACAAATTTTTGAAGGATACCGTTTGAGTAAGCCGGAAGTTTGTTAGCAGAGAATGCAACTGGCGACCAAGGGTCACTATGTGGCGTAAAAACAATCGAACATCAAGTAGCTAGTAGCAGTCCTACACATTGTACGCGATCGGAAGATGAAAAAAAATAGCACACGAAAAGTACAATAGATTCAACGCCTGCCTTCGGATACTGATGTCGGGCTCATGCATTTGAGCTAGGATTAGGTTGCGGTATTTATCCAGTCGAGAGTCGACAAGCGTCAGAGCAAGCCTGCTCATGGCTTCCAATCCAAGATAGCGGAGATAATGAAAGAACAAGCAGGAGAAAACTGGGGCGCGGCGGTTTGTAGTGCATCATGTGCTGCTGGTACGTCTACAACTACATCTCAAGATGCTGAACTTGCAACAATTTGTAATCGACGAGATAGAGATAGATATAGAAAAAGAAGAGCAAAGGCAAAGGTGCTCATGGACCACAGTCCTGTCGATCTTGCTGTTGGATAAACTTGAACAACAACAAGATACAGGTAGAATTTTCGTATTTGTCTCAATATCTTGATTATAAAGTCCAAAACGAAGTGGGTATGTATTCTTATTCATTTCCTTCGCACTCGCAGACACAGTGAGTATAATAATTCTTGATAACAAAAAATACGTCAGTCATAGATATTTGCTTCCTTCGCAGAGACGCATGTGCCGAGAAGCGCACAAGCACTACGCGTAAGCTCCTCGGGGCAGCAGTCGTCAAGATGAATAGCCAAATTGACAGCCTCAAAGATGACAGCATTCTGCGCGTTGCTCTGGTTCAAGCGCTCCGCGTCAGCTTTCCTCTGCGCTCGTCTAGCGGCCGCGTCTCGAGGGATGCGAACATTAGAGTGAACGATAGTAATTTAAGGAAACTGATCATGATGGTGATGCATGTCGAGAGGGCTGATGTGTTAGTGAGGTGTCGTTCTAGATCTTGATATTGTCGTAAGAGGAAAATGGATCCTAAAAATCGATATTACTATCATGTAGCTAACAAGATCAAGATGTGGAGGCTATCAAACTACTAACTTCTAGTAACATCCTTCGTCCTCTAACAAGTCTAGGAGGACTCCTCTTCATAGTATTCGGCAGTTTCTGCTGCCCTGCTCCTGGCGTTGCGCCTGGCAGCCCGTTCTCTGCGGCAGAAAGCATTCGATCCAGAATGCCGATAAGTTCGTTGCCGATCCAGGTCCCTGGCGCGAAGAAGGCTTGCCTTGCAGGAAAATATTGCAAGGCGCGCAAAAGCTTTATCTGCAGCCATGGCGCTTTTACACCGTAGTACATGTGCTGCTCGCGGACGAGCGGAGGGCTTCCGAGGTCATGAAAGTCTAGAAGAGGACGTCAAAATAAATGTGAAAAGGACCTCAGGCTAGGAACGCCAAGTGGGAAAGCGGATACAGCAACATTCGAATTTAGTACAGAAGGGGATTCGGATTCTTCTTCACTGCTATGTTTCTATAAGGAAGGTACTAAGCTGCAGTCATGCTCGTCACTATGATGAAGAAAGAGAACAAAGATTGCGCGAGTGAGTAGTAAGCAGAACAGGCTCACGGGAATAAGCTATTCCTGAACGAGCCGCCATAAAGTTCTGCAAATGAAGACACCCCTGGAACGCTCGGGTTCGGGCTGTAAACGATGCTTTTCAACGCTTCCAGTAGCTGCTCCACTAAAGGCGTCCAGTAACTCATCTTCTGGGGCACCGTCTCGAATATTCCCAGTAACAATCCGAGACCCGAGAGGAGTACACCAACATCACGTTCACGCAAGATTTCCTGAAAACGCCTCAGCCACAAGCCGTCATCCCAAAAATCAATAGTCCCATTGTCTTTCCGGTACAGCCGCAGCAGGCAAATAAGAGCCTTGCGTTTTACGTAAGGTGACACACCAGGTGCGACGAGTTACTTTTAGAGGAAGAGGAAATAAACTTGTAATAAACAAATTTAATCAACCACGTCAACGACAAGTACAACGAGAAGGAGGAGGGGGAGGACGACGCTTATGTACACGTGCGATGTGTACTATGATCTATTGTTCTTCAAATTCTTTGCAATTGAAATCGTGGGAGTTCTCGTGTTCTTCCATAATTGCAAATATCGGCGAATAAGTTTTCGGCAAATTCCACACCACCAATGTTTCCTACTGTATTGAGCGCCAGCGCTGCCACCGACTCGTTAGCTGGATTGCTCATGTCATTGCGAATAACGTTCACAGTGAGCCGCAAGATCTCGCTGTTCTCGTGAAAGAGAAGACTGCAAGCGAGATAGCCTGCACTTTTCTCCGAGTACTTGGTACAGCTGCATAAATTAACAGCTTGGACATGCCCGAAGTCGATCTCGTAGCCAAGCATGTACGCATAGAGCAGTTTCCAGGTGTACTTCTTTTTGTCATACCCAGAAAGCTGTCGCGGATTGTTGAATTTGGTTCGAATTTTGGCTAGTTCTTTCTCCACGCGCTTCTGTTCGGCGGCTTTGTCCGCGCAATTCCTAATATCGGCCACGAAGACCGTCAGACCCTTCATCACAGCCGGCATCTTGCTGTAGGACGGATGCAAGTGCAGCACCTAGACCTAGAAGGAGGTAGTGTGTAGGGAGAAGTTCCGCCGCTGTGTTGTCCACAAGAACGCGACGTCTTCGAAGCCTGCGACGCTTTCCCCGTTCCACCTCCGTCGAAGTCCAAAATGTCGAAGACGATCGTCTAGAATGAGTGATTCTTGTGAGATGATTTGCAAACGACCACTTGTTCCAGCAGTAACAGCACTACAAAACTGTTACTAGTGCTTGTTCTTTTTTCTTCCTCCCGTTGTACTCGTTCTTGTTCACCCACGTCGGGTGTAATGAAGGAAGCACATCCAGAAAAAGCGCAGGAAGATCGCCAAAAACCAAAGCGTCGCCAGAATTAGAGAAGTAGAGAGTCGAAGTGTTCCAACATGCATACAAACTATGCCGTTCTGCTCAAGAGGATGTCGTGTCCTGTTTCGCTATCATGTATTCTTCCACACAAGAATACAATGAATCTACTTCTCGCACAAAGATCTGCGCAGACTGCCTTAAAAGCAACAGATAATGTTTCTGGAATATCCCCTTGTATTCTGGGCCTTTTGCGCTTCGTTCGTAGATAGATTTAAGTTCTCCTTGCTCTGTAGACGTGTCAATATGCGGTGAAATTCCGAGGATGAGCTTTCCCAGCTCTCGCGATAACCAACCGTCTTTCTCCACTGGAGTCGTCTTCAACGCGAAATATTGTTGAAGCTGAAATTATATTGATGAAGCTGGCTTTCATTATACAGCATGGAGAAGTTCGCACTGATCCTCATGAGGTGATGATGTTCGGTTTTGTTCAAAGTTTAAGTTGAACAACAAGAATAAAAGACTTTAATAACTTGAAGAACTACTGGTACAACTACAACTGCCTCAAAAAATTGAAATTCAAATCATCAATATCAAAACTCCCATCAATCAACGTCAAATTATACCGCCTTTCCAGCACCCGCTTGATACTGTCCGGTGAGTACGTCTTGATCTGGGGCCTCCTTCTCTCCAGAGTAGACGTCTGCAAGTCGGATGTGTCTGCTACTTGCTTTGCCCAACTTCCCCCCGTAACCGTTGGTATCCTTGCTTCTACTTTTTACGCGTTAGAAATCAGAGTCAGACGAGCAGAAGAAATAAAAACTAAAATACACAACCCCAACAAGCTCAACGTCAGCATCGATACCAATTTCAGGTACTCACAAGAGTATGAGTATGACGTCGCTTTCTACCACTGCACTAGAGGTCAGGTGCCCGAGAATACTACAAGACGCGGAGGTTGCTGCGAAAGCGAGAGCTAGTCCTCCCTGAACGTGCAAGAATTCACAACATAACGGTCAGCCCGTCTCTGTTGGCGGGCTGCCTCTTCGGGATTCGCCCCTCCTGGTCCAGGTGCGAAAAAGCTCAAAATCGTCGCCACACACCCGTAGAGCGCCTTCCCCGCAAGAGAAAGCAGCGAAAAATCAGGGCGCTCGGCCGCTGACCCGCTCTCGTTTGAATGTCTTAGAAAAATTTCTCATGCGAATGAATCATAAAGATATTAGTCTATGCCACTACAGGTACAGAAGTTGTGATGTCTTGTCTTGTTGGGTATGCCAGTCTTGTTCATCAATCTGGACTCGTAGAAGAGCACGAACACATTAACGAAGAGATGGACCTTTTTGTAGCTCATACATGTCTGGAGCTATCCTTGGGTAGCTTATGGCTGAGCAATTGCGTGCTCCGTGAAGTTTGGATAAGCTCTTCCAAGACAGCAGGTGAGACGGCGCGTCCTAGAGCTAGATGTTTTCGCCTGAGCAAACCAACTCTCGAATCTGGAGTTGAGTGTGCTCCTCCAGTTCCGCAAGGAGAAGAGCTCTTGTCTTGTGAGGAAGTGGAGGCCGTGTTGATGTTCGAGTCCAGCACCCCAGAAGCAGAAGTGGAAGTCTCCTGGTGGTCTGTAGAGGTCGAACAAGTGTCCTGGTGAGCAGTAATACTAGTTTCTCTCTCGTCTTTGCTGATATTGTTCGCAGCGCCGGTGGCTCCGCGGACTTGCACACCTGCTATAGTAGGAGTGGTACTAGTTGGCTTGGTAGGTACTCGGAGTTCAGCTTTATCGCTGTGTAAAAACTCAGTGGGATTCTCGTGAAGTACACGACCAACAAGCTCTGTTAATCGATGCAGATACTCGGAGCGACCAAACACGTTCCGAGCGTAATAGTTCTGCACCAATCTCATGAAAGAGAATGGACTAGGAGGTGAAAGTAATACTAGAACTGGGTTATGAAAGACAATCAAATAGAAAAGATAGGCTAGCGGGTACCGTACGGGTAGCTATCAATGCTACACGAACTGGGTAGAGGGGTAGCGGGTACTAAGTTATGTTGGCAGTTGGCTATGCGATCTTCCACATGGTTAATATCATGCGCTGCCGTCTTGCCGTTGGTAGTTTTTATGTTGGCTATGTCTGTCCACTTTTATACACGTGGAGAACAAGGTGAACATGAAGTAGGACTTTCAGATGTAGGTGATGCTTAAGTAGAGGATGCTAGTGCTCGTGATCGTGTACGACCAGAAATAAAAAACCTAAGCCTGACCTCCAGCTCCACGCTATGATCATTAGCATTACCTATGGTGAACGAACAGTTTTCATAAGTTCGAGTTCTGCGCTCTTCCCTCGCTGCTTCGAGGACGCCTTACTGTTTTCGGTTGTAAAAATAGCACTTACGGATTCCTTTTTATTCTCCTCGTCTCCCGCTGTTGAAACTTTCGTATCCACACCCGACTCCTTATCGCTATTCTTCCTAGTACTATTGCTATTGTGCTCCACTCGATTTAGGAGTTTCTCTATCACGGATCGCTCCCACTCCGGGAGCTGCGCCAGCGTCGCGTCGTCCCCGTAGAGACAACAGGCCAAAACGAGTTCCCGTATGTCCTGCGTGCGTAACCGAGGCAAAGGCTTCTCGACTTTGGTCGAGGTGTCCTCTGCACCGTTCAACAGACCACAAGAAGCGGGTCCACCTACTACACGACTTGAAGCAGAGCCTTCCAACGGACGCAATGAACGGCAAACGGTCATTATGAAACCATGGAAATAAATAAACTTCTTTTCATTTATTACTTTGTTGTATTTTTTACAAGTACAAGTAGAACCTCCACCTAGAAGAACAAGGACTATACTTAATGTATACCAAACTTTTCTGTAAGATTCTATAAGTATCTCTAATTCATCAAATTCTATTTCTAAATCAATCTACTAATCATTGCGATTACCTATACTTGCCCTTGCTCTTCCAGTTGCTGATGCTTCTGCATGCTCGTTGGAGAAGTTAGTAGAGGGTGCATGCACGATAATGTTGGAAAGAGGAAATCATTGTTGCCGAAGCAGCACGCTCTTGCCCGCGTAATTTCTATGTTGACTTCGACTTTTTTCAGTTTAGGATTAGGTTTTCCTTGTGCTCTAGGTCAATATCACAGTTATTGATATTTTCTACTTTTTACGCTATGATTTTAGAAGATACAATAAGGACAGGACTCCTGAGGTGCAACCGAAATATTAAACAGAAAAAGATCATCAATGAAAACCGAAAGCGAAATTGTAAATAAGACATTACATACAAATTACAATTAGCATAAGCATTCGCTCAATGCTCTCTGGTTTTTCCACTCCCTCGGACTCAGGAGACCGATGAAGTAAAGGTAAACGCAACTTAAACCAGTACAGCCAGCTCTTCCCTCTATGGTTTCTCGTCCTTCCTGATTCCTTCTGTGAAGGACGTTTCTGCTCACTCATCCAGTGTACAACATCAAATGGGCTATGAAAGAAAAATACCGGCACCATCGTCTTGTTCAATTTCAGCACGACGAGAAAGACAACTGCGGCTCGATCGTACTTGTCCCGAGATGAGGCATGAGAGACATAAGTAGAGGAACGTCTTCTATGCACCAGTCATTGCTTGATGTTTCGTTTTCCTCGACATGAATAAGCATATACCTATACGATGGATTCCGAAATCGAAATTGTCACGCAGATTAAAAAGAGCTTGATGTCACATCATCGAATGCATCTTCGTGTCCTCAAGATCGAGTCTCTTCTTATTCTTTGTCTTTTTGCTTAGGGTGAAATTGTGGAGAGGTCAGTTCATCATCATGCTAGATACGACCCTGTCGAAAGAATATACTCTGTTAGTTGAAAGGGACGCTTTTATTGAGTACCTATCAGAGTAATCTATAAGGTTTGGCGCATCGCATGACATGGATTTGCATGGAGCTAAAGGGGGCGCTTCTTGCGTCACTTATGGAGCTGCGCTCCATGTACTCCATGCGCAATTATGCGTGCAATAAATTACTCTGGCCAATATGATTTTCAGATGACGAGGAAGTGGGCGTCGTGTTCACGACGGTCTCGGTCTTAAATCTCTCTCGTGGTCACTCAGCTGCGCTTCCATGAGCATGGTAGTGGACAACAACTTCAACTAGAACTACGATTGTGAGATAGCTGACTAACTAGAGAAGGGAAATTTCGTGTCGTTGTCTTTAAAATCTTGTTTTACGTACCTACCACCTAGTCTAAGCACTATAATTTGCAAGACAGAAATCAAAAATGACATTCTAAGTATTCAGACAGTGTACTATAAGTATATTCCTTACATAGTAGAGGGACAGGGAGGGTTCGCCATTATTCGATAAATTCATCTATGTATAGACATCAGTAAGTATTCAAGTGGTTAAGACAATAATCATAAAGCTAAAGTTTCTATCCGAGAAACCGAAAAATGGCGTCGTATGCTGTTCTTTCTGCACATAGTCTTGCAGCAATATCCGTAGAAGAAGAGCCGCAGCATGTTTCGTAATATGACAAAAACGCCTCCCAACATGCTGTTGAAAAAGCGGTGACATCAAGGGTCAAGCAGGCAGCTGCAGCGTGTCCCAGCGGCAACAACCGTAGCACAACCGCAACCAGTACACCTCCGTATAACTTCGTCTAGTGAGTTGTACTAGCAGGAATCATGGCAGCCCTCAAAAATTTTGACCACAAAACTTAGTATCCGCGTTGTTGAATAGCAATGATCTGAGAAAAAAGCTCCTCAAAAGGCGTGAGGAATTCTTCGGCTTGATTCCCTCCACTCGACGATACTGACCGTCCTCCTGAGGATAAGGATGAAGAGTCCGCTGTATTTCCGCCATTGTTCGGAGAACAGTTGTAACAGAAATATTTCAATGCGCGAAGAAAATCCTCCTGAACGCGTTTCACATCGCTCATCAGCTCCATCCCAGTAGCAGCACATTGATTAATCTCTGGAGCGTAGCGCAGCAAGGGATGCTGCTGGATCACCTCACTGGGAGCTGAAGATCAAG
Organism: Amoebophrya sp. A25; assembly: GCA_905178165.1. NCBI lineage: Eukaryota > Dinophyceae > Syndiniales > Amoebophryaceae > Amoebophrya > Amoebophrya sp. A25. The sequence continues at coordinate 174,973 of CAJINU010000031.1, read as the reverse complement.
ATGTAGTTTGAAGAAGTAGATCCTGGGGTTTTATTATTTCAAATCGATCTCAAACTACAATGCAATGATTATCACAGACATTTTTGACCTAACGCTAACAAACGGCTTCCATTCAACTCACTCTTTACCGAAAAAATTGTAGATTAACCAGCACTGACAAAGCAGGTCGTGGTTGCTTCGTAACTACGGTAAGCTTAATGATCATGACTCCTACTAGCAGCAGTAAAAGTTGTACTAGTACGATTTTTTTCTGCCTCTTCGTAGCAGTCTTTGGAGCAGAGTTGTGCCTCTTGGCTGATTTCGGCTACGCGCTTCTCTACTTCCAGCAGAGGTACGCGTTTAGCTTTCGCTATAATCTGCCTCCATTGCCTGATGTCTACAATTGGAATTTCACACTGCATGAATTCCAGAATAAAAGATAGCAAGGTTCTGGTCCCCTCCACATTCTTCAACTCGCCAAACTTCGCTAGCGAATCTACTGCAAACCTGATCGATCATGATGTATAAATAGATGAGGATGTTGAAGAAGATACTGGGAAAAAATCTGCCAAGTACTTGCTGTACAGTGATGAAGATTCGATACGGACACAAGTATCCTGCTTTTCATGCGATTATGAGAAGCGCTCATGAGGAGCGCATAAAGAGCAAGCACAAGTCGTGTCGATATCTTCGAAATGCAACATGCATGTATAAGATCAAAATAAACGCCTAGTACGCTCTTGAATTTCCACGCAGGGTTCCTGCGTTCATTCTGTTTCCCACTGCTAGCATCATGGCCATTATGTGTTCGAGGAGTCGATTTCCGACGAGGATCCCCAATGCTTTCTGGAAGTCAGCTAACTGCGATCGGCACTCATCCGCGACGGGCCCGAAAGTTCCGAGACAAGACCAAGCACGCAAAACTTGATACGACCGCGGAGCCTTTGTCACAGCAATAAAATATCGTTCCGGGATACCCCACTGTTGGCCCGGTGCCTTATTCAGATGCAACTCCTGCATGCGCTTGCGCTCCGCGTCGCTTATAAATGCCTCCTTATACAATATGCGCGCCATTTCGGGCTTTAGAGGCTGAAGAATATGAAGATGATGAATAAGTGGACGTCGACAGCAACATACATTTTTTATTACATTGATACCAACTCTAAAATCATGGTCATTATTTTCCATGGTGATGTTCTGTGTCCTCGAAGCAAGTCACTTAAAGCAAACGCAGACATAAACTATAACTAAGATCTCATTGAAGAGAAGCAGTTAAGTACTATTCTACAAAATTTAAAGAAGTAGTACATTCCCGATTCCGTTTAATGCATCGATGACGAGCTGCGGTTGTGGTAGCTGCTTGAAGATAATGTTCAGGTGCTGACTCCTGTTGCTGTCGAGGATCGTCAGAATCCGGTCTGATGCAGACATTCCTCCAGCCCTTCCTCCGCCGCCAAAGGGGCCTCCAGTAGCTGGGTTCGTTCGTATGTTCACTTTCGCACTCACTACAGGAAATTGCGTCTCCAGCACTTTTTCGTCGAAACGGACCGATGGCAAATGACCCCAGAGACAATTATTTGACGAGGTGTCGTCGTCAGCGAATGGCACCTGGTTCCAAAACACGGGACGAAGTTTTACGCCGTTAAATGGCTCGATCTTGTTTTTCGCGCCTTTCTTTCCGGGGGCTCCTTTCGCGCTTCCTTTAGTCCCGATTGGGATAGGCGCGCCTTTTCCACCGGTGCCTTTCTTGCCGGATGGAGGCGGCGCTGGTCCTGCGCCCTTGCCCTTGCTCTTACCGCTTCCTTTTTTCCCACTAGTTTTAGAAGAACCAGATGAAGGGGCCGTGGGATCCGTTTCGGCAATTTTCCTCCTTTGAGGCGAAGGCGCTACGTCCTCCATACTATCTGGATCTTTCATTTCATCTGCATTTGTCGCTCCATCTGCTCCTGAAGAACGATCAACGTTGTCTTTACTACCAGGCACGTCTACCATCGCTGAGTCACCGTCTCCGCCAGGTGGCTGCAGGCCCATCTCCTGCAGCAAACACGGATCAATATCGGGACTCGGACAAGAGGACGATGAGGACGCAGCTGCACTTGGAGGTGGTTGCTGGTTGTCTACACCTGCAGTTATCCCCGTTATAGTAGCGCCACCTCCACCAGTGGTGATGTTGCCGGCAGCTGGAGACTTGCTGTTTTGACCACCAGTTCCGGCAGCAGTAGGAGAAGGGAGGCTTGAACCAGTCCCGCCGGCAGCTGCGTTGATTTTCCTTTTTGCGGCAGATGCTGCCGCTGCTTTTCGGAGCTCTGCCGGCGCCGCATTATTCATGATTTTCGCGAGCGACCGCCGCGCCCACTCCTCGTCGTTCCCTCCGCGTTTCGAAACACAGGAGTCATCGCCAACGTCCAGGTCTAGCATCGGATCGATGTTCAGGTCCGCTCCTAGGTCAATCTGCAAGCTGGTGTTTGCCGAACCTGTCTTGTTCGTGTCATCCTCGCCGTCTGCAGGTCCGCTATTGCCCCGCATCCTCGCTGTAGACGAAGACGAGCCTCCGCTCTGCTGCTGCAAATTTCCGCCAGTTAGCGCGATCAAAACAGGATCATTCATGATTTGCTGAAGGCGCTTGTCGCTATCCGATTGCACAAGACCTGCTGATTGATTTTGCGCTTGCGCGTCTTGTTTTTCTTGTTGCGTCTCTGATGATGTACTAATCGTCTTCTTCTCCATCAACTCAGCGACACCCCCAGCTTGTTTCGCGCCCGGTCCCGGCGTTCTGGCTTGCGGCATCCGACTTGGCGTCCTATCGCTCATTTTCGCGTCGCTTGTCAATTTCTTAATGTCTAGTGGCCTCTCTGCAGTCTCAAGCTCTGCCGAAGATGCGAACGTAACTCCACCTTGCGATGGTGCAGCTCCCGCGTCAGCCTGTGATTGGGATGCATCAACAAGCGGCTCACGAAAAGTGACACTCTTTCTCTCGCCTTGTGGCGTACTATCGACATCCATCTTCGACTGGATCGGAGTACAGGTCGAAACTTTCTTTTTCTCCTCACGCAAGACAGCGACTTGCTGGTCTACTCGGAACTGAACGGCCGTCTCAAATTTCTGATGCAACTGGGTCGTGGTTGTAGTTGGTTTGTGCGGTTGGTAGTGTTGTATCTAGGTTGAAAGAATCCAGGACTTAATTGGGATTTTCAGTGAGATGAAAAGATTCAATTGAGGGCATAGGGCAGAGAGGAAATTCCAGTTCCATCTCCGTGGTGCTCTGATATACGCAGCGAAGATGTCGAACTAGAACTGAATTGTTGAAAATACAATGTCAATGAAGGAAAACTAGAACTACTAACCCTATGTATAGCTCTTGAAGTGGATGGTTGAAAAAAAGGAAATACGTCTCGCTCAAACGCTTTAGCCTCTGCTTGTAGCCGGCCTCGTTCTTCTTGGAATTCTTCGAGCAGTTTTTGACGCTCTCGCTGGAAGTCTGCCTGCGCCGCCTGTTGTGCGAGATTCTCGGATGTCGCCGCTCGCGTTTGCGCGTCTCGAAGAGTCACGAGTTCTGCGGATAGCCGACGGGCCTCAGCCTCCATCCGTTGTTTTTCCGAAAGCAGTTGCTGATTCTCTGCGACGAAGCGCGTGTACTCGGCTTCAATCTCTGCCCGTCTCAGGTCCAATTCGCGCTGCATACTATTCTTCTCGCTTTCGACGGCGACTAGACGAGCCCTCAGAGCTTCGTTCTGGTAAACATAAAGGAGATTCATAATTACGAAACAAGTCGAGGACGAGTGTCGGGGTTACATGTGCATACTCTGTTAGAATGTATGGACTTGGAGGTCACAGAAAAAATCAGAAGTTGGGGTCATGGTAAAGTCTCACTGTTACTTTATTGCCACGGAGGACATGCTGCTTGAAAGTGCAAGTGGTGCGGGAGCGGGTGCGGCCTTTCTAACCACTATTGATTCTGCTTAATTTCAAAAACAAAATCCAGCAATCCAGCCAGAGGTCAAAGACTTATAGAGAAAAAGAAGTACCTCTCTTGCAAGTTGCTCTTTTTCCTCAGTCGACGACCAGTGCTGCGCGACAGAAGCCGTTCGTGATCCTCCCATGGGCGACGGCTGCGAAGATAGAGTCGAGGTAGAAAGAAACTGCTGTTGATTGTTCGATGAAACGCCTGCCGGGAGATTCACGGACTGTGCGTGGTGCCCTCCTTCAGCAGCAAGGGACTGCGCTTGGTGTCCTCCAGGGATTAGGGCTGCTGACGTTGTTCCTCCTCCTAGCAGATGTCCTCGGTTTACCACGGAAGGTCGTCGCAATGCTGACGCGCGCGTGAGCGGTCCCCCACCAACGCCAGGTAGAGAACCAATGTTGCTCGTGTGATGATGGATCCCGCCGCCGCCGTCCATTTCAACGTCCGGGGATGAGGCACTTCGAACGAAAGAGCCATGTTGCTGTCCAGCGCTAAGGTGGTGCTCCATGGCGGTCAGAGAGGAGCTCCGTGCACTCACTATTGGCGGCGCGCCGTTGTTCATGCCCGCTGAGGAGCCACGTCTCCCTTGGTACATCGATGCCGGAGCGCTAAGGAGCGTACCGCCAGCAACCTGAGAAATACCCTGCATCGGACCAGCACTGCTCCTTCGACGCGGGATTCCATTATTCGCAGCACCGCCTTGCAGGTTGACCGACGTAGATGAACCGAGATGCGAAGACGAGTTCCATGGAGGTAATCGGCTGGCACTCGCGGAGCTATTCCGGCTACGACCACGACTGCTATCACGGCGCGCTGAGCCTTGGGGCTGCAGCAGCTGTTGCTGCCCACCTGCCGCGCCAGACAATCTTCTACTACTTGCGGCCTGCTGGTGCCCGCCACCAGGTGCGTAGCGGATGCTGCTTGCCGGGGGATCAGTCCGCTTCTTGATAAAGCTTCCACCTACACTAGACCGCATTCCCACGGGTGCCGCCGGGTGCTCCTCGGCTGCGGTACCATATTGGACGTTGTTGAGTACGAGATCCGTTGTCGTGCTTGCTGACACGGATCTCCCGTCGTGAAGATCGTAGGGGGGTGGTCGATCACTAGTACCTCCAGGCTGCCCAAATGAGTGAGAGGACCCGCCCCCGTCTCCCATGGCAGCACTGTTTGACGCCACCGTGGTGCCATTCATCTGTTGCCCAATGGGATCTTCACCTCCAGCAGGAGGCTCGAGCCCAGCATTTCCGTACAAATCAGTCGATGTTCTTGCTACGTCCACAAAGTCTAAACCTGGTAACCTAGGATACGATACACTTTGCGTCAACGAACAAGTGACACTGTTGAGATCTTCACTGCCTGATGCACCAGGCGCAGCAACTAAAACACCGGTACCATTATCTGACGCGAGATTGGTAATCGACGTCCCTAAACCTGCTGTTCTTTGTTGTGGTACAAAGGATCGTTTCGGTGTCCGAGATCGATGATCGTCTTCGTGCTCAACGCCGCGTGCCCTATTAGTGTAATTAGATGCTGCCGTAGTTGTCCCTACCACAAGCCCCGTCGACGATGTAGTCGATGACACGGTGCCACTGCTACTGCTAGAATTTGTCGCTGATGAATTGGAAGCAGACGCCATCAAGTTTCCCGCACCACCGATGGCCGTGTTGGCGGACGAAATTACAGCTCTGCTTCCCAAAACTGGTGACGTGTATTCGAGTTGTGCTTGTCTGCGTCGATGCTGAAAATCGAAATACTTCGCAGCAAGCTCGTCTCGCGACTCTCTACCAGCAAGCGGCACACCCACCGCACGACACATGATGCGCAGCTCGCCTGCTTGCATAGATTGCAGTTTCTCCCGAGACATACCGGAAGTAAACGACATCCTCCTGATAACAGTTCTTGTAGTTACTAGAGCAAACTAAGAGTGAGTCTTAGTGTAGTCGTGCATCATTGAAGAAGAGGTCGCTAGTGCCTTACTAACACTGGGTCTAATTCGAAAATCTATCTGAAATAATTCACCAGAACCAACAAGCTTAGACAATTTAAGGCATGCGGAGAATCCGAAAACGACTGATCAATTTTCTCAATACGAGTTTTGTCGGGCATCAGGATGTTGCAGTCCGAAACAGCAATAGTTGCTGCACCGTAGCGCTTTCTTCTACCAAATTAAGGTTGTATGATGAAGATACGAAGGAGATCTTCCAATTACTAGTCGACAACACACAGTAGTCATAGTAGATCTTCATGGAGAGAATGAACGCTACAACTTTTACATCCGGTGGATTGCAATCACCAAAAGCGAACAAGAAGGACTACGAAGACAAGACGATCTTGTTTAGTAGGAGACCGACTCTAGGTACCGATTCGCCAGACGATGCAGAGCACGGATGAACGTCCTCGAATCGAATGTAGAGCGAGCGTAAGGATCCGAGCACAACATCCTGGCCAAGCAAAGATATACAATCACGACTCTGTGATGTTAGTGAGCCAGCCCTGAGTACGGCCTTTCTCTCCACCCAAGAAGTGCCGCCCTGTGGAAAGCGTTGTACAATGTAGAACATCGAACAAAATGCTACGCCCTGTAAGAGGCACCTCCGGATGAAGCGTAGTCGATATTTGAGGTCTCTTTGCCGCTCTGAGCAGTTTTTCTCTAGACACGACCAGCCTCTAATGGCCATCGCCTGGGATTGTTTTCCTTTTCGTTTTGTCTTGCAAACTATAAATGAGTCTACCTGGTGCTCCTGGCTGAAGCAAAATGAGTCGACGTCTTTTCTCCATGTCTGTGTTCTTGCCGTACGCCTAAACTCTCTACTTCTGCTACATTAACGTCTTGCAAAAATGAGAATTATGGACGAGTACAAGTGAAAATCGAAGTGTGTGTGTGTGTCTAAAATAATGCTTGTCAAGTAGATAACTCATGCTTATAAGAAGATTAACCATCAAATCCTTAACCTTATTATCGCATTTTGATTTTTCATCTGTAACAATAACCAATGACTATTCCAATTTCACGACGACCCAACAATATAGTACATCCATCTACTACTTTTTTCGTACTGCTACCCATATGATCTCTAAGTGCACGTACACTACTTATGATATTAGTCATACAAGGTAATGATCTGTACAAGCTTTTGTTGCATACGTCCTTTCCTTCCTAAATAGATTTTTCGTGAGCAGTTAGTAAACGCGCTGCTTCCAAGCCTGCCACGATGCGGCATGTACGCGCTCGAATCTACTCGGAAGGACAAACACCACATCAATAGAAAGCTTACTCCAGACGGCTTTCTCACGTTCTTGTTTACAAGAACACCTCGACGAGAAAGATTCAAAGATATAATGTACAATGTTGTGAGCTACTTCAGTGATTTTTGAGATTGTGATGTTCATGTTTGTTATCTACTCGATAAAAATCTATAACTGTATTGAATACTCGACTTCATAGTTGTGTTAGACTAGTAGTCTTACTGTGCAATGGGTACAACAACATGCTCCTATTTTGATAGTACTAGACTGGACTTACTGTGCAATGATAACATGTTCCTATTTTTTTTGAAAATTCTTATGCAAAGACGTATGTCTTTCCGTTTGAAATCGTCTTCCACGAGCTATGTATGTATCTGAGAGATTGAGTTGCTAACAAGTTGTGAGAGAGAGAATAGAGTGATCAGTCCTGCCTGTGACCATAGATTCAGTTGTTCTTGTTGCGCCCAGCGAACGCCATGTACATTTTGTATCTCAGTTCGGTGTCAACTTTTGTTACTTTGATTAGAAGTCAGATTCACAACTGCGCATGATAAATGTTTAGATAACATCAACTTAAACTACAAATACCTAATATTCAGATATTACTTTCATTGTGCTATTCCACTCTGTTGACCAGTCGAGAAAGGATTTTTTACCTAATATATGGCTTAGTTCAATCTCAATATCCTGATCGTTTCTTTGGTGTATTTCTATTTTCACTTATTGTTATTTCTACTTTGTGTAATTTGAACGAGTCAGTTGCTCGTCAACTGCTGGGTCTCTATGTTTGAGTCAGCGTCCATATCCATACATCAAAAAATCTAACTCATCTTCTTCTTCTTCTTCCGGATCTTGTTTTGATGCTAAAACGAAAACTACAATAAGTGTGTTTGTTCTACTATACCTGATATATTATCAGAAATTTTTTGTGCAAGCCTTAAGCTGGAATAGCTGAAGCACGAATCTGTCGTACGACTCGAGCCTTAGCAACCCTAGCCAGTGGACTTTGCCGAAGGCGGCCGCCGACTTCCTCTTAGAGCCGCGATCTTGCGTTTCAACTCGTCATTCGGGGAGATGTCATCGAGGCTCTTCCCGGTCGGCGAGGAAATCTGCGTCGCGACTTCGTCATCCACGAGAGTGTCCAAGTTAGAGGTTGCAGTATTGCATTCTTCGAAACTTTTCTGACTTCTTTCCTATGAATCCTACTCACTGCAACGCAAGCCCAGAATGGCAGTGAAGAAGGTAATGAATGTAATGTGGAAGCCCTTAACTAAGAACGAGTCTAGATCGACGGTCCGCCGAACGCGAGAGCCGGACAATCGGGTCGGCGACGCGCCTGGAGCCGGGATCCCGCGATGTTTACCACTGCTGCGGTCCTGTTCCACCACTGGGAGGAGGAGGTCGTCGTGGTGGCAGCTATTAGAGGTTAGGTTAGGTCTGGGCCCACCAGGAAAACTGGCAGACATGAATGGCTGCTGAAGAGCCAAAAACAAAACTACGTCCTAGGGCTAGCTGGTAGCGCTACGCTAAGAAACAAGAACATCGAAGAAATATGTATATGAATGATTATAGGAGGTGTAAGAATAAGGTATACCCAGGCCTCTTGAAAGTCTACTTAAGTCTCTAGATAGAGTGGAACTGTAAAGAATAAAAATAGATTGATAGGTCGTGGTAATGTAATAAACTAATATATGCTTACGCTTTTGGTTTCTGATGTATGTTCTACTTGTTTACGACAAATAAATTAACGTCCGTCAAGATGTACCTGTATCTTGCTCACGACCCTGTACAACCCGCATGTTGATGAGGCAGAAAACTAAATTCAAGGAAAGAGGGCAGGGTTGTTCTGTTGTTAAGCTGCATGCCATTGACATGCGATATGTGTGTCTCTGGTGTCATGCTCATGATTTTTTTTTTCTTGGTGTTCTACTGTCTAAATCTACATCAGGCCCGAAAAAATTGAATTACTCCTTGATCATGTAAGAGTCATCATCCATCAGGGACAACATTATCAAAATCAAACATAGAAGTGCGTCTTATCCTTATTGCCTTTGGCTGCTGTTGCTGATCATAAGAGCTGTTGAGCTTGGTTCCATGGTCATCTCGAAGGTCGCCTCACCTTCTCCTCGAGGTCGCGCGGCTGCCTTGGTCTTCTTAATCGGAAGTGCTTCTTGCTGCTCGTCAGATGATGATGAGGAGGACGATGAACCCGACGAGGACGATGAGGAAGCGCCTGACGCCGGAAAATTACCCGTGGAGTCTGCTCCTGCAGCTGGATATGAAGATACGGCACTTGTTGATGTTGCGAAGTTCTTTCGAGGACCGTCACTCCGTCCAGCACTTCCACCCAGTCCCGGTGATGCGATTGATACAGATAAACCGTCAGCGACAGTCTGGGTTTCTCCCGCCTCCTCAAATTCATCACCTCCTGGAGCATCGTCCTGCTGATCTATGCAGGACGCGCCAGGAGAAGAGCTCCGTTTTCTGTTACTATTCTTGGAAGCGTTGCTTCTCTTCGACCTGCGGCGTTCCTCGGCGCCGTCATTCGCGCTGCGGTCGCCGCCGTCGATCGCACTTCCATCGGTCACACTGCAATGCTCTTCCTCGTGCATGCCTCGCACAAGCACCGTGTAGAGCCGTGGGACTACGCTATTGTCCAGCTGATTCAGCACTTTGCGCATATGCAACTTGCTATCGGGGTCCGGCTGCAGCAGGTGGCGCAAGAACCCCACTTGTACGTCCTCCATCTTGTCACGCACCACAGACATCAACAGTTCTAGTTGCTCCGAAGGCGGCTCTTCCCTCAGTCTCGCTAGCAGCGAAGCACGATCCGGATACAAAACTTGGATCAGACCTAAAAAAGGTTACAACAGTTACTCAACATGGTCAACTGTGGTGTTACTCGACTCGAATTAGAAATGCTACAAGAATTTCAAATAACATGACAAAACAACGAACCTTCGAATCTCAATCGAGTGGGATTGATCCACGGTAAAAACAAGTATGCTTCCAGAAAAATTGATGAGTTTCTCCAAGGAAGTCCAACATGATATTGTATGCTTAGGTTTTATCCAAATTCTATAAGTAAACGAGTGATGATTCATCATCATCTGCAGGAAGTGATAGTACCTTCTCCTCGATCCACTGCTGAGTCGATTCCTTCGATTGACACTAGCGAACTTGTCAAAGAGGCAGAATTTTTATGTCCCGCGCTGCGACTGTTCGAATTAGTACACGGCGGTGCGCCGAGGACGACTTTGCGCAAAAGTGTGTGCGCAACAGCTGGCAGAGCTTTGAGAACACGCTGCAGACTCAATTTGCTCATTGCATCCGGCTTCGGCAACGTTCGCAGTGCGTGGAGGTCAAAAGCGTCGACTTCGTTCATGATTTTTGCTAGCTGGGCTTTCGTCCGCACCGTCGGAAACCGCTCCACCATAAACGTTAAATGCGATGTCTAGAAGAAAGATTGAAAACTATTATAACTTACCAGTTATATATTGCGAGAGGTGAGAAGTAGGCATAAACTGATAGTAGATGATACAACATTTACATTTACAGACTTAGTGATGGACACAACATTTACATTTACAGACTTATAGATAGTGATGGACGCGAAAATGATTGTCAAAGAAGAGTAGTACCTGCACGCCATCCAATAGTGCAAGCGCCGGCGACACTTGATCCGTGCGCTCCACAACATGGGAATAGTACGTCCGTTTGCTTGTACTAGGGGACGACACGGACATGGCACCGCTCAGTTCGTCGTAATTGCCCTCTTCTGAGAGTGGTGACCACACGTCGTCTGGCGAGAGGTTGCCGCGCTCCCTTGGCGACGTGTCGATCTCCAACGTGTGCTCTCGAAACTTCAAGTAGCGCAAATGCTTCTCGAGGTCCGCGTTAATTCCCGAAAGCGTCTCACCTGCAGCGTAGTTCGCGAGCTCGGGACCGAAGATAGCGCGCGGTCCTCTCGGAGGCGGATTCAGCATCTGCGAGCGCAACAGTAAATTGGACCTCTCCCCCGCCGTTCTCATCGAGGACCCCGCAGAAGCAGGAGAAGTACCGTCCAGAGCTGCAGCTGCACCAGTAGAAGATACTAGAGTTGTAATGTTGTTCTTAGAGGTACCCCCTCCAGAGGCCGAAGATGCTCCAACGAGGACGCCGAACTGATCCTCTTGCGGCACTAGACCTGCAGCATCTCCACCAGCTGCCTGGGCACCGCCGCTACGCAGTTGCTCTAGTTCCATCCTCGTGATTGCTAGTTCGATTTTCAAGTTTTCGCATTCTGTCGCAAGCTCCGATGCACTAGCTCCTGTACTTTTTCCGATACCAGAGCCAGCTTCAGGGGAGAGGCTTTTCTCCAGTGCAGAGGCAAAAGCCAAGTCATTGCTCGTTTCAAGGGCTAAAATTCGTTGCTTTGTACGCTCCGACAAGTACCCCAGTAGCCGCAAATCTGCACATGCTTGCCAGATAATGTCCGCACCCATGGTGCACTTCGATAAAAAATGCAGCTTCGCGACCTAGAAAGAGCAATTAATTTGAATACTAGGAGTAGAAAAGTTTTCCGACCTTTTCAGTTTTCTCCTGATATAGTTCGAATATGTTAAAAGTATGCCTGCTGAATCCGACAAATGTATATATTTCTAGTCCCTGTTTCGGCATGAAAAGTAAGCTACAATAATGGTGACAACCTAGTGCAGCTATATCAGAATCATGTAGTATCTCGTTAAAAATCAGTTAAACAAAGAAGTGACAATTTAAAGATACCAAATCTAGAACAAGCTTGGCTCGTTCGTTATCAGACATTGTCGGTAGATTTTCTAGCCAGCTAGCTAGGTCGTTACTTGACGGCACGAGGTTACTCTTCGCTCCAGTGCGTTCCTGCGTCGACCCTTCTCGACTATTTGCTCCTCGCTGTCCACGCGAGGCTGGGGGCGATCCAGAGCGGTCTGGTCTCTGTGCGTTGTTGTAGTTCTTCGAAGGACGTCGAGTGTTCGAAGAGGTCGAGGCCACGTGGCCATAGCGCGCTTTTGGACCTGCTCGGTAACGAGACTGGTTCCCCGCGGGTGAGAATGAGGCGGAGCCGGAGGCTGTCGCAGCAAATATCGCCTCTTCCTCCTCCTCCAGCACTGCCGATCCCCTCCCTGCGTAGACCCAATTACTTTTCTGCCGAAATTCCTTACCTGCTGACGACGTTCCAAAGTGGCCTCTGGAAGGGTCGATCGGTCCGGAGGCGGGAAGCCTCAGCACCGGACTACGCACTTCGTCCGCTGTCGGTGCGAAAACTGGAACACCTCTTCCTGACTGCTGCGCCGCTGCCCCTCGAGTACGCACTGTTCGCCCACCGTTATTCGTGGCCTTTTGAGACTTCGTTGAAGCGTCCTCTGTATTGTAGAGAGCCACTACAAAGAATAATCAAGTGTAATCTTTAGTTCTTAAAGACACATTATATTACTTTCACCTCCTTCTATTAGTTTTAAAAGATGGGGATTCAGACGTCATCAAGGTTAAGTAGACATGCATGGTCCGCATTGTCACCAGAATCCTTGGCCGGGACCCACAAAGTAAGTATTGCTCTAGTAGTACAGGTCTCTCGTCATGAGTGGGTAATGCTTCAACTACTTGTTGCGGTAAGGAACAGAAAATCAAACAGCACTAGTCTAGTGATGTGATGTCTGCTACATACTACCTAGTCCTCCTTTACTTCTTCCACCTTGAAGATGTACCTCCACTAGTATCTGTATCGTCCTGCTCCAATGCAACATACCTATATCAGAGTTATTCATAGTATGCTACTCCATGCGCCATGCGTGCTATAAAGCGCTCTGTTATATTTTAAAGAAGAGTGACTGCTTGCAAGAACTGGTACCACTTTCTCTTCTTTTCTTTTTCCCATGTTCTGCGCGTAGTCTCGCAACGCGATTCTGCTTTACTTCAGCGTCACCACCTTCTAGGGGCTCAACCACCAATCTATCCACACTGGCGGGCTTTCCGCCAGTGCCTGAATACAATGCAATGCCAGCGGTAACCGGCTCGACGCCGCGGTTGGGGCTGCGTGGTAGGGACGAGCCACCCGACAGCGCCCCCGATGTTAGACCTATCCGCTTCGTTCCTTCGATGCATGTCGTGCATCAATCTTCTGTATGATCGTGTTACTTAATTGATTGTAAATTTCAGTGATTGTGTAGTTACTCCACTACCACTTCTTCCCTACTTGCTTAGGAGAGCTCCCATAGTCTATCCTAACACGATTATACGATATTGAAGTAGAAGTTCACGAATTCGAGTCTTCTGGATGAACATCTAGGACATGATTAAGCCAGCATAAGGATTGAGTGGATTGACGCAGTTGCTGGTGAAAATCGACCATGTGCTGGGGATGGTCTCTTGACCATGCAGCATCCTGCAGTTGTCGATCTCCACGAAATGATCTTCGCTTATCTACGTCCACACTGCGACTGCTCACACGTGCTCGCGTCGACTCCAAAATTCGAAGATGAGCTCTACAGCTCGGGGGGTTATCTAAGTAATAATCATTAATAGCTTTAGAGCCTTTTCAGCCTCTTCTACGATAACGATGCTGGCAGGATGGGTTATCCATAAATCACGGACGAGTATAATCAATGAGGACGATGGACGGGTTCTTCATTTTCTATTACGACTACAAAAAAAAAGCTTTTACGATGCAATCCTAGGGTCATTTATCTTCGGATGGGTCATTCATATTCCACCTAGTAATTGTGTTCTAGCTGCTTCCGTTATTTATCTGTCGTTGTCCCTGCTTGCGTTATTATCTTCGTCCGACAAGACAAACTTACGTTATCATCTCCATCTTGGACCTGCGTCCTTTATTATCTTCATCTTGTACCTGCTTCCGTTTTCATCTTCATATAGCTACTTGCGTTGACGCTGAGCACTTTCTTGAAACCACAGCCTTAATGTCGGTTTATCAGCCAATGCGGATGGCCCGCGACGACGAGAGGGTCTCGCCAGCGTGCCGTCCGCTCCTGTGAAGCCAGCTAGTAGTTGCGCGTCTCTCTCGTCCATCATGTCCATGCCCACGTTGTCCACATCCCCGGCATTCGGGTCCAGCGCGGGACTTGTTCCTCCTCCGGTGGTTCCCGAGGCTCCACCTGGTAGTACACCATGGAGCAGAGTGCGACTGCTGCCTGCGGACGCGCCACCGATCGTGGCGTTGGACCGAGAGCTCACTGGAGGCCCCATCGTGCCCAGTGTTCCTCCAGCAGGAGTCGCAACACCTCCTCCTAAATTCGCTGCTAACGTGGCCTCTATCAAACCCCGGTCGATATTTTTGCTCAGAGAGACTCCCACGGGACGCGAGGACGAAGTAACATCCGATACGGAGAGCATCGGACGAGTCTGAGGAATTCGGTTACGATTCTAGGTTATCGTTATGGATCATACTGCACACCACATGATCGAACCCTCCTAGAACCCTGACTCGACTCCAAGGGTAGCGAGGGGGGACCGACTTGAGTAAGATGAAAAACAAAAACGCGATAAAATAAGTCACGAAGAGACGAGCTCATCGCGCGGCCTCCGAAGCAGGGAAACGAAATTTTTTTACTGTATGCAGTTGCACCGAGAAGGCGGTGTTGACTTTTTTAAATGATGTAAAAAATACTCATCGACATCAAAAGGCATCAAGTGAAGTTCATTTTCATATGAGCAGGACATGAAAATAAGAACAGGTATATGTATAATCATGTGCCGCAAGCACTAGTAGTACCTGCTTGTCGTGGTCAATTGACATCAAAGTGTCATTGGTGGCCGCCAAAATAGGGATTTTCTCTTCTGTCACACCAGCATTTTCGGAGCTAGAGAGCGGGATGCGACTTTCCTCCAAGGAAGCGTCGACATGCGAGGGCTGTGGAGGTGATCTTGTTGCGCTTTGCTTCTTCTCCTCTTTATTCTTTTAGCGCAAGCGCTTACAAAACCAACATAATAATTTGACATTGACAATCTTAATTTTCTTCAATCATCTGCACAAACTGGCTCGTCCACGTCCATCCCAATGAATTTCGCCTCTGGCATCAAGTATATTAAGTGTTTCAATGTTGATTGTTGTACAGCTGCTACAGCGTATTGTTATTGAATGATTGATGGATGACGATGATGATGAAGAAAAAGTAGCCAAATAAAAGAAACAAAAAGACGACTCCACCCTCATGTGTAGAAGAAGATTTAGATTATATAGTTTGTTATGGAGTATTTAAATGGCTCTAGTGCTAGGTAGTGGTAGCCTGATTTTGATCATAAGAAAAACAAGAAGAGAATTCTTGTGCTCAAATTCAGGGAACCAAATCCCAGAGCCATACAGTATTAACTATTAAAAAAACGAAAATAAATTATTCAATATTATGCCTCAGGAGCCTTAATTACTACGACTTCGTTTATTGCGTTCAGACTCTTCTGTGCTGACCCTCACGTCAGCTGGTGATGGGAGTTGTGTGACGTCGCCGTCAACTGGCTGGATTTTGGAGCCCTGGTTACCTGTCTTCATCTGCGCCATCTGTTCCCCGGAGAGGACTGTGCGGTCTAAATCGTTGTCCCCACCGCCTTGTGTGTTAGCGCTTTTCGATTAAGTAGGATATTAAAACATATTACGAAAAGTCTCACTTATTTTACTGATAGTGACCACTGATAAGAAAAACTTCAGAGGAAGTTCGTGTTGCATGAAAAAAAAAATCAAGGAACTTTTATTGAAGTAAGAGCGCTGATGCATCATGGTGACGATTGTAATGAGCAGGCTGAATTTGAAATCCGTGGGCGTCCTGAGTGGCACTTCCAAAAATAAGTAGTATGGATATAATAGGCTATTAAAAACATACAACATTAATATAAATATATGTTGGTGGAGCATATCTAACTAGAAAAAACAAAAACCGAAAAAAGAAAAGTCGGGCAAGAACTTATCTTCTACTAACTAAGCGCCGGCGCTGTCGTGGTCCTGTCAGCCCCAGAGGTCTCACCTTCGAAGGCAGGCCGGAGCCCTGTGCAACGCCTCCGGTGAGTGCTCAGCTCTATGGTTGTGTGCACAGGTTTATTCGCAATGGAGTACCGGTTCACCAAATAAACCCACAACCACAGAAAAAGACACTATCTACTTCGTGCTACTGTTAGCCTTAATATCCACGCACGAAATCCGCAGCAGAATACCCAAGACACTCACTAGCGTCAAAGTTGCAAGCCCATAGGTCTGCCGCGGATCCTTTGCGCCGTAGTTGATACATAAAATCTATCACAGAATCCGCGACCCGTCACATGCTACAAAACTACGACCATGGATATACGCTTAACACCAACTCCGCGCCCCTTCCTCCAGAGCCCAAACGCATGCCGCTGTGAGCGTCATCACCTACAGCATCCCAATGATGGATGTTGCCGCGCTCGTGTTTTATGTTAAAAAAGAACCGGACGATTTGCAAAATATAGGATGCGTGAGGTCTACGCAGTGATTTAGGGAAAGCGGACGTTGGGAGGCGAAACCTCCGATGGATGGGAAGTACCGCCAGGGAACGCCTAAGGTCCCCAGGTGCGTACATACTACCAGCCCCATCAGTAATAATGTTGGTGGAGCATATCTAACTAGAAAAAACAAAAACCGAAAAAAGAAAAGTCAGGCAAGAACTTATCTACTACTAACTAAGCGCCGGCGCCGTCGTGGTCCTGTCAGGTCAGCCCCAGAGGTCTCACCTTCGAAGGCAGGCCGGAGCCCTGCGCAACGCCTCCAGTGAGTGCTCAGCTCTATGGTTGTGCGCGCAGGTTTATTCGCAATGGGGTACCGGTTCACCAAATAAACCCACAACCACAGAAAAGGACACTATCTACTTCGTGCTACTGTTAGCCATAGCCTTAACATACATTATAAATATAGATACATCAGAGAGGATGCTGGTTTTCTGGATCTTTCTTCTATAGAGGGTAGTCATGATAGAGTTGCCGCTAGTTCGATACTTCTGAAGTCAATTGACTATAACAACCCTTAATAGTGTGGATGGAATACTGCAGGATGTCGTCGACAACACTCGGATCTGTCCGAACAAGACGCTGGAGGTCTGTGAGGCCTGTAGTTGCATCCCCATCACGCGGCACTGGAGGCGACGGAGGTGGCATTTTTTCTTCACTTGGACTTCTATCTAAGGATGAACAGTTCCTGTTGTTGTACAACTAGCTGTGTTGCTGTTGCTGTAGCTGGTGTAGTCTTGTTATATATAATAATTTCTTAGTGACTGTCACTGTCACCATGATCCTCATCCTGATCGTCATGTTGTTTTGTGACTTTGAGTTTGCATTTCATACTACACGATGAGGCAAATATTAATAACCTTTATCTTCTAGCACACGAACTTCCTCCACTCGCTGACACTACACTCTGAAAGTCACCACAACATTCCTCTACCTCTGCATCGATAAGTATCAGACACACGCGGCATGGCCATTCGTTCAAACTAACTCTAAATCCAGCTGCATTCGGTCACGAAGGGCGGACGCACTCTTCGCAACGCGAATGAGACGCAAGGCGATCAATGGCAATTCTTTGTGGAGATAATTACGAGTTGAGACGATGTGTCTACTTATATCATGAAGATGCACAGGATGTAGTCGTAGTACATCTAACAAGTGAATAATTCTGCTTCTGGGTAATGTGCTCTGGGTCATAAAAAGAGGGGGGTCAGAGTTGTGGTTCCTCTTAGTGCAAGCATGGCATACCAGAATTTCTACCGACTTCAAACGTCGTAACTATTTCAGCCAAAACCGACTCTGGATGCGTGTTAAGAAAAATCACACTCCAGGCAAAGCAAAATTACATCTTGACTTTCATCTCGACGATGTTTGTCGAGTATTCAGAATCAGACATGATCAGTCTCGATCGTCAACATGCTTACTTCTCGTGAGGAGGCGAGTTCATCATGCGTCAAGATCTACATGATCTACTTCCTCTTTCAGAGTGATCTGGTAAAATCAAAGTAGTAATTGTAATATGAGCATGATCTGCTGCATCACTTCTATAATACTATTGTTCTCTTCATCGGCATTTCTTGAAGGCCGATAATTGCATCTCGACCGCTTTCGTAGATGAAAAAGTGCGAAAAGTCTGCGTCTAGCCTTCGTTTGCAACAGCGGAGTACCTCGGCAAAGTCGAGCCTTCATGCAATGGTGTCTCAGCATTTCCCTCAACATTACGCGGCTCGCGGCGGTGGCAAGAACGGCAGCGCCATCTACTCCAGCACCACATCAGTAGTGGATATGTCGCAACTAGAAGCAAGATGGCAAGCGTGAATGTCTCGAACTGCGAGGGCGGAATGGTCAACACAGTGCCAAGCTTTTTGAAGGGAATCGTTGCGACCACAGATACCTCGGCGGCAGCATCCACCGCAAAGCGCGCAGCTTCTTCGTACGCGGTAGTCGCTAGCTCACTCAGGCTACTCGGCACCTCCAGCTGCTGAGCGCCGCTTTGGTTCCTGGTGAAGGTGGGAGGAAGATTGAGTTTCAGAGAAATGGGAGGGCTTGTTGAGGTGGAGCGCTTGTTGATGTTTATTGAAAGCGCAGTATCTTCATGAATAATTGATCTTCTTCATCAAACAGGCCAAACAGATGACGAGCTAAAAAAAAAGATTGAAGCTGGAGCGTCAAATTCTAACAATGTCTATATACCTCAGAAGTTTCCGCAATTTCATAACAGAAAAGCGCGCGTTGAGTGCCTCCGTGTTGAGCACGCTCACGGTGGGATCCAGGAGACGATTGGCGTGCTCCGTTATGAAATCGTCTAAGTTCTTTAGATACTCTGTGCCGAACTCGAGCCGTTTTGGGAACCACCTAAGGTACTTTTGCGGTGTAGCTTGCGCCTTCCAAAGCCAGTCTGCAGCTAACCGATACGCGTTGTTCCCGTTCGTTGCGAGGAAATCCTTTATCCGTTGATACTTTTCTTCTTCCGACTTTTGCGTCATTCGGATCAGTTCTACTGCATCTGAAATAGCGGCGACCAAGTCTCGATTTGTCTCGCGTGCCTCCGAAGCGCCATCCCCGATCGCTCTGTACCACGTTGGATCGTTCCACCTGAAGGATCGGGGACTGGCGGACAAGTTGGACCATACGAGTTGGAGTTGCCATGTCATATTGTATTTTCTATCTGCTGACGCAGTTTAATACAGTGCCGCTGCCTGCAGCTCCAGATGGGATCGGAATCCTAATGCTCTTCAACCTAATGCATAGTCATAGAGTTAGAGAGAGACAGTTCATTAATTCTGGTATTTCATTTATTTCACATTAAATATATCATAAAGAAAATTAAAAAACAAAAGCAGGGCACTTTTTTGCTTCCAAACTACCAGCCCCAACCCACTAAACCCAAACCCAGACTACCAGCCCCAACCCACTAAACCCAAGCCCAGACTACCAGCCCCGACCCACTACAAAAATCCATGCCCAGACTACCAGCCCCAACCCACTAAACCCAAGCCCAGACGACCAGCCCCGACCCGCTAAACCCATGCCCAGACTACCAGCCCCAACCCATTAAACCGATGCCCAGACTACCAGCCCCAACCCACTAAACTCACGCCCAGACCACCAGGCCTCAGCCACTAAATCTAAATCCATACCCCGACTACCAGCCCAAACCCGGTAAACCCCTGCCCAGACTACCAGCCGTAAGCCACTAAATCCATGCCTAGACTACCAGCCGCAAGCCGAAGCCACTAACTAAAATCACCCCCAGCCAGACCACCAGCCGCAAGCCACTAACTAAAATCACCCCCAGCCAGACCACCAGCCACAAACCACTACATCCGTGCCCCGACTACCAGCTACAAGCCACAAGCCAATAGATCCATGCCCCGACTACCAACCCCAACCCCCTAAACCCATGCCCCGACTACCAGCCCCAACCCACTAAACCGACACCCAGACTACCCGCCCGAATCCACTAAACCCATGCCCCGACTACCAGCCGCAAACCACTAGACCCATGCCCCGACTACCAGCCGCAAGCTATTAAACCAATGCCCAGACTACCAGCCCCAGCCCACTAAACCGGTGCCCACACTACCAGTCCCAACCCAATAGACCGATACCCAGGTCCCAGACTACCAGCCGCAAGCCACTAAACCCACGCCCCGACCACCAGCCGCAAGAAATCCGTGCCCAGACTACCAGCCGCAGGCCACTAAATCCATGGCCAGACTACCAGCCCCAACACACTAAATCCATGCCCAGACTACCAGCCGCAAGCTACTAAGCCCATGCCCATACTACCAGCCACAAACCACGAAACGCATGCCCGGCCTACCAGCTGCAAGCCACTAAACCCATGTCCAGACTACCAACCCCAAGCAACCTACTAAACCCATGCCCCGACTACCAGCCCCAACCCACTAAAACCATACACAGACTACCCGCCGCAAGCCACTAAATCCATGCCCAGACTACCAGCCACAAACAACGAAACCTATGCCCAGACTACCAGCCCCACCCAACTAAACCCATGCCCCGACCACCAACCCACTAAACCCATGCCCAGACTACCAGCAGCAAGCCAGTAAACCCCTGCCCAGACTACCAGCCACAAGCCACTAAACCCATGCCCAGACCACCAGCCCCAACCCAGTAAGCCCGCGCCTAGACTACCACCCCCCAACCCAATAAAGCCATGCCCAGACTACCCGCCGCAAGCTACTAAGCCCATGGCCTGACGCCCAGACCACAAACCCTGTCCCATTAAACCCATGCCGCCCAGGCTACCAACCCTAACCAACTAAACCCATGCCCAGACTAGCACGGGGATCGCGGTCCGGCCGATGATGCGGAAACAAGACCACAGCCGCCGTTTCCGATTTTGGTATAGAAAGGGGACAGCGGTCCGGCCGATGATCCACCACACACCAAGGCCGCCCCGCGCGCCCCGCTGTTGGTTCTCGATTTTGGTATGAAAAGGGGAGGTCGGTCCGGCAAATGATCCACCCACCACACAAAAACAAGCTCACGCCGCGCGCCGGCCTCGGCCGCTGTTTCCGATTTTGCTTGGTATAGAATGAGAGAGGAGGCCGGTCCGGCCAATGATCCACCACGCACCAAAGTCACCGACCCCGCGCACCCCGCTGTTTTCAGTTTTGGCATAGAGAGGGGAGGCCAGTCCGGCCAATGATCCACCTACCACACCAAAACACGGCCACGCCGCACGCCTCAGCCGCTGTCCTCGATTTTCATATAGAAAGGGGAGGTCGGTCCGGCCGATGATCCACCACGCACCAAAGCCGCCCCGCGCGCCCGGCTGTTTTCCCGCTGTTTCCGGTTCCTTTTGGTATAGAGAGGAGAGGCCGGCCCGGCCAATGATCCACCTACCGCTACCACACACAAACAAGGCCACACCACGCGCCTCAGCCGCTGTTTCCGATTTTGGTATAGAGAGGGGAGGCCTGTCCGGCCAATGATCCACCACGCACCAAGATCACCCCGCTGCTTTCGATTTTGGTATAAGAAGGGGAGGCCAGTCCAGCCAATGACGATCCAGCCATATTCACCTACCACACACAAACACGGCCCCGCCGCGCGCTTCGGCCGCTGTTATCGGTTTTGGTATAGAGAGGGGAGGTCGGTCCGGCCAATGATCCACCACACACCAAGGCCACCCCGCGCGCCCCGCTGTTTTGCCGCTGTTTCCGATTTTGGTATAGAGAGGGGAGGTCTGTCCAGCCAATGATCCACCTACCACACACAAACCAAGGCCACACCGCGCGCCTCGGCCGCTGCTTCCGATTTTCGTATAGAAAGGGGGAGCCGGTCCGGCCAATGATCCACCACGCACCAAGGTCACCCCGCGCGCCCCGCTGTTCTCGATTTTGATAGAAAGGGAGGAGGTCGGTCCGGCCTATGATCCACCTACCACACACAAACACGGACACGCCGCGCGCGTCGGCCGCTGTTCTCGATTTTGGTATAGAGGGGGGAGGCTGGTCCAGCCAGTGGCCCAACCACCACACAAAAACAAGGCCACCCCACGCGCCTCAGCCGCTGTTTTCGATTTTGGTATAAATAAGAGAGGTCAGCCCGGCCAACGATCCCACCACACACCAAAGCCGCCCCGCGCGCCTCGCCCACTGTTTCCAGTTTTGGTATGAGAAAGGGAGGCCGGTCCGGCTAATGATCCACCACAGTCCAAGGCTACCACACAAGAAGGCCGCCCGTCGTAAGACTTCGCGCGGCGGGTCTTCGCTCTAAAGGTTGAGCTTTTTTTTTGAGCGACGTGCTTTTTTTTGATCTCTTTGGCAGTACTGCCACCATTCTAAAAGAAGAACTGCGGCAGTACTGCCAAAAAAAGGATCTTGGTTCGGTTTAAATTTTCAACTTCCTGGCTGGTCTTCAGTGTACGCGCGATAGCGTTTTTCTGGGGAAGGTACCCTTCCCCAGGCTAGTATTATTTTATACGGGCGGGTGCTCGAGGTTTCGCCTAGCTCTGGTTCTGGTAGCTCTTCCTGACTCCATCGGAAGAATATCTCGTTTCGTGTCGCAGTGAAGCGGCGCATGAATGATGTGTGCACCTTATCCGTAAGTTCTCGGCTGCCATTTCCGCCAGAGATATCGAACAACCCGTCTGCTATTATCACGCCGGGCTTCAATGCCTGCGCATCCCCGCCTTGGCCGATGGGTGTTCGTTCCTTGAAAAAAGCTACCGCATTTGCCAAATAAGCGATGTACCTGGCGACATACTCGTTGGCGTTGGTACATCTAAATCGCCATCTTTCTGGTGCTAATGCTAATGGTGACATTGAAAAGGCTGTGAGGACAAGGATCGGAGTTGTGCTTCTAGCGAAGGAAAAAAACAAGATCCAAGACAAAGGCTAAGCATTTTGATAGTACTTGGAAGGGTTGTCTTTGGTTATTTTCCATCGATTAATCTTCCTTATCTGGTCAGCATTATAGCCCTCGGCTTCTTTGACATTGATGACGTCGTAGCGGACGGTCTGGTATCGTTCAAGAAGATCGGTGGAGCGGCAGCAGCCTTCCTCCCCCACCAGTTCTTCACTAAGACACCGAAGAACATCAGCCCACGGCCCCGACTCAGGTAAGAGCTGAAATCTTCTACGGCCGTTGCTGGGTACAAGCGAAGCCGCTGCTACCGTAAAAACTCCAACACTGACCGCGCTGCTCCCCTGTGGTAGACCACAAGCTCCGCCTCTGCCTTCTAACCTGTCCCGCAACTCAAACGCGAGCCCTACAATGGAGGTACTCAGTGCCTCCATCTCTTAGACAGAACTGACTCAAACTAGTGAATCATGGCTCCGGTATTTGGTACCCTGAATTTGATCACAAGGGTTCTCTTCTTGTTTTCCCTTATTTATGATCAAATTCAGGTTACCAAATACGGGAAGCATACAACTAGAAGGCCAGAATCATCTTAGGCGAAGTAATAATAAATAAAAATATATCTATTGCTATTTCTACTGTTTCTCCACGACATCCGTGCGCTCTTCCTAATATTTCGCACAAGAATTCCGTATAGTCTCTACACGGCCCGACCAAATCAGTTTCGTTCTTTCATAAATCTCACCTTCTAAGAGGAAGTCGCCGGCGTACCATTTTGGGTTGTTCCTGGTGGATGGTGTGAAGGCTTAGCGTTAATAAAGGAATTCGAATTGCAATAGAGAAAAAAACAGACGAATAACCGAAGCCCAGCTCAGCACAAGTTAGAAAAGTCTCAGTCTGGTAAAGGTACTATATTAAACCATTCGCCCACTGGCCGGGTGTTGCACACGACTCCTCTGTTTGCCAGCCAGGCCTCTGTTGTCTTTTTCTGGATGTAGTCACCGTCTTTGCGACCCGTGTCAGAAAAACCAAGAAAATGAAAAGCACCAGGCAAATTCAGAGACATTTCCTCACGTGCCACATTCTGCGCCATTTCCAGGTATCCACTGTGCCATTTCATACGACCAGGAAAAGCATTGAGGGTTCGCAAAGCCTCCTTAGTCAAAGACAAAACTCCTCCAGCATGAGCGCGGAAGACGTCGACGTTACTACAAGGTTGAGTTTCCCCATTGTGCTCGAGAAGGCACGCAGCTGCCTGAATATCCACGAAGTCCATAGCTCCATTTGTCGCCTGACGGAGCGGCACAAGTATGAAAGAATGGACTAACTGCAAAGCGAGACGATAAAAAAGACAGAAGATCTGCAGCGGAAGCCCGGAGACGTCAGCTCAAACGCTCGCCTCGCGGCGGACACGTGGAGGCAAAGGTAGGGAGGGCGCAGAACAAAGGCGCGAAGGGCTTTGCGAGAGCGAGAGAGAGACGAGAAAGACCACGCACCGCAAGAGGGTCCGTCTGAGTAGTTCGCTGCGAGTGCGGTTAGATAGAAGGCCGCGGCGTTTCTTTTGGGCTCTTTGTCCGTTGGGTTTTGGGAGTTGTTCCCTGACCTGGTGCCAGGTTCTGCGATGATGACACAGGGCATGCTTCTTTTTTTAGAATGTCAGAGAGAGGGCTACACTTCTGCTAGTTGGTTATGGTTTGATTGCGCTAACAAACTAAGGCGACTGCGCTACTTGTTCGATGGCCTTTAAGTTTAAGCTCTTTAGATTTTCACGCCATGCGCGTCCCTAACCTTGGAGACCGCCGCGCTCGAAGATTGTCGACGGCGAGGAATCTGAGCGAAAAGCTGCCGGGGCCCACGGACGCGCGCCGCCTTGCTTCACAACTGTCCACTTCACGAGGCTTCTGCTAAGCCTCTGAAAGCAGAGCCGACAGAACCAACACACGACCAGCCCAGCCACCGCACACACTGAGAGCACCACAAGCCAACGAGCCAGCTTTCGACGCAACCACCCGACAACTTCCCAAGCAAATGCATCACCCAAAAGACTCCACAGCTTTAGAGAGAGAAACAGAAAGACCACAAAAAGCAGAGACAGAAGACGCGGAGCCCTATGCGCTCCCGCTGCAAATTGTCGCGAGTTTGTCCCCGGCCGCGGCCC
This sequence comes from Amoebophrya sp. A25, assembly GCA_905178165.1. NCBI lineage: Eukaryota > Dinophyceae > Syndiniales > Amoebophryaceae > Amoebophrya > Amoebophrya sp. A25. The sequence continues at coordinate 149,807 of CAJINU010000031.1, read as the reverse complement.
ATTTTCGTGTCCTCATCAAAAAACTTAGAAAGCAGAAGCCCCCAAACCTTCGCGAAATGTTTGCGGAAAGTTTCCAAGTCTTGACCATGTTGGAACTTCATGCGCTCTTTCCCTTTTCGAAAAGATTCCGCGACGGTTTTACTTGCAAAGATTTCGCGAACTTTTTGCCAAGGTTTTCCCTCTTCTAAAGAGACAGAAAAGACAAGAAACTGCCGGCGGTGTTCAACTTCAAGCATGGAAAGACGGCCGCCGCCACGCGGCGGCCAGCCCGGCGACTTCGATGCACGCAAATGGATGCAAGAGAATACAGAACAGCGCTAGACTACACACATAGGCCGGCGCGCTGCTCGCTCTCAGGCAGACACACACCCAACCAACAAGCCCGGTCGCGATTTCGTTAAAGTTTTCGGGTTTTGAGAAATCCCCGACCCCAACACACCGCCACACGCATGCGCCGGCTCATCTGGATGCAAGGGATCGAGCAGCCGAACCCACGCAAAAGTAGACCCGCGAAAGACCACACCAAGCCGCAGCCGCCAGCAACCTACAAGAGCAGGCTCCCGTAAGTGAGTCTAGATCGAAGCGCATGCACGCACCGGGGACGACCTCAGGCAAACAGCCATACTTCGAGGACACGCCTCGGAGAAGCGCCAGACGCTAAGAGCCGACACCAGCATGCCAGCCCGCGAGGCTGCGCCGGGCCCGGAGTGGACGCTAAGGCCACACTTCGAGTAACCAATCCTCAGCCTGCAGCCCTAACGTCCACTCCAGAACCACGCGGCCCGGCCCGCGCGGCCTCACTGGCGTGGACATTGCAGCCCAACTCCAAGCAAGTGTTGCTCGATGTGGGGCCTTAGCGTCCACATGCGCCACACCCGACCAACCCGCCGGAGCTTGGAGCACCCAGCCGCACTTCGAGGCCTGCCCACGGAGTACGAATGGACGCTCTGCTCCTGAATGCGATCAAGCCTGCGACGCGGCTGCACGGCCCGAAGGCTTCCAAGACCCCGCAAGAGCCGGCAAGAAACCAGCCTAAAAATGAGGGCTAAAAATCCTGCTCCTGTCTAAGGTTGGCGACTATCTGAGAATCACGCTAAGGTTGACCTTGACGGCTAAAAAGCCACCAATTTTAGGCACGGCGAAAAAAGTCGGCGGCCTCGAAACGAAAACGAGCGGCCTTTAGGTGAAACCACACGAGAAAAGCCCTAAAGCCTCGCCGTTTTTGGCCGTTTTTTTGGGCGCTTTGTTCGAGCTGTTATTTCTGAACCAGGAAAAAAACCAAAAAAATTTTAGACGCGTTTTCTTCCGTTATTTTAGAGAGGTAGCCAGCCCAAACCCTACCCCCCCCCCCACAACCCGCGCGCCCCTCCTACCCGACTCCCCGCTCCTTCGAATTCGAAGTCAGGCAGCCCCACGCCAGCTGCTGCGACAATCGTCGCGCCGCGCTGTCTTGGCCCAGTGTGCGGGCCACCCCACAGCGAAAACGCTCCACCAAATGCCCCCAGCTCAGCTCCTCCACTTGGATGATCAAGGCAAGGCGGTTATGGCCAAGCCATAGAAGACGAGCACAAGCAACCAAGCCCAGCCCTCCCAGTGAATAAATGGCGCCAAGCTTCCTAATGTCGTTCGAATTTGAAGAAGGGAGAGAATCGACATCGTTATAAAACAAGCGCCAAGACGAAGACTGCGGAAGCCTTTTGGAATTATGTCGATTGGCCCGATTCATTTGGGGCAAATCGGCATAATTCTAGAGCAATGACTTCGAACACCGGGGACCCAGGCAAGCTCTAAAAAAAAAGCGAGGAAAGCGAGGCCAAGTGCGGAGACTTTATATAACCACGTCGACCACAAGCCTAATGGCATGAAGCCACGCAATAACTATTACCCGGCGGCAGTCTCCCCATTAACCTAAGCCCAATTGTGCCGCCACGTAATAATTGCTGCACATCACTGAAGTTACCCGAGTACCAAATCGGCGCAATTTCGTTACAGAGTTGAGATTTGGCATCAAACATTGAAAAGCAGCACGAAAGCACCCAGAAGACCAGAAGCACCACACCCCAAGGCAGAGGGCCCTCCGCCACCCTGACCGCCATCGGCAACGCGCCCCCCCTCTAAATAGAGACCCCTAAGACCTGCACCGCCAAGCCGAGCGAGCCCAATCGAAAAAAACGACCGAAAAAACCCGGCGACTTTTTCGGTCGTCTCTTTTGATCTGAAAGCCGTGCGCGGCCAGGAACTCCCTGCAAAGGAAAACACAATAAAAGAGCCACACGGGATTAGCTTCGCCAAGTCAGTCACTCGCAAGCGCATCCCCCAACGAATGAAACGACACGAGAAAAGCAGCAAAGCTCCCCGAAGCTAAGCAAGGACGCAATGACCCAAGACAAGCTGCCCGCGATTCTAAAAGGCCGACTTTTTTCGCCTAATTGCAACCCCCTTCCTGGCCGGAGCCGCGTCCGCCTGATGAGACCGAACGAAAGAAAGAACGCCGCGACCGCCTCCGCTCGACTTGGATAGGGGAAAGGTAGCTGCCTAGCAAGTTAGACAGGTACACACACAGCCACGCACTTCCAGGCAGATTGATAGAACTACAGACAGCACGGCACCCGCCTGCCCCTCTCTCGTACTCGTTGACCGCTCGGCGACAGGCCTGCCATCGCTGGCTAGGCAGTGTGCCAAAGAAGCACCTCAGTCACGCCTTTCCCTCGATCAGTCACCCCAGTGAGCGGGAGGCCCACAGCATCCAGCCCAGCGCCCGCGAGTAGTGAAATCAGTCCGATTGCAACACGCTCGCTGAGCCTGCTTGGGTAAGGAGCTGCCAGCGCCAAATGAGGCGGAGACCGACGCGAGAACCACCGCGCCCAGTGATTACGCTGCCTCCCATGTCAGTGTCTGTCTTGAGCTACCCAGCCACACGCATGCGCCCGAAGAGCGTCCATACCCATAAACAACCCAACGGCGCAACCTACGGCCAAAGGCACAACCAAGCAAACGATAGCAGCACAGCCAACGCCGACCGATGCCGATGAGACAGAGAGCAGCAGCCACCTAAGCACCAGCGGGCGAACAGAGAAGCCCACGAACCCAAGGCGCCGCCTGCCGATAACAGACCACACACTCACACAAGCGCACCCAGCCACGGTCGCCAGCTGGGAGAACCAGTAGCGACGGGGCCCTGCGAGTGCGAACCAGATCACAAACACGAAGACGACCCACACACAAGCCCACCAAGGCGCGCGCGCACCTTATTGGCATAGCCTGAAGAACCGAGAGGCCGGCGGCCATGAGCTGGGGAAACAACAGAGCAGAGCAAGCGACACAGTCAGAGACACAAAGAAACCACCCCAGGGGCGAGACGCCAACGAATAGAATAAAGAACAGACGCGGACCCCTAGAGACAAGGCGCCGCCTGAGGTTCTGCAAGCATGGGCGTCAAGTTCTTCGAAAGCCCTTCGCAGTGCACGCCTTGGCTTTGAGGCCTTAGCCTTGGCGCATATTTCTCCCGCGTTTCAGCGTTGAAAGAGTCAGCTCTTCGCCCTTTTTTCACACAGCGCCGGCCGCTCTCTCAAGTTTTTGCTTTTGTTTTTCTGTCTCTTTTTCCTGTGCTCTTTTTTGTCAGCTTTTCGCCTTTTTCCCGCGCAGGTGCCTCTCCCAGGTTTTTGCTTTTTCTTTCGTTTTCTTCGATGCTCTTTTCTGTGGGCTTTTCACCCTTTCCGTTTCGTTCCCCATGCGGGCCGCTCTCTCAAGTTTTTGCTTTTTCTATATCTATGCGCTTCGGTGATCTTTTCTGTCAGCTTTTCCCTTTTCCCTCAAGCAGGCCCCTCCCCAAGTTTTTGCTTTTTCTGTCTGCTCGCTTTGCCCTGCGTAAGTATATAGCTAGAGTAGTGCACTGCCGCCAAACTTCTGCTCTTTTGCTCCTTCTCGTTATTTCTTTTCGTTCGGCAGGGTGTGCTGGCAGTTGCTGCTGCTTCTTCTGCTTCTTCTGTTCTTGTCTTCCTAAGTAATAAGCCAGACAAGAACAGGGGCGAACAGATAGAAAAAGCAAAAACCTGAGCGAGAGCGAGGCCTGCTTGGAAAAAAAGTAAAAAGCCCACAGGAAAGAGCATCGAAGAAAAAGAAAGAAAAAGCAAAAGCCTGAGAGATGAGAAGCCTGCGTGGGGAAAAGAGAGAAAAGCTGGGACGAAAATCATAGAAAAAAAGACAGAAAAAGCAAAAACCTGAGAGAGAGACCTGCGCGAAAAAAGGGCGAAGGGCTGACTTTTTCAAGGCTGAAACGTGGGAGAAATATGCGCCAAAGTGGAGGCCTAAGAATCAAGATGCGCAGAGTCTTCAAGGTGTTACTGGCTTGCTTTTATGGTAACCCCCGGAAGCTTTCGGGGATGCATTTGCTGGGCCGGAATTCTTGCGAGGGTGTTGATGCGTTCCCGAACCGTGCGGAGACGATGCAGCAATCGGCGACGAGTGCTCCTTCTTTCTCTCTGTAGTCAGTTGATCGGTGTCACTGATACACAGACAAGAAAGACACGAGAAAAGCAGCGGAGGAGTGGGTCGGCGATTGGGGGAGCAGGTGCAGAGAGGTAAGAAAAAAACATTGGAAGAACTGACAAAAAGCCCAAAAGCTGTGGCTCTCTATGTAACCACAACTATTCAGGCCTTGCGGCTGGTGTGCTCGGCTGAGCGAGTGAAAGAGTCTGCGAGAGGGGAGTGAGGGGGTTTCTAGTGAGGCAGCACTCGGATCTCGGACGGCGGCAATTCAGGCGGAAAGCCTCCGCCTTTTCCAACTTTTGTATTGTCTCGCTTTGCAGTTAGTCCATTCATAGGCACTTTCGCAATTGCTGATAAAAGTTGTAATATTTGGGAAATGGCAAACAACACTCGCAACACCTTCGCTAACATGGCTACATCGTGGGCTAGGAGTAAACATATCACGCAATTACAAAGAGGTGGAATAGATCATGCGCCAAGGATGCTCTTTCTCGTTCGTAGTCACAAAAAAAAATGATATGCGACCGCATCAAATAAAGAAGTTTAGAAAGTAGCGTACCAATATGTACAACGTGGTTGAGTAAGGAGATATAGGGCGAGCCCTCACGCAGACCAGTCCTTGATGCGGCGTCTGGAATGTGAATCGTTTTCGGTGGGTAGCAAGCTGTTTTAGAGTCCCCGCTCGCCATAAAAACTCTTGCGGCTGTACTACTCGCTTTCTCAATGCCGTCATTCCATGGTGTAAGGTAGCATAAAAAATGCACTGGGAACTTCCTGAGGAAGATGGTGTGGTAAATTGGGTCTGTCGCACTGGACTGCGCTCGAAGTTGTCGGGTCGTTATGCAAAAAATCTCAGTAATGAAGCTCAAGCTACTGGCGAAGGAGTCATCAAATCTGCACGATTCTGTCGACGTCCTGCTTTTGTGCTATGTTCTTGTTCATCTTGAAACAATAGCTGCAGAATGAAGTGTACAGCTAGTATGGGAAAGCAGTGACGCTATGAAAAAATATGTGATTAGACGAGAAAAATGGCGTCGAGTAGTTCTAAGCTAATCAGAGTGTGAAAGTATATTAAGTACTCCAGCAGATAAGAAGATAAGTGGTGATTTTTGACCCACTTGCTTATATCAGGATAGAGGAGAGAGGCGTGCTCGGATAAATCGGAGAGAATAGGAACGAAGTCGCCTTCTGACAGAAATCCGCGATATTGCGTTTCTTGCTCGTTTGCCAAAACCCTCACGATCTCCAGATATACTCTTTCCTCCAAGACATTAGCTGAGTATATAGAAGACGGATGCTTAGTATGCTGTTACATGCGGTTACCAAGGACGACTCAACTTTGTCTCTGCAACCAATCAAAAACGAAGAAAAGAACTGAAGTTTATTTTCATACCGTCTGCAAGAGCGGCATCAGACAGTCCGAGCTCTATTCCACTTTAAGAAAACAAATGTCGTTTCGTAAAAAAAAGTCGGATTTTCGATGGTCCAAAGATCTTTTGATTAATACGCCTCACGCGTGTCTTTGATCATTTTTAAGTTAAGTACGATGTTCAAAGTAAAAGTGTAGAAATGTCGGCCCATAACAGAAATCATGGGTTGATATGCGTAACCTGCAGGAGGCCACGGGGCGATCACGCCTTCGCCGCAACCCAGGAGAAGAGCTATAGCTGTCTGAATGTGCCCATGCTCATTCACGACCCCCGCAACTTCCAAGCCAGCAAGATCTTTTCCTGGAAGTTGTGCATTGTGCAATGCAGGACTGTATCAAATTCGTGCGGTGAGGAATGGTTTGCGGTGTATATGTACTAGCCTCCACAAGCTTCGCCCAGCTTCAAGTTAGTTAAGCACTTTTCTGCAGCCTCCCACGGGCTACAGCCGCTAGAGTAGAGACAGCCCGCGGGTGAGCTGTTGCGCCCTACGAATTAACTACGACAAGAGCCGAGCGCCGACGGTGGCCGACTCAGATCGATGCGTCGACTCATGTGCAGGGCATTGCGCTGCCTTCGGGTTTTTTATGAGATTGCCGGGGAGGTCATGCAAATTCTTAAGAATTTGCAAGACCCCCACGGCAGTCCAACGAAAAAACCAGAAGAGGGCCACCAGACACGCACAAGAATCCGCAAGCCCCAACGCACGCAAACGCCTCGCGGTGGCGCCAGGCAAGAACGGGCGGCGGCTTTAGCAGGCCAAACAAGACAAAGCTCATCCGGATCCACCGAAGCGCCCGAGCTGACTATTTGCCAACTATTTTTCGGCTAATAGCGGGGCTATTTGGTGGGCGCTTCGCTCCACCTGCTCTAACCAGAGACAACACTGAGGGCAGACACACGGCAACCACCGTCGCCCCCTGATGAACACGCGAGGGGCTCTCATGCCACAACCCTTTACGAATAGACCCGAAGGGGCGACAGGCATGCCTGGAACAACCATCACAACGCCCGCGAGACCCGCGAGAGCGTTTGGAGGTCCTCGAGCCGAGACTGCTCAGCAAGCCACCCACGCTGAGCGCCGAACCTCACAAAAGCCGAGACCCAACACAACTGCGCCACCGGATGCCCAGGTGTGAGACGTCCGGCTATTTGCCAGATCAAACCGTCAGACGAGCGACCGCCCGACCACCATCCTCGAGACCTGCAAATGGTCTATTTCATTTCGAAAAACTTTCGAAATTTCTTATTTTTAAGTCGCTATTTGGTAGTCTATTTGGTCAGCGACCACGGCCGAATTTTACAATTCGGCCTGGCCGAATTTTACAATTCGGTCGATTTTGTTTAATATAGCTTAAGAAACCAAATAGACCCCAAATAGACTTTTAAATAGACTTTTAAATAGACTTTTAAATAGACTTTTAAATAGACTTTTTTCCAAGTCCAAAACGGGACTGGAAAACCGAAAAAAAAAAAACAAAAAATCTCCCAAATAGAACCAAAATAGACCCCGAAAAAGCAGCCCCCCATTCCCAAATAGACCACAACCCCCAACCCAAATAGAACCATCCGACGAACGACGAGAGACTGAACGCCCCGCCCGAAGCCTCAACAAGCAGCCACAGCCTACCCTTTCCCTAAGCAGCAAAGCCCCACGAATACGTCCCCACACACGCCGCCAAGACTGAGGGCAGACGGGGGCGGGCTCCTCGAGGCGCGCCCCAAAAGACAAACCCACCAACAAACTAGAGGGCGCCGGTAACCTCGCAGGAATAAAGCAGAGACTCTGCGCCGACACGGCGAACAAACGACCCCCCAAAATCCCTCCCCATGCAAAATAGCCCTGCAAATAGCCGAAAAACAGAGGCAGGATAGACCTGCCCCCGGCTTCAAGCCATCCAGATGACAAAGCATAAGCAACGCAGGGCCGCGCTGCTCGGGTCTCTCTACGCGCTTACACCTGGCGGGGCTTCTTACTTTGTTTCGTCAGATGTCTCTCGTCAGAAACAGACGGGCGCACTTCGCGGGGGCGTGGGGCGTCGCGCTTCGGGTTGTGGCTGATGCCTCTTGACTGGCTGACGTCTTTCGCCAGGATGGAGACTGCGGCCTTCCATCAGACTGATGCCGTTCGTCAGACCCACGCGCTGCGCCAGGCTGGCGGCCTTCGTCAGACGACAGGCCAGCCGGCGCCCTTCAGCGGACGCCGTGGGCCAGGCTGAGGCTCTTCGTCAAGGTCGGGCGACGTCTCTCGTCAGGCTGACGCCTTTCGTGAGACTGAAGCGCTTCGCCTGGCCGACATTCCTCGCCGGGCCAAGACTCACGCCTTTGGTCAGGTTGATGGCTTGCTTCAGCATGGCGCCGTTGGTTCGTCAGGCTGATGCACTGACCAGCCAGGTGACGCCTCTCGCCAGACCGGCGCACTGCTTCGCCAGGCGTCTGCCTTGCGTCGGAAGCGGAACAGGCTGCGCGGGACCTTTCTTCGGGCTGCGGATGTCTTTCCTTCGTGAGGTTGATTCTGCCCCTTCGTGTTCGTCGGACTGACGTTTTTCGCCAGACTGACCGCGTTCGTCGGACTGACGTCCTTCGTCAAAGGTCTTCGCTATCCTCGTCGAGGTAGGGCTTCTCGCCACAGGTCGGGCGGCAGTTTTTCTGGCAGAGGTCGTTCGTCAGATGTCTGCCGTCGCGGGTCTCTTGTCTTGTCGGAGGTCTTTGGTCCAGCGGTCGCCTCTGGTCGTCCAAAGGTCGCCTGTGGTCCAACGGTCGCCTTTGGTCCAAGGGTCGCCTTTGGTCCAAAGGTCGCCGCACTTTGGTCCAAAGGTCGCCTTACTTTGGTCCAAAGGTCGCCTTACTTTGGTCCAAAGGTCGCCTTACTTTGGTCCAGCGGTCGCCTTACTTTGGTCCAGCGGTCGGCTTACTTTGGTCCAGAGGTCGCCTTAAAAGGTCGCCTGTGGTCTGCAGGTCGTCCGTGGTCCAGAGGTTGCCTCTGGTCTGAGGGTCGTCTTTGGTCCAAAGGTCGGCTTTGGTCCAGAGGTCTGCCGTGGTCCAAAGGTCGCCGGTGGTCCAAAGGTCGCCGTTGGTCCAAAGGTCGCCCTTGGTCCACAGGTCGCGTCTGGTCCAGAAAACGCCTCTGGTCCAAAGATCGTCTTTGGTCCACAGGTCGTCTCTGGTCCAAAGATCGTCTTTGGTCCAAGGATCGTCTTCGGTCCAAAGATCGTCTTCGGTCCAAAGATCGTCTTACTTTGGTCCAAACTCCAAAGGTCGCCTTATTTTGGTCCAAAGGTCGCCTCACTTTGGTCCAGAGGTCGCCTTACTTTGGTCCAGAGGTCGCCTAACTTTGGTCCAGAGGTCGCCTGACTTTGGTCCAAAGGTCGCCTTACTTTGGTCCAAAGGTCGTCGCACTTTGGTCCAGAGGTCGCCTGACTTTGGTCCAGCGGTCGTGTCGTCTGGTGTGGTCCAAAGGTCGCCTGTGGTCCAAAGGTCGCCGGTGGATGTGGTCCAAGGGTTAAGGTCGCCTGTGGTCCAAAGGTCGCCGGTGGTCCAACTCCAAAGGTCGCCCTCGGTCCGGGGGTCGTCTTGGGTCCAGCAATAGCCAAGGTCGTCTTGGGTCCAGGGGTCGTCTCTGGTCCAAAGGTCGCCTTGCTTTGGTCCAGAGATCGCCGCTGGTCCAGCGATCGTCTTTGGTCCCAAGATCGCCTTTGGTCCCAAGATCGTCTCTGGTAGGTCCAACGATCGCCTTTGGTTCAAAGATCGGACCAAGGATCGCCTTCAGTCTGAAGGTCGCCTTCGGTCCAAAGATCGCCATTGGTCCATAGGTCTGGGGTCCAGGTGTCTTTGGTCGAAGGTCTTTCTTCGGCTGTTTCTCTTTGGACTTCTCTCGCCAGCTTGCGCCCCTACCCCCGTCGGGCATTTTTCTGGCTTCTTTTCTGGTAGTCTGCCATGGGGCGACAACGTGAACTCCAACAAGAAAACGGCCGGAGGCTATCGGGCTTAGGAGTGAGGGGAAAGGGCGGGAGGCTATGGGCAATAGCTTCGCGGCAGGAGGCGACTAATCTCCGGTGGGTTAGGCGGGGAATTTTATGGCGGCGGAGATTAATCATATAGATTAATCATATAGATTAATCATATAGATTAATAATATAGATTAATAATATAGATTAATAATATAGGTTAATAATATAGATTAATAATATAGATTAGTAATATAGATTAATAATATAGATTTTTTTTTTGTTATGTTTTTTATCTATCAACTTATAAGAATTGTGCAATTTACAACATCCATCAAATTGGAACTCGAAGTCCATGCATTCCTAGTTTGGAGATGAAGATAACCACAACGACAAGCATCTATTGGTATTGTTATAATTCCTCATGACAATACTAGCTCTAGCCGAGACAGATCCTCACGTCCTCGATTGTGAACAAGATTCTATTTCTATTGCTATTCCTCATCCTCGTAATCATCTAGTACTAGTTGTTGTAGTTGTACTTTTATCAAATCAATATAAGTATCATTGCCCTCAGCCTGCTAGTGCTACATAAGTATTCACCAACATTATTCATTTGCTTGCGGCGAGTGATAATCGAAGCCAGCGAACGCTGTCGATATTCAGGCCAATCAGGTGGAGAATATACCAATGCGCATTAATTTGCCGTTTGCTTCCCTGACCAGGGCCGTGTTTGTTGAAAGTTTGCCAGCCCGCGGTGCTTGGAGCATCGTTGGCGCATGATGCGGTGGTGAAGGCGAAACCCGCGTCTTTCCCGGGACCGGCGGCCGCGCCGCTGCCATCTCCAACATATGCGGCATTTCTAACGCCGGAATCCTTCCCGTGCCAGTTATGTTGATGTGTCTTCTTTCAGTGAGTACGATGAGACTAACGACCCGGCCGACTGATGCTGAAGCTGATCATGCTCTACGTGATCGGTATTGATGCGTTCCCACAACTTCCAGTAGACGCGGTTTCTCGCTGATATTGTTCTTCTCGAGGAAGATGTACTAGATAGGAGATGACTTCTCTTGCTTGTTCTTCTCTCGGTGTCGAGTGCGCTAGATACATACAATTTGGATTTGGCGACTGATGCACTTCTATCGTTGATTCATGAAATGTTGCTCCACCCGTCGACTCCACGTGGAGACAGACTGCCTGCCTGTCAGAAGACAATTAACTCCGTTCGTTATACTAACATCATTTGTAATTATTTATCAGAGGACGGGACTGAAAAAGAGAGTAGTAACTTGTTCTTGTTGCGACGTAAAAATATGAATCATCGAGAAATCATTTCTGCATCATGTGAAACTCTTATTCAAAAATTTGAGACGTCAACACTTTCGTAATCAACGAGAGAGACGAACCTAAATAGGAAAGGTCACACTATACCTAAGAGTTAGAAGCAAGTGCAAGAACTTCACCTTTGATTTTTAGTAGGTACAAAATGTAACATGTGTCTACGCTTAGTGGTCACGGCGCGTGGTCTTGCGTTTTTCTCCTTCTCTGCTCTGCCACTCCAGACGATAGACTAAGCAGTTGTAGCACGTCGATTTTTTTGGCATATGCATATCATGAACGACTACTTGTGCGTACCATCATTTTTACCTCTAACTCGAGCAACCAATCATCAACGCGCTCACGAAAACCGCCCCCACGACGAAAACACATTTTTACCGTTGATGTGCCGAGTAAGATCTGATGTAAATGGTAATTGATCCTCGTTGTACCACTGGTGTGAATGGCTGTCTGTCCCTCCGTGGTCTTCGCTCCTCTCTTAGTTCTTACAATAAAAAAATACGATAGCTTTGAGAAGATATACAGCTTTGCGTCAGAGGGAAACAATAGTCGCACACAGTTTTTTTGTCCCACATCATGGTCTGATCCACGTTTTCCACCTGGATGGTGGAGCATCGAAAAAGAAGGGCCAAAATAGACGAGCAGCAGTAGCCTCTTTTCGTTCTACACCACAAGCAGTATTAATTACTGAGCCTCTTTCACTTTCAGTTTCATTATCATTAGATGTTGCTTTCTACAACAAAGTTGTATCGCTGCTTGTTCGGTATCTGATAGTCAATCAGAAGAAGAACTTATGCATACTTCTGCTATTTTGTGTTCATTCCAGTGAAGACACCCTATTTTTCTACGAAGACCCCATGGCCGTGGTGCTGGCCGTGTTATAATTAGAACTAGTATTATAACAAAAGAAAAAGATTAGACTCGGAAACAAATGATTAGACTCGTGGAGAGGGTGTTGATGCCGTTATATTTTCCACTCATACGCAATGGGAGGCACATACGAGTTCTTAGAAGATGAAACTGAAGCACGGAATATACTATCGATATATATATATAAGACTTGTTGCGTCAGGCGTGGGAGCCTGACCTTTTATTCAACTGGGGTTTCCGACGGAGGTGGTCAACGTCAAATGAGCATGAGGTTCAAGTCCGTAACAATTAATTCCTTGATTCAAGGACGAGCGTCGGGAGGTGCACTGATGCAAAATCATACAGCAGGTTCACGAGAAAGTGTAGGAGAAAGCCTCAATGCCAACGTGCGTCTTCTACTAGTATAAAGTTGCAATTTGGTAGGGAAACAGCCGTTGCCATTCAACTTGGGGCCATCATGATATGGCCTCAACTGGGACAGGCACGACCTCCACTCGGGCAAAGTTAGCGTTCGCTTTTTGAAAACCCCAACAGTCGGCTAGTATTGTTGAAAAAATTGAGAGAATTATAACCAACTTCGATGAGGGAAGCCGCTCACGCTGAGTTCTTCAACTTGCAGCACGAAGGCATGTGGATAGCAGCTACAGGAGAAGGTAGTCCTCGGAGGAGCTCTTACCAAACTGGTTGATTGCCTACTATGGCAAGCTCCGAAACCAGCCATGGAAATTCGAGTAGCGTCTCGTCCCCTTCGTTTTCCTCGTCACAAAAAGGATGCCGTGTGATCGCAATGGCGTAAGACACACTGCGGATGTCGTCAACCGCGCCCTCAGCGACCTGAAATGATCATACTTTTTCAGATCATGATGTTGAGGATGAGGAAATAGAGTGTGGTAGGTCAACGAGATTTGTGAATTTATCATCTTGATCTTCATGATGACAAATCTTACTAGTAGTACTCATAGGTAGGCAAGTAGGTAGGTAGATGGTTGTTAGTGCAGCACAGGACGGGATAGAAGATGCTTTTCATATTCATTTTCGAAAGAGCATAAAAATGAAATGCAAAAGAAATCGTACCTCTCCAGAACCCTCTTTCCGCAGGCAGTTGATCTGCTGTGTGTGAAAGGTGAAAACGAACGTTGGCGCAGAGTATGCGCCGCCTTCTAAGCCACGGGCGCCCTTCAATTCAACTTCCTCTGGACCCTGGCGGACGTCCATATCGAGGACAAGTTTCAATTTCCTGCGTTCCTTTATACTTGCGTTGACCGCCATGAAAGCCGCTTCCCCGCAGTGCATCTTCAAAAATTCGGAGTCGCCCTCAAGGTATGCGCGCACGATCGCGGGAGCAACCACCTGCTCGATCTCTTCTCTGGATTAGAAATTTACGGGAGCGAGGACGAGGAAATAGAAACGTAGATCATGTAGATCTAGATGAAGAATGACAAAGACACACCTTCTGGTGACAGTAACTAATTACTTACTTATCATGCGTCGAGCGAGTATCAAGATCAACTTCTCGTAATATGGCATGATTTATATAAGTCGAGAAAGTGTTTACGTCAAGTGAATTTCTGATATTTAAGAAATATGCAACACTTCTCTCCCCGAGGTCTACGAGCGAGCTCTCATAAGGATAAAATCTTTTTAATGGTGAGACTGAACATAGTTACTCTTTCAAGTTCCACAGTTCCTTTATTCTTTGAACAGTCTTCGACCTTCTATATGTGACATTCATAAGTGAATTCTGCGAGACGAAAGGCCGGGAGAATTTCTTTCATTTCCCTCAGCGACTGCGCGATCTCGGTCTCGCCGAACATTCTGTCGACTAGTGGGTTGTCGTAAAAGGAATTTAGTAATGGCATGTCGCTGATCTTCGCACCGAAACGGTCCCATGCCGACGGCGCACGGACAACAAGCGCATTAGCTTGCCCCTCTCCGGCATGGGTCGAGGAAGTGGTGCTACGCGCTGCACCCTCTTGGGCGCCTGGTGCCTGCTCCCCAGCAGATTGTGCTGCTGCGTCCACACCTTCCGAACCTGCGGACTTACCACCAGATGAGCTAGCATCGACTTCCTCGCGTTCCTTTTCAGCTTGCTTCTGTTTCTCCTTGTATGCACGCATAGCTTCCTGGCTGCTCTTCCACTGGGCGTGTGTCTGCGCCTTGCGGTCGTCCATTTTCGACAGTATACCGGAAATGTTGTCGATCGCGCTGCCAAAGGCCTTGCTAGCGTACTCGCCGACGAATCCAGCCGCTTTGCCTGTTGCGTCCTTGGTGCTCTTCACAAACTCGTTGTCATCGGCCTTTTCGTTCAGCTCCGCAGCCTGAAGAAGCAGAGCAGGCGCGAGCACACAGATGTTACAGAGAGAAATAAGAAACTGGTCATTTTCGGTATTTGCAAGCTCGAGGATCTTGTAAACTATTTCTATTACTATTACAAAGTTGGTTTCACCTCTCACGCTGAGTGAACTAAATGCATCTTCGAGTCATTGTTCTTATAATACAGGAGGACATAATTTTTGTCAAAGAGAAATTGAACAAGTACCTGTTGCCGTATTTTCTCCTGTTGTTCCGCTACACTTTGCTTCATGCTTTGAAAGTAGCCTGCTGTTTTGTCCGCGGTCTTGCCAAGGCTATCCTTCATTTGACGTAGTCGCTCCTCCTGCTCCGCTGCTTTTTTCTGAGATAAGGATTTTGTTGCACGGGGTAAGCCTAGAAGTGTAGAGGTGAAAACTAGCCGGTTGCTTTACTTAGTGCTTTGAGCGCCGCTGGACCTAAACCTTCAGCAAAGGTGAAAGCCAATGAAGATTTGCAGCACACCTCTAAGAGAAAATAATGGGGGACCAGAAGCCTTTTATGGGAGGAGGTTTTCTGAGATAAATATTTTCATAATTGACGTCAATTTGATTAGGTAAGTACTTTCAGCAGGAGGAGTATTCTCATTCTACAACTGGTTTCTGTTTCATCTATCCTTACTCAAGGCCAACATATTGTGCCTCTGCCGACAGTATACTTAATCATACCTCAATGATGATGAAGTGATCCTAAAGGGAAATGGAAAAGAAAAATGGCAGGTTTAGGTTCTTGCAATACCCTAAGTTTTTCTGCAGACTCCTCACCACCCTGCTCTTTAAAGTCTCGCTTCGCCTTCTGGTATTCCTCACTTTGCTCTAGGTCCTTCTGCACTTGCTCCATCACGCGTTTCATGAAGCTGCTACTAAAAGCCCGCCGCTGAGTCGGGTTCGCTGCGTCAGCGCTTTCTTGCTGCCCGCCTCGGGACATGGAAGCAGTTGTAAAAGGTCGTGGGTGGGGAGGTCGTGCAAAGGAACTGTATTGCATTGCAGGCGCGCGAATCCTTGCGTGCAGAGACGGACGAAATCCCCTTGCAGCTTCATCAACAGGCTCCCGTGAAGTAGATGTCGTTCCATTGTTATATATTGCGTCCGATGTTGTTGAGGAACGGCGGGCTTGCACCTTCACATCGTTTCTTGCAGGAGTTGTAGAGTCTGCTGTTGTTACTTGTGTCGTCGACGAGAACGGCCTCCTGGTAGTACCAACTGGTTCTTTCCATGCAGGGGAAGAGTTGCTCAACACGGAGGACCCAACAACAGGCGCTCCTGTCGTGCATGTCGATGAGAACCCACCGCTGGACGTGCTCGATACCGAGCCCCCCGCCACGAAAGCATCACCAGCAGCACCTGCCCGACCTCGATGTAGAAGCCCTGAAGATCCGTGTAGCTGCGATAGAGCATGTTTACCTGTTCGTTCCCCCCCTCCGGTCGTGTGTAGCCATCGCGTTGATGCTGCAACACGTGATGGCCCTAGAGACCGATGCCGAAGCACAGAATGGCTTGCACTCTTCATTTTTTGTATGGCTAAACTACCTATGGAGGACGAGGCTGCAATTTTCGTTGCTAAGCCGAAAAATCGGCCCGGTTCCACCCTTGAAAGGGAGTAGACGATAGAGGACACACAAGAAGGGCCTAGTGCACTACAACTTGGTGCTAATACACCTCTACAACCGTTAATGTGCGCGACTAGCGATGGAGATATGTTGGGTGTCATGTTGGTGCTACGCATGATGAAGATACCAAAGGGGAAGGGCGGGCGGAAACAAAACTACTTACTTCTAGATTAATCGAATGTGTTCCATCGAAAAACAGGTCTAGGTAGGACGCGCAGGCTCTGCTAGGACAAGGACTAGGCCTAGTTACACACGCCATCATCTTGAATCGTGTGCACCTACATCAACTTAAAGCGGGGGATCAGTAGCAGCAAAAGGAAGACACTACTTATATCTGCATGTTGATGAAGTTAATACATAACATGGTGGACCCTAGGGGAAAGGGAAATTTTTCTATGTCATACGAAGCCTGCCTTGTTCAACAATGATAATGAACAAATTTATTAGGACGCAGCTTCATCAGAGTGGCGTCCACAACGTGTACACACTACACCAGTGGCACTGGTGCGACCTTTCCTTGTACTCATAACAACATGGATGAAGCTAGCATCCTCCGAGTTCTTCTGGTGTAGATCGCACATCTTGGATCCATATTACGCCTGCGGATCGTCTTTTTACGGGAGAATCCTACTAGAGCCATAGTAGGAGGTACCATTCATTTCGTCCGAAAGATGAATCATTGAAATTTCTCAACAAGAAGGCTAGAGACCATGCAGTTGTTATTGACGAGAATGTGTCCCTCCGAAAAAATAAGAACACCGGCACTTGCGGTTAGGTACAACAACGTTGTGTTCCATCTCCTTGGTTAAAGAAGTTATAAAAAATGTCATATCTTTCTCTTTGAGAAAAGTAACTTCTGTAGAACAAAGAATGCAGCCAGACTGACCCACTCGTCCTACAACCCGTGATGTTCCGCAGGTAATCGTCCTACGGATTAGGATTTCCATACGTTCATGCTCTCAGCTAACAATAAGTAAGCAGTCGTAGGTCCTTACATAAATGTCGAAGGAAATTTCAAGGATCTTCGACAACATCAGCAGGTTCGTATAGTCACCCAATAATAGGCGGAGCTTTGTGTAGTTACAATCACTGCATGATAGTAGTTTGCGAATGTGGCAAGCCAGTGTTGTAGTAGGTTCTCTTTTCCTACGTACAAAATGTCATCAGTTAATATGAAGACGTCATATCATCGAAAGATCCAAGGACTCCTAGCCGGTCTTTCTTGCGCGACTGCAACGATCATTCTCTACGACGTTCGACGCCTACATGATAGACAAGGATCCTCTTTGGAACTCCTCATTGGAATCTTTCTCGGACTGGTGTGGCGGAACCAGAAGAACAGTGATATTATAGTATTTCATCTTCATCTATATAACCGGAAGTTCTAATAAATATATTCAGAAGGAGAACTACTTCTGCTTGCCTGGTCGTCTATCTGCATAATCAGCGACGACCGAAGTTCTTGACTAGCTGATATTTTTTTGGAGGCTCCGCACATTTTGGAGGCTCCGCAGTACTAATATCACGCTGCTATGCGCTGCTGTAGTAATATCATGCTGCTATGCTCCGCTGAACTAGTACCATGCTGGTATTTGCCGCTGTACGAAGATCATGCTGCTACTACTGCAGCTTCTTCTTGGTCGATGTGTACAGTGGACTCTCCTGGTGAAGAAGCACTAGTTTCTGCTTGTGATCCTGTTTCTTCCTGCTTACCAATCTTCTCCCAATCAGCACTGTACCTTTGATCCAAAATTTAGTGAAAATCAACACAACGTGAATATTCCTTGAAAAGTGCTGATACAGAAATGAATTTCACTTAAAACTGAATAAAATCAAAATTTTTCATTTCATGTCCAAAATATTTCGAAATTGAACTGGAATTCGCTAAAGTGGATTGATGCAATAAGATAAATTTTGAAATGTCGCCAAATCGATACGATGTCCCAACTATGCCTCATGCTTAGAAATCCTAAGTGTTTATCTCAAATTCAAAGCAAATTCAGATATAATGAGATATTTTGAATTTAGAAATTCAAAATTTCATGAAATTAAAATTTTCATGAAATTCTAGAATTTGAAAAATAAACCTATCAATTTTACGTTTTGTCAACACAGCTCTCGATTGAAGCTGTGTTGATTGCTGTGGCTCCAGCACTGCTGGGACTGTTTTTTCGACTCCCCATCTGAAATGTTTCCACTTCTTCAGAGGCACACTCTACATCCCCAATGATGCTTTCAGATTTTGCAGCTTGCTTTTGCTCTGCTGAGTGTAGCAGTTTCAAGGCTTCGGCACGCTGCGCCGCGATTCGTTGTTGTGCTTCGACCGTTTCCATCTGCAGCATATTGGCTTTCTCCTTCAGTTCTTGCTCACGAATTTCGAGGTCAGTTTCCTTCATGGAAACCTGAAGGCATTCAGGAACTTGAAATTTTAAATTACTTAAATTTTTGATTATATTTCATTTAATTCAAATTAAATTCATTTTTCCTACATTGTGAACTCTGAACAATCAAAATTAAATGTCACGACTCTCACGGAATGATACCAATTTTTCGCGTGTTTCCAATTCTTCCTTCATTTTATCGATGCGTTCGATTTCACGAGCGAGGAAGCGTTTTAATGCAGCTTGTTCGTCCGCTTCTTGCTTCGACCCTCCTGCTGGTGCTCCTGCTGGTTGTGTGGGGTCCGACATACTGCTTGTCGAGTTCGTTATCGTGTCTGAGGTTGCCACGTCATCCTGGTACGTTGCGCTTGATCGGGCTGACAGCAGGGTCGTGTCTGAAGCCGCTGCCGTCGCTAGGATGATCGAATCGCCATCATCTGCCGAGTATGCTGAGTGTCGCTTCTCTCGACGTCCTTGTGCTTCTGCTGTGGGCGTCAGCGTATGATCACTTCTTAATGCCGCAGCACCAGCGCTCGGCGCTTTCTTCTTCAGCAAAGTGCGCTTCAAGAACGCAGAGGAGGATGCGGCAAGTGTGCGCGCCGAGCCCGTCGCGCTGTTCGTCTTGGTTGACGACTGTTGTTGCCCACTTTGATGCTGGAGCAGGTCGACTCCACCCTCTGTTGTCAGCGTCGTGGTCCGCGGTGGCGCAGCAAACCGCATTGACGTGACAGCAGACGAGCTTTTGTTCCCTGGTGCACCTCCTCCAGCCGAAGAAGACGAGCTACTACTAGAAGAGGAAGATGATAAAAATCTCGACGATGAGAAAAGGCTCTTTTTCCGCGGTTGTAGTTGACCTTCAACACCGGCGGCTTCAGGAGCCTCTTGTTCTTCCGACTTTCCCTTTATAATTGTCTCGTTATCACCGGTCCCTCCTCCAGCAGGATGAGTCTCGCTTCGAGTCGAAGAGGATATGGAGTCGGTCTTGTCGCTTTTCCCACCAGCTTCGGCTCCGCCAATCGAGGACGCTCCAGCTGTAGAAGCCGCTTCATCCTCCAAGGACTCTGCGTTTGTCGGTGTTCGTCCATGATGTTCCGTAGATCCTCTCGCCGTGGCCTTTAGATTTTGCTGCAGACTTACCGAAGCGGCTTTCAGTTTCGCAAAGAGGTTCCCGGTTTTCCCCTTCTCCTTATTTGGGGATCCACTCTCTGCTGCGAGCGGAGAAATGTCCTCCTCTTCGTTCTGCTCCTCTTGCTGCAGAGACGCGTTGGAGGACGCGGAAGCACCTACAAATTATGACAAAGAAATGCATGGAACCTACAACCTCATGATCTTTTTATATTCAGCATGTTTTGTTGAAAACTTAGTAGGCAAGAAAGTCGAAGATATCTATTTGCTGCTCCACTCCACGTACTTATACTGTGGTCTACGCTGTTCCATAGAACAAAGAACACAAAGCAAGAAGCTTGCCTCAAAACAAAATGACGATTCATCTTGTGTTTCCCCATCTAACTGGAGTACGACCTGGTCGTATCTGCTCTCGATCATGTATGTTGAGCATCACTAGAGACGTAGAGGACGAGTACGTGCCGCTGCTCGCTGTTCCTGCAATCGTTTTACGCTTTCGCTTACTTTTCCTCCCATGGTTTTCACTTTGTCGGACAAGGCTGAGGATAACGACTTGACTGACGACACTGCACTGGTTTTGCTTGTTGACAATGATGCGCTCCCGGCCAATACAGTCGATGAGGATCCACCACTGCCGATATTATTAAAGGCTGTAGTGTAATATGTGTTGTATCGTGTGGTGTAGTTTATTTTCAGTCACGACTATCTGTCTCTGTATTCATCGTAGTGTTTGTGTTATTTGCTCTTCTTCCTGTGATGTTCAGTTTTCCTACTTTGAATCATGGGAGACTTGTTCACTCAGGAGGACGAGTATAATACCTCACAACACCACCGGATACGATACATAGTAATCATCTCCTTGCCTTAACCCTAGGCGTTTTGCTGTCGTGGTCCAGTACTAAATCCAAGTTTTCCGGTTTAACGCTTCGAATCAAGTCACTCTGATGCTCCACAGAGTCCTGCGATACGTCGACCACGAAACGCCGACTTTCCGCCTCGTAGCCGACGATGACGCCGCGGAGACCATTCAGGAAACTCGCGTGACCCATGCGCGCCAACACAACCTCCGCATTTAAAGAAGCATAAGTCGCCGCGACAACCAAGTGCTCGTTCTCATCGGCAGTTAGCCACTTCAGCGCAGCCTAGAAGGTAGAGGGCGTTCGAAATTATCTATTTGCTATGCTTGTGCCTTCTGGAGGCGAGGCCTTAGGTTTTTTAGCATACTTCAAAAGAATGAGAAGACACGACGACTATTATCTTCCTTCGATTTGAGGTGAACTAAACTAGCCCAACACGCCTGCAAGATTTATCATGGTCCTACCAACTCAGTGTGGATTTTATTTTTTGCCCTGATCTTGGTCCTTTCTTATTTGTGATCATAACTGCATATGTCGGCGTCGATCTTGTACAAGTACATGTCGTGCACGACCCTACAGTTGCTCGTGTACCTTCGTTCTGATAATATGTTGTTGTTGAAGCGAAGTACTCATATCAATTGATGAAAATATGCTGAAGTTGTCTCATGATGTAACTAAGGTGCGTACCGTAGAATTCTGGTTGTTGAGAACGAGACCGAGTAAGGCTTGTTCCCGCGTGAAACCCTCCTCGACTAGGTAGGATAGACCATCCGCAAAGCTCCCCTTTCGTTGGAAAAACTTCTTCATCTTTTTTTTTGGTAAATACGAATTGGTTACTATGTCTCACTACTAGATAATAGACACTTGCAGTACACACATACTACAACAACACGACTGCGGTTCTATTTATGTGACCCAAAATTTTCTTGCTCGCCTTTTGCGCCAACCATAGGTTAAAGTTGAAGAAATCGGTCGCCCTAGACAACCTAAGTACTTACAACTTTTCAAAGAACGAAGGACCACGTTGACGTTGTACTACTTGTACTTCCTTCATCTTTTTCATGAATACATCAGGGTGCTCGTCCTTCGACGTACAACAAGCGTGGCGCGCGTGACTATTAGTACTTCTTCTTGTTTCGCGACCGAATGTTGTAGTAGCTTGATGACGGTAAAGGAAACAAGAGTATCTTCAGTATTAATTTTTCTTCTCTCGTCTGTGACTGTGGCAGCACTGAAGTTAATTTGTACTTCTGCCCTCGCCCTCATACTAGGTTTCGGTCCTTTCAACTTCACACGGCATGATAAGCGACACAAAAATGTGGCGCTAGTTCCATGAATCAGAGCCAGAACTATGTATAATGAAAGCAATAGTTCAGATTCTCCTCGTTGTTGTATAACTCTCGTCGTCCTCGCTTGATGATAATGAACAAGATATTGTTGATGCTGAACAGAAATGGACACGGTTTTTTCGTAAGCTATTTGTAATGTATGGTCTTCGTGTTTCTACTTGGTCATGTTCCAGGAGGTAGAAGATCACAAGACTCCTACGTGCGAATCGTGAGTAGGGACAACATGCACATACACAGAGCTCGTTTTGTCCGGTTCCGAGGAGACTGGTGTCCACTTCCCTTCTTCTTGTCGTTCTCATTTGTATCTTCGGTTCTGCGTTCCTTTCTTCAATTTTTCTAGGCTGGGTTTCTTCCTCTACACCATATTTGCATAAGCGAGTTATCAAGTGCGACGGGTTGCGTCGTTAATGGGGTCGCTCGTCCTTCTTGTACTAGTAGGCGTGCAGTCAAAATCCAGATATCATCTGTAGAGAATCGTTAGTTTTGTTTTGTGCATTACCATAATTGCGCTTAGCTGGGGGTTGAATAAGTAGTTTTTCTTTTTCATCTATTTGTATTTGTAGCTTACAACTGCTGTTGCCTGTTGAGCTCTACATTTCATAATAATCGTCCACCATCATCCTCTTTATCTTATATTTACGATTCTATTACAACAACAGAATAACTGCAGCTAACTTTGATCCGCCAATTACAGGCTATTCTTGTTCTGCAGCACGATGAATATTACTAGGAGAATCAGAAATCATATTTCACCTTAACATATCGATGGCGACATCACATGATACAACAGAGCAAAGAACTAGTAGTAGAAGAAAAAGACTTACAACTCCACGTCCACCGGCGAAAAATGTTGCTACTATCTTTTAATCCTGGAAGGCTGACTGACAAAGTCAAAAAAGAGTTGATTCTTACCTTTCAATGACTATGGAATTGAAAACGAAAAGGAATAGTGATATAGAAATAAAGTTGTTCCCCAGATGTGGATGATCTTTATAATATATAGTCTTGGCCTTGTACAGAAAAAAACGGTTTCAAACATAGCTCCTTTACAAATTGCCTATACAGAGAAAGAAATCGATGGTTTTGACGTAAGGAGTCACAACCTTTGCCAAAGAAAGTTCTCGTTGTCTACCTCCTGTCTTTCTTTTTTATCAAATCAAAGAATAGCCTATTCTTGTAGTTTCGTGGTCTGAAGATGGTATTTTTCGATGAGAGCAGTACCTTCACATCTAAAAATGATTCTTTCATGAACTTCAACTTCAATATCCTGTTTAAGCACCTTTTTGAGATCGCAGAAAGGCTTGGAGTTCGCTCATATTTGAGTTTAAGTTAGTTTTTGCTAGTTCGAAGCCACGGTCCCCTGTCGGTCCTATAGCATAGCGGTTGGCACTTCGTAGGCGCTTTGGTTTCTCCTCAGCATTGATGGACACCCGCTTTTTGTTGCTATCTTCCTTGCTGTTGCCTTGTTTATCTCCTCCTGTGATTGAAGATTTGAGGGACGATTTCATTTGAAAACCACGTTGGTCGCCTTGTTTAGTTCCCGCACCCGTCTTGCTAGTAGTTGCGTTATTGCTCACGCTGCGCGAGCGACCACCAAAGACGCCGCTAAGCACAGAGCCAGCACTTCTCGGGGGTTCGCGCGCACTGCCCGGCAGCAGACGTCCTATTATTGACGAAGGAAAGAGCCCTCGTCCTCGAACGGATCCGCTGGATGCACTCCTTTTGTTACCATCAGCAGCTCCTCCGCCAGTTGTTCTAGTAATGTTGCCGCCATCGTCGTCCTCGCTCCCTCCAGAGCTAGAGCCACGACGGTGTTTGTCTGGAGAAACTCCGCCACGATAGTCCGCATTGTCGGGATGATCATTAGTGAAGTCCGACAACACGTCAAGATCAGACTGATGTCCTTGACCTCTTGTTTTACTGGTGGAAGCATTGCGTCCTCCAGCGTTTTTATTTGCTTGTTTAGATGATGACTTCTTACTTGTTGCAGCAAACGCATCGGAAGTTGAGGAGCTTGCGCCGCCTGACCCGACAAGGCCCTTCAGAGCTCCTAAGAGCTGGCTTGGCTTAGGCACGCGCGCGTTTGTTGCGCGCACTCGCTTACCTGGCGACTCGCTTCCTGGGGGCGTCCCGTCGTTCGGTATGAGCCCATCGGCAGTCGGCGCACTGGGTGGCACACGCTTGCTCAAATCCTCTTTCTTACGGCTCCTGTTTCGTCCTCTAGAAGCCCCTGCTTTGTCGAAATTGAGCACGCCATCTCCCTCTACGTCTCCATCAGCCCCCGCGTCTCCATCTTGTGCCGCGCTGCTTTTACTTCCGGCCCTCGCCTTGGGTCCCGTCAGTGGTGGCAGAGGAGGCGGACTGCGGTCTTTGCCTTTTCGAATGTCATTTTCGATAATGCGCTGATTCATCAGGTCCTGGAGGCGCCTAGGCGAGACAGATTCCTCGTCTTCGTCTCCTGGGCTTCCTCTTCGTGCGCCTGTACTAGTCGTTCTGACTGGTCCACCTGGTGCTGGAGGTTGTTGATGAGAAGTAGAAGGCGGAGGCTTGTAGTAGTTGTTGTTCTTGTTGTTGTTATGCTGTAGTTTGCTAACAGGATCTGGGCGACTGAAATTCAACAAGTCGTCTCTCTCGTCCGCATCGTCCAAGGCCTTGCCGTTTCCTCCAAGTAGCTCCCCTAGTTTGTGCAATGGCACTGCTCCCTTGTGCGCGCTCATTTGCTTGGCGGTCCATCTGTTGCTCTCGCCCATGCCTGGCGGGAGCATCTTCTTCGAGCCCCTGGAAGCACTGCTTTTGGTTGATCGCATCCACGAGGACGCGTTCGTTCGCTGCTTATCCGGTGACGCATAGAACGGCTGGGGTGGCGGCTTATCCGGAGAAGACAGCCCGTCCGCTAGATCATGATCATGATCTTGAAATTGCTCCTTGCTTCGGAGCCGGCTTCGCCTCGGCTGTGACAGATTTCGACCGGCCGAAGGAGGTTCTCGTTGGTCGTCCGATGACTGAGACGGGTGGAAAGGCACCACAGCATCCTGTTGTTTCGAGAACGATCGAGACCGCGCCGCATTCATCAGGAGACCACTTTTTTTGCTCTTCGTGGAGGTGGACTGATCTATTTCTCTGTCGGATACATTTTCGCTGTCCTTGCTGCGACTTCGTTTTCGACTTCCGTTTACTTTATTGCCTAAAGTCGTCGTACTGCTTCCCTCTACCGGAGGCTGTCGAGATTCTGATTTTTCGGCGCCATTATTTTCATCTTTACTTGCAGAGCGACGTTTGGAAGATGATTTTTTCTTCTCTGATTGACGCGCTTTATTTGCTGGAGAGGATTCTGCCTTTTTTTGCCCTCTGTTCCAAGGCAGCCACCTCGACATGACAGACGCTCCTTTGGCGGCGGTTGCGCCACCGCCGAAATATGATCCACCGCATACCTTACCTCCTCTCTCGGCATCTTGACCATCTTCACCAGCTGTGGCATTGAGCTCCTCTTCGCTTGTGCTGCTATGATACGAACGTTCGTCGTCTTCCCGATCCCCTATACCCTCGTGCTGCAACGCCGATCGGTTCCAGGCTTTGTATGAGTCCCGCTCTGCACTGGCCGGTCCAACTTCACGCATCACATCCGAAGATGTCAGCCGGTCCATCACTCGACGTCCGCTTTTCAATTCTGCATTGTGATACTGCTCCACTACCTCCGGGTTTTGCTTTAGCGGTTTCCGTCGTTTGTGGTCGGCGTTCTTGGTGACATTGACAGCCTGCATGTTTTCTCGCACATTCCGTTGCCAGTCCTTTTTCTCTTCCCTCTCCTGAAACTGAACGACGGCATCCTCGGAGAAACCGGCTTGCCGCAAAGCTGCAATTGCTCGCGCCGTCTCTTCGTCGTCTTCTGGCAGGTCCGAAAGTCGCCCGATGTCGTCTTTCTCGTCGTCCTGGGACGATGCGTGGCCGGAACCTCTGCCATTCTTGTTCCGCACCCGCATCGGCGCGCGACTATCCGGAGTTCCTGGCTCCTCAACCTCGCCTCGCTCTAGGAACTTCAGTTCTGCCCGCTGATCCTTGCTCAAGTTGCTTCCCTCGAAGTTGAAGCGATTCAGCATGCCTTCTCGGTACTTCATATTGGACGAGAGTTGTGGCGGCTTTTTCGGTACATTTTTCGAAGTGCCGTTAGCGTTCCCGGGACTGAAATCTGGATCCTCCTTTGCGCGTTCCAGCACCTTATTTGCGTGCCTTTCATCAACTGGAGGCATTTCCTGAGATGTGATCAGCGTGGTACTATTTGTAGGACGAAGCTAAAAAAGAAACAAATTGTGTTGGTGAACAAGAAGCTAAATCATGAGCTATCAAAATTAATTATATCCTTAAATCTTATAAAGATCCTGCATTTTTCAAAGTTTGCTGCATCAATTGCATTTATTGCTTAGAAGTACTTCTAGCAATTGATGCGGGTGGACGTGGGGGGTGTTAAAAAGAAGAAACTATGTTGCTGCGTGTGCCATGTTGAAAGTGCAAGGAAAACGAAAAGTCACACCAGAGGATGGGAAAATAGAAATACACACGAGAATTATAAATATATACCGGTGGAGGATAGGTTCCCTGCATTAACTGATCCCAGTATGATATTGCCTTAGGGTTGGGAGCTGGGCTTGCTGATTGTCCGGCTTTCATTTGCTTCGCAATCTCTTTTTTCTTCTCTTCGTCGTCCCTGTCCTTGTACTTTCCGTCAAATGGCTTTTTGCTAGCTAACGAGGACTTGAACTTACTCGTAGCAGTAGGTCGGTTGCCGATTGTGCCGTCCCAAGTACCTGTGAGGTAGTAGTAGACCACGTGAACGTCATGATATCATACTCATACGTGACCAAGAAAATCAGCTTAATATTTCGATTTCCAATTGTTGATATATTTTTATCTTCAGCTTACCTTCGTTCATGTTCAACATGATCGTGATCCTGTGGAAGTAGAATAGATGAATGTTAAATTTTTTCTACAATGACAATCTAGTACAGTCTTTGTCTACCATCTTCTGCTTCAGCTGGGCGAATTTTGCTGTGTTTTTCGTCTGCAATGGCAATCCGCGTCTCGGGTGACATGTGGGACTGAACACTGCGGAAGCTAACGACAGACCGCGTGTCATCGGTGGTATTTCCATCATCTCCGAAGATTTCGGGTTGTGCTTTTTTCATTGCTCTTTGTGCTTTCTTAACCATGGTGTCCACTGTGTCGTAGTTTTTCTTTTTGTGAGCGCGACGAGGCATGTACCTGAGAAGTAGAGATCATGTTGATGTATGTCCAAAAGAGGTATTTGCACAAGAAGAAGAAGCTGTACCTAGATGTAGATTTATGTAGTATCTTGAATGAAGGTTGTGCAACTGCTAGAACTAGGAGGTAGTCGTGGCTGTGACTGAGTACTTGTTGTAGGAAGTATCTCGTTCATCAAAAAAAGGATTCAATTGTTGAAGTTGAATCAAAAACTTCATAGGAGTTGTAAATAAAAAGAAGGCTGAGTCGTCATCGACATCGTTTTCAGTCGTCATCGTCTTCAGATTCAGTTTCAATACCCTCTAACTCGATGACAAGCGACACATTTCTGGACATGCGATGGGTTTCCGAAGGCACAGAGTTCACACTCCCAGGGGCCTGGGGAGAAGTCGTCGTCTATGTAGTCGTAGCCACACTTTCCATTTTCTATCATGAACGACTGGTGCATCACGCCGGTTTCATCCAAGGTGTCGGGTAAAGGAAAAGGTTGTCGTGGCGGATCAGGGGAGTGGATCGAGGAGCGATGGGTGTGGGTGCCTGTAAGGAAGAAGTTGAGTGAAACAGAAATTTACTCGTACTACTTGAATCTACCTCTAAGAATATTAAAAAGATTGCAGTTCATCTACTGCTTCTTCTTCGACGCTATAAATTGGAATAGCTAGTGGCAGTAGTACTAGAACTAGAACTAGAAGTACATCAGGATTTTTGATTTTTCACAATCATCCGCCTCACTTAAACAATGAATGAACCTGCTACAAGTACATCAGCAACAACTTCTGCTTCTAAATAGACGCTCCAGATGCAAATGTAGTGTGATCATGATAAAAAATAACATGTTGTACAGGTATCTGTGAGAGAGCGCTTGCTTCGGTAGCTTGCAGCAGCAGGGCTAATTTCTTCCAGGGGTAATTTTGGTTTTGGTAATTCGGCTCCACGGATTGCCCGTTCAATCGTCTCCAGTTCATCCTTTTCCCTAGGGGAAACGATGCGGTGCCTGTTCTTTAACAATGTTTTTCATAAGCAGGAGATGATTGACGAAGAACAGAAAGTACGAGAGATAGAGTAGAAACCATTTTCGACGCTGGATTGCATCTCAGTGGAAGTACCCTAATCATACTGCAAGACCACACGTACCACGTAAGTATGCATGGATGCTGTTGTCCCTCTTACCATGATGATCGTTCATGAAGTACAAGAAAACTATTTAAATCATCAAAACCATACTATTGCTAGTACCTAGTAACTCCTTGTTTCGAAACCGAAAACCTTCCAAGCCATGGCATCAGCGCGAACCAAACGTCTCCGGGATGCACTTTTGACCGTCGAATACAGCAGAAACAAGCAACAATCGACATCATTCCCAATATAAACATGCTTCGCATTAGAGTCGGCGAGTGCGAGTATTTATTCGCGCATAAATCGGACTCACTTCGTCTTCGTCAGGCCTAGCTACCCAAATAACAGTGGTCACCTGCCTATCAATCTACTTGTTCTTTTTTAGTGTTCGTTGATGTTTCAGTCACCTTCAAAAGAGGTATTCCTTCCTATTGGTCCAAGAACTACATCTTGATCTTTCGACTTCATCTTATCCTGCTGAGTGCTGTGTCATAAGTAAACTAGCACAGTGAGGCCCACATCGTCTGAGCGTCCGGTGAGGGTTGCAGAAGAAAACATTTGGCCAACCACGGATCCCGAAACATCGCAGCATTCCGCTTTAACGTGGTATTTAGAGCTTGTCAACTTTGTATTCATCTCGTAGAGCAGCAAGAGCAGCTTAATCTTTACCGTGCTTTCCCCTGAGGGAAAGCCTGCAAAATGCTTCTTAAGATGAATTGGGGAAAGCCTTACGGTATCTATCACCAGACGCGAGATGCGTCCAGCTCTTTGTTTCTGGCATGTTGCCATCAAGCGAGACCGAAGAACCGCCGCTCTCTTTGAAGACCTGATAGATCGTGTATTACCACGTAGGGAGCTAAGTATAATCCTCGTGGGAAAGCAGGTGGTCGAGCTGGTGTTCTAAAATGCTGGAGGCATCTCTCCAATCTGGACAAACCAGTGGAGGTCTTGCAGCAGATGATGCAAGTGCAACCAACGCCCTTTCTTCAAAATCAACATCACAATGAAAATCTTCGCGCCTACTACGACTTAAAAAGAAATGAGCCTTCTTCTAGAACAAGATCTACTTCTATGTATCGCTGTAAAAATCTGTTCAGTACAGGACTTGCGATGTTGTCGATAGCATGTGCGACCCAGCCTTCGATGGTTCCTGAGAGCGGACTTATTTCCACTTGCCCTGAATCATGCTGCCAACGCCGCGATCGCCACTGATACTTGCCATTGAACGCGTCGCCACGACTACCGAAACCGGACATGCAAAGCTGTCTGCATGTAACTGCCATCAACGATCTGCTTTCTGAAAAAAGCCTTTCGTGCAGTGGTCGTTCGCGTTCAGGTAGTAGTTGGTCTGCTAGTTCTAGTTCTACTTGTTTTTCATCTTTAATACTATGTGCTTTCATGGGCAGGGGCATGGGGTGCGGGTGGGGGCGGTCAATAGGTTGAAAACTTGTTCCAGTCGTTCTCCTGCTCGTTCTTTCTTCATGCCTTGAAGTTGTTCTTGCAGAAGTTGTTGACAAATCTACAGAAGTTTGTTCTACCTTTCCGTTCGCGACTTGATGGTCGTCTGATTCAGATTCAGACGTTTTCCTCCTCGGTGTGCCTTGTCTATTTGCTGACAGGAGAAGCCGTGGCTTCCTGTTATCGGCATCGCGTGCCTTGTCCTTGTTTGCATTGTGTATTTCCTCGTTTGATGGAGTTCTACTCCTACTTCTAGGTACCATATTTTCTTTTGCTTGAAGACCAGTAGAAGGAGTTCCCAACAATTCTTGCTCACTTCTTTTACCTCTATTTGTATTGTCGTGGTCGTCCTGTACAACATCATGTTCACGATCTTCGTGGCTCGATGCCGATGTAGTTTCTGCAAGTATTCTGGCTGGTGCTCGAAATTCTTTCGCCAGGATTGGTGAGGATGGAAACGCAGCACCCACTAATATGACCGTCCTGTGGCAGTGCAACCCGAGGAAGACCAAGAGCATTCTCATGCTCAATGACGCCAACATGGACGACATTCTATTGCAGGCCCTGCCCCTCGTATTAATACGCGGCAGCTATGCAATCGTCAGGGTCCTCCGGCCATTCATTCCACATGTGCTGGTGACATGGTGTTTCGAGGAAAGGTGATGGTAAAAAAGTGCTCTCGACTCCTACTTGTCGTTCCCGGACCAATGATCTTACGGCTCAAAATAACCAGCTTCTACGCGTCCTCATCAACATTCACTCGCCCGGTTGCTGCTTCAACACGACAAGCACAAGATCGCTGAGGCAACATTTTTTCCTGGCTTTTACACCATGTTGAGACAACGCGTCTTAGTTCTACTTTATCAGAAAAGCCGCCGATAACCAATAAATATTCAAATTCATGCCTACCTCAAAAACGACGAGGACAATGACATCATAGACCTTCTACGAAATGACCTGTAGTCCTACGATTAATTTTCACGATCATTCTCAACCACGAAGCCTGACCACGAAGACGAACAAGGTGAAACACTTAGATTTTTCTTGTATTGGTAAAACTAAAATGGATGCGAGGCCAAGTAAAAGAAAGCGACATCGAGAGGATGAATTTAAAGAATGCAATATCCAACATAAACATATCAACCATGTTTTCATGAAACAGTAAAAAAAAACAATATTCTTGTTATTCGACTCATCTACGTCGATGATGAAGAACACTCTCGAACACGACTTGCCTCTCGGTGCGTAAGATCGACCATGACACTCACTCCTTCTCCTCACACCTCTCTATGTCAATGTCATCTCTACTCCTGCAGGAATCTTCTGTTCGTGAGGAAAGCCCTACCACCTGCTCAATTTCTACTTCCACAACAGGGCGCCGGCATGTGCTTCCACACAACTGGAAAAGTGGTAGTTTACCTCCAAGTAGAGGATATTAAAACACTCTTCAGGCTCACCAGTCGGGAGGTCGTGAGCGAACGATGACGAAAGCAAGATTATATCACAGCAAAAGGTGTTGAGCCATCATAAAAATTTTGCGTGGTGTGTACTAGTCCTTTCTTCCCTCATTCTTAGGGATGTTCATCAGGCAGGGTAGGGGTCGTGGACCGTGGTTGAATATGAAAAATATTCAGGGGCGCAGCATAATCAGATGAATCGCATGATGCTGAACAATGGAACATTACAACATATAATGCTTTCCCATTAAATTGTAAGTAGTAAAACATCATTATGGAGGGTGGAAAAATGTTTGAGTTTTTAAACATCATTCGTGGAAAAATTTTAGATGGTTGAACTCCATATGGAAATTAATATGTTGGGCCACGCCTTCGTCTTCATCTATCGTTTAGCATTAGCTGTACTAGCCTCTCCTGTGGTGCGATGTGGTTGCGGTAGTCGTTCTATAATGAAAACGATTCCTTGTCCAAGCTGTGATGGCCACGACAAACATGCTTGCGAAAAAAAAACTCGTGTTCAGCCATTCAGCAATGTCAACCTCAAACAAGACGCAGCATGATGCTTGTCAAACTGGCTGAGCTTGGCTAGGACTTCATTTTTCGAGAGTTAGTCTATTATAATATCTATCAATAGCTCAATATCAACGTTTATGTTCAAATAGCAAAGGTACAACAGAAAGATAGAAAGTACCTACACTGTCAAGCTCACTCATGGGAAAAAAATGGTGCAACATATTTTCAAGTGGGCATCCAAGAAGACCATGCATGGGACTGAAAACGAATGATGTTGGTGGAGCAGGCCTAACTAGAAAAAACAAAAATGATCGTAAAAAGTCATCATCGTTCAACAATTAGGTATAAACCACTTTGACGACTTCACAAGATGAAGATTGATGGTGTAATAAATCGTTCAGGCAGTATTATCCTTCGCTTAGTCCGTCTTACTGGTGGCCGCCTTCTTGAGGGCCTTTGCGCGGAGTGGCAGGTTGTTCGCCATGACGATCATGTTCTGCAGCCAAGATTAGAAGTAGGAGCATCTGCTGATGAATGGCGCTACTTCCTTTCATTATGTAGTCAAGAACCGTTGAATCTATTATACCAGTTACAGATGAAGATGAAGGAGGAGGTACTACAAGTACAACGGACTACTAGTACTAAACATGACCTGACCTTGTTGTACGTAGTCAAATTTTCAGGAGAAGCGATTTTCTTTGTTTCGTTCATCATCAAATTGTTTCGTTCATCATCAAACTACTTAAGTATGTCTAAGATGCACAACAACTCAAACGACTCGTCCAAGAACCTATGTCTATGAATTGTACATAATGGATCGGCAGCTGTCGCAAAAGTCCGCAGAGAAGGTAGTGTGCGGG
Source organism: Amoebophrya sp. A25 (assembly GCA_905178165.1). Classification (NCBI taxonomy): domain Eukaryota; class Dinophyceae; order Syndiniales; family Amoebophryaceae; genus Amoebophrya; species Amoebophrya sp. A25. Next base: position 117,407 of record CAJINU010000031.1, on the reverse strand, counting down.
ATATGGAGAGAGCTCGGTTTCGTAGCCAATGCATTTCACAGCATGTTTGGCGAACGCTTCTGCGCTTGGGATCATCAAGGACGGGCGCTTCACCTTGGATAACTTGGAGGTGACGAGGTGCGGATACTGCACCTGGAAGTGGACGCCCTTCTTCTCGTACTCGGCCGCGAGGCATTGCGTCAAACGAGAGGTTAGAGAAAGAGTGCTGGGATGATTGTTGATTTCAGGCAACCTCAAGCAAGCTTGATACCACTTGTTAGAAAAATTGTAAGGCGAGTACTCCTATTATATCATGAAAGAAGTTTCTAGTCGCGGTATTGAAGAACCGTATAGGTGACAAGAGGAATGCATGATAGCACATCATCAACAAGAAGATGGGACGAAAAGTAGGCGGCCCCTTGAATAAAGGACCATTTTCAAAAAACGCCTGAACAAAGCTCAAGCAAAGATGGACAGAAGTTAAATAACTTGTTCTAGGAGTCAAGTATAACTCACATGATGTTGATGGATGATCTACTTGGCACTTCCACCAGCAGTATCTTCATAAAATGATGTATTCCTTGCAAGCACTGTAACCCGCATACAGAGGATGCGAGCAAATCGCGGCGCCACTCGCCATGTTCACAATCGCGCCTTTCTTCTTTTCGATCATAGCTGGCAAGCAATCCTGGATCATGCGATTGGTACTGTCGATGTTCAACCGTACCAAGGATTCCAAGCGCTCTGGAGGCAATTCGGAATATGAAGAAAGGATCAGAAATGGAGAAGAAAGGACGTTGCACACTAAGTCATGGCGAGACACCAGGGCATTGTGTCAGAAAAAGATGCAGAACTAGATGAAGGACAAAGGAAGTGAATTATCAGGTACCTTAGCAGGTGAAGAACATTTCATTATTGTTGATAAAAAACGAAAATAAACTTAGCTTAATAAAGGTTATAGCAGCTATAGATAAGATTCCATGACTTGGGGAAACCCATGGATTTTCAGCGGAAAACCTTCAGTGCAGCAGACTGGGCACTTATTCCCCTAAGATAGAATGCCGCAAGCGGACGGCCGCGGATGTTACACTTGAAGAACATGCCCGACAATCAAGCCCAAAACTTTGATCCCGTCATAACTAAGGGCACCCACGAGACAAGACACACGACCACGCACTTCTCTGCAGGCCACCCAATGCCGAAAAAGAACACCACACAACGACGACAGCCCCCCACCTGAGAATCCGAGGGAGAGAGCACGACCACACACTCACACACCTATCCATCGCGCCAACACACCGGCGTTCCTATGCGAGCCCACCAGTGGCGCCGAAGAATAACTCAAAGCGCACACGCAAGACACCGCGAACCATCCAACAACAACGAGAGCCATTCATGCAACAACAGCAGCGACCACAGGAGGCTGCTTCCCCATAGCTCGGGCTCACCTTGCTTCGAGAACGAGAAACCAGACCGACAACTCCAAAAAGGCTGGCGTCTGCGTCAGACGCCAGGATTCTGGCTTGTCTCCGAGACCATCCAGATTTCTGGGACCACACAGATTTCTGGCGTCTGACGCAGACGCCAGGGGCTTTCCCGGTTCACCTACCGACCCAGTGCACACTACTGGGTCGGTACGCGAACCGGAAAAACCGCTGGCGTCTGCGTCAGACGCCAGAAATTTGGATGGTCTCAGAAATTCAGAGAGAGACATCCGAGAGTCCTGGCGTCTGACGCAGACGCCAGACTTTTTGAGTCCTCAGCCAGAAGACACACTGAAAGACCAGCTCCCCCACCCCAACAAGCCCAGAAGCCTCCTGCTCCACAAAAAGGAAGGACGCAACACCACTCGCGATGGGAGCGCCAGACCCAGAAACACGACCATCGACAGAAGGTCGTCTTTCTTAGGTGGAGCAAGAACGCGGCTCCCTGCACGGCATGCAGCTACGGACCTGCGGAGGACACACGCGAACGCGAGGGACACGAGCGACCAGAATGGGCCTGCGACACGGCATCTAGGGCGGGGCCGCTACCGTTATATATCGCATCAGGACCAGAAGCAGGCGCATAGGTCTAGTTCGTGCGTGGCATGCACACGTCGCCCAAATACCATGTCGCACAACCCCGCGCAATAACAAGGAAGAGTAGAGAGGCAAAACAACCGGCCACCAGGTGCAGAATCTACCTGCACGGCGCTCGCTCTATAGACACGACTCGCCCAGTGTCACCCACTCAAGGTTTTCCGCTGCGATAGTATACGAGGAACAAAAGTCATGTAAGATTCTTTTATTGTAAAACGAGTACGACGAACATGACCGTCTATTTCATTTATTTCTATCCCTTGCCTTTTTACTGTGGCCGCCATAAGTTGAAGAACATCGGGTGCTCGTAGCTGATGCCGACGTTGTTGATGAGGATGCCAACATCTTTGTCCTTCAGTGCGCTCTTGATCTTGTCACGAGCTGCTTGGTCGAAGTTGGAAAAATCGATGGAGACCGTAGCAGATTCCGTGGGAAGCTCTTTGGCGGTCTCGTCCAGCCGTGCCTGGGTGCGCGAGATGAGGACAATCTTCATCTTGTACTTCTTCGACAGCTCGAGGGCCATCGCTTTCCCGAGACCGTCCGTGGCACCGGTAATCACCGCCCATTCCCCAAACTCTTTCTTGAGGTCCTTCGCCGGTCGGAGGAAGCAGATGTTGATGAAGGTGAAGACCTGATAAGCAATCCACGTCAAGGCAACACACCCAATGCTGTGGGCGAGAAACACCCACGTGTTCGTGAACATCTTGTTGTGTAATTTTTAGTTGCTAGTGTTGATATGATGTGATGATCGTTAGCTTCTAATGGATAAATAAACGATAACGAAGTGTATCAAATGAAATCTGTGGTCGAGGGCGTCGGTAATTCTACCCTAAAGTTGGCGTATTGATAGGGCAGTCTTTAATACCCTCGATCCATCCCACGTTAGAAAAGAATGAGTAGTAAGTCGATTTCCCTAACAAGATATTGTAGCGAACAAAAAACTAAAACTATTCTGTAAACTGTAAACAAAGTCAGTGTCAATGTCAATCGAAACGATGCTGGAGCTGGACGTGCTGGGTCCACGCTGACAACGATGATTACTTAAATAAAACCGGTAGAAGATGTAGTATTTGCAGGCTAATAAGAAGGACAAACTCAATCAAAAAAAAAATATCTTCGAGTTCATCAACACGACATGCGCGCCAAAAAACAAAAAGAAAAACCTAGGTGAAAGGTGAACGAAACAAAAGCCTTCAAAGCAACATCCACAAGCCACCCTTTTGAAGTTGTAGTTCGTTGATCCTCATCCTCAAACCGGTATTGAATAAATGCTAGTACGCAGTAGAAGTTCATCGACAACATAAGAGTTAAGAAAGGTTGAGTGAAAAGCTTAACGTTTTGACAGTGACTTTGAGAACTTTTGATGTGAACAATATACTCGCTTTTTCGTCCTGTAACTCTTCATCTCGTCATACGTATCATTTTTAACCTTGCTTTGCTCAGTTAAATATCATCGCCGGCGCTGCTCGGGAGTCGTGGTCGCTGTTGTATAATACCTCCGCTCGTCTTACTATGTATGGTATTATTGATGAAGCAATCAATGTCAATCATCACTCTTTCTTGTTCCGCAAGAACACACATATTTGCTGTGCCTGTGTAGTCTTAGCGTTGCAGCAACGCCCCGAGCAGGTCGTCCCAAAGCCAAGGCCAGCTCGTCCCTGTTCCGTAATCATTTTCATCATGCAGCAACTGTAATGTATCTCAGAAAGCAAACAACATGTTGTGGTCGATGTTAGCGTCTTTGCGTAAGTAGATAGAAACTTCTGGTTCGACGTGGAGAAGCCTGTTGAATTCGTAGGAGCATGCAGGTGATAAATATAAGCTTAATGATGTTGATACAACCAATTACAAATACGACGAATCAGAAGATTGACTTTCATAAGCGACGAGGATTGACCTCATTTCTTTGGAGGTACAACAACTCGTCCTAGACAGACGAGCCTGAAGATTTAGATGTATCTTGATCTTGTCTAACTCTTCATCTAGCGGCAGCCACGTCATCAAGATATGCATCTTAGTCCGACATCGAGATGAACATAGTGCTCTCGTCGTCTTGTAAAGATAGAAAATAGCAGCTGCAGAACTACGGACAGCACGTGGTTGCAGCTGGTTGAGGCGCAGTCTCCTTAAATTGCTCCGGCTGTTGCGTTTTAAAGAATCCTAAAAATCGTTGTAACGATGAGGAGAGTGAGACGTGGCTACTTTTTGTTTCAACCCCCATCGCGAAGAGCAGAATTTCCACAGCAGCATGAGTAAAAAATCTCGAAGAATACGTTTTACAACAGTAGAGAGACACCCTAATCACAATATGTACCCTATGTATAGGGACGTCAAAAAAATCCATAATTATACTTGAACTGCACACGACTCGGACTTCTGGCTCAGACGAGCATACTAGGAATTTAGGAGCAATGATTTCGATGCAAGCATTGGCAACAACATGCTCCAAACTCTTCTCGTCGACATCAACTCAATATTAATGGAAACATCTGAAAGTTATACAACTAGCTGTGGTGTTCTGTTTTTGACTTCTGGACAAGAAAGAGCACAACCTGACAATTGACATCAGGTCCGTGTCCATGTCGTTCAGCCTTATCTTCAATGTTGAAGAGACTAGCGAGATCTCGACAACCACCTCCTTCCTCCAGCATCTATCGTCGCCGATGACCGACCCAGTAGAGGCTGCGCACATCATCCCTCCTCTGACACCTGTCGCTCAGTCGATTTTTCGACTGTATGGCGGAATAAATGTGAGTCTCCTGTAAAGGTCACGGGTAACATCAGCCACTGTTGGCACCTCCTCTTCCAAGCTGCGTTTATCTTTGGAATCAACGCCACTCTTGTCTTGCTCGCGCCGAATCTGGAAAGAACGAGTGAAGTCGCGATGAGGAGACGGAGAGAAAGAAATGCGGGGAAACAGTAACAGATAAATTTGAATTCAGGTAATGATCGTGGTCATTGTTAATGTCATTCCTTACGACGTAGTACAAGTAGGGGTAATAACTCAAGATCGAGGACCGCTTGTTCGTCTAACAGGAACAAGTTATCATATTGTTGCACGGGATAAGTCTACGACTGTGATCGAGGTGAAAACTAACCGGTTGTTTTACTTAGTGCTTTGAGCAAGAACAAGTTATCATATTAATAGAAAGAGGGTAAAATAAGTATAACAAGTTGTAAGTGATAATGATATTATAATTACCCCCTTCTCGTCCAGAAAGACGTAGTGCTCCCTTGCTAGTTTTTCTATTTGGCCAGTTAAAACGAGTACTCCGACATCGAAAAAGTGGATATTTCGGAACGTCAGGGCTCGGTTGCTCTTATGTTCCCGCAATGACGTCGCAAACTTTCGCGGCAGCTCGGACCAGTGGAGACGCGGAAAGATGTGATGCAGGATGTGGTATCCATCATTGAACGTCGTCTGATTCGTCCCCACATTTAGGCAGTTGTACGACAGTGTGTAGTTATTTGACGGTGAATCCGGATCAACGAAGACCTAGTGGAGAACATTGCTCGTTGTATTCAGATATTGGAGAACAATTGTACAAGTCATTGACGAGGAGCAATCTTTTTTTTTGAACAACCAGAGAACAAAGCGTTCTACTTCCAGTAAAAAAGCCACTGGTCTGCCATCAATTACTTAGGACAAAAAGTCAACATTTACATTTTATTGAACAGAACAGTAGCAGTACGTGTTGCGCGTAATTTCCTAATGCCATCGCGGAGAGCGCCAGAAAGTGTGGTGCAATCCACACGAAGATGGTTCCCGTTGGTGTGAAAAATTTCCAGCACGCTGCGATGACGGACGCCCACGATCCCATGCACACCCAGAAGAAGAAGAACCAGCCGACTCGGCCGGTTCGCAGTGCGTAAACTGGTAGTTCTATTGACAGACCAACGAGGAAACGCAACCAGTATTTCAAGAAGCCAAAAACGCCCTCCCGATGGTAGCTCTCAGTTTCGGAAGTGTCCAAGCCATGGTTGTTCTCCCCATGATGCATGATGATATGATGCAGATAGTACGCGCCTGGGTGGTGGTTGTGATAAATATTTGGTATGAAGAATGAAAAGTCTAGAAGTATCAATCCGATGATGTTTTTGTCCGTGATGACTTGGTCGAGAGAAGATCGGTCTTCAGCGCGACACATTTCATCTCATCATCTCGTCCTTCTAGTATATTAGCAACGATACACGTACTGATACAGATCATAATTCTTGCTCATATTCGAGATGGTTGTCAGCATTGTCGTGATACGATTTGTGGTGCAGAACGACGCACCTAAAAAAGGCGTACCTGGCGGGATTCCGAAGAATGGCGCGATGAAGTAGAGTGCAAAGCCGCTGAGAAATTCGTTTTTGAACACTTTCCTGTGCGACGCGAAGTGCAGCATGAGGATAAAGCGTTCCATGAAGCCCAGAAGCGCGATTGGGAGGTAAGCGATTCCCAGATACACGTTACCGGTGTACAATACTGCAAGCGCCAACGGCCACAGAAAATTGATGATATTGAGTTGCAGATAGACCATGGGCAGGTCCCGCTTGTCTCGTAGCAGTGGCAAGATGAACTTGTCGAGCAGTCCGAAATAGCCGAAGTGGTACTCGCTTCGCTGTGCAGTTTCATCGGTCAATTCTATGTCGGACAAGCAAGTAACCTTTTGCTTTTCGGCCGCGGCACTGACATTGGCTTTGATCGCTCCTGGTCTCGAACTCGACGTACTAGAGGCCGTGGAGGATGCTGATGTCGATACAGTGCTGGTTCTCCTTTTCTTCTCCACAGGACTGGCTGAACCTGAGGACGATGAGGACCCTCCTGCCTGTGCCTTGCTCTTATTGTTCGCTGTTGACGCCACGTTAGTCTCGGAACCGGCCGTGGTGCTGGAGGCGTCTGAGACGTCGCTCCGTCCATCGGCATCCCGATCGTCGCCAGGTATTGCAGCTACGTTCACAACCATCTTTTTGTGCTCTTTGACAAAGATCGATGTTGAAGTGGTCCTAGATCATCGTTAGCGTACAACTCCTAATCTGTGAATGCTGAGGACACGGAGTCAATGACAAAGATGAATGATCTTCACAACCTAGAGATAGAGAAGCTTACATACTGTTGTCTCATATGCACCTCCAACTAGCTCGTGGTTCTAAGAAGACATTATCCAAATGTTGGAAATAACAGCGTTGCTCGTTGTTGGAAGAGGCGCGACAGGCCCGATACAACGAACACGAGGAGCTATCAAAAAATAAAAATTCCGTAGTATTTACCTTGCTTCGGCTTAAGTAGCATGATTTTGACGAGTATATTGCACAAAGATAAATGTATGATAACACGATAATTACAACTGTAGTTCTACCTACAAGGGGTCGCGGGGTATGCGAATGAAACTTTCTAGAGGTGGTGGACAGGGTAGAAGAAGGAGACCGCTGTAGATTTCATGAAAGAATAACAGTATAATAGTAGACTGATCTTGATGGCGAGTTACTTCTCACATCAATCTCTACTCTCATCTAATGCGAACGTATCGTTCATCACCACCTCGACGCTGCTGACCTACATGATCATCGCGAGGAGCATGATTTTGTAGTAGCCAAAACTAGGATCACTAAATATCGACTGATACCAAAATCAACATTAGCAACATCGCGCAACACTTATCGTCTCACTTCGCGTTTGCTTTCGCCCTCTCAGCAGAAATAAAAACATCAGATTTATTATCAATCTCCTCAGCACAGAAACTGACAAACCCTCGTTGTTTGGAATTCTGCGAACACATCACGATGCTTTTCAAGATCAAGTGGAGGCAACTAGGCAACTTTGACTCTCATAAATGCCGAAAGTCGTTTCTTTTTTCTATAGTTGTTCTCTCGTCATGGTCATGAGCATGTTGGCGCCTTTATCATTCATCCTAAATAAGGAGCTAGTACTCATCTAAGCACCTACACTTAGTACATTTTGATTTCGCTTGCAATTGCAATAGAGGTTCCAGAGGTTCTTGGAAAGGATCAGTAAGATGAAGGATTCATCTCCTTGATATCTAGAGCTAGAGGTCAAGGAATTCCTCGAATTCTGAAGCATCAGCAAAGGCGCTACCTGAGTACTTGCTAATCAGTTTGCGCGCTCTTTTCACCCTATCTCTGGTCTCTGGGTCGAGTCTTGCTTCGGCTGCTTCGTCGCGTTTTCTCTTGCGATCGACCTTCCTCTGCTGCGTCTTTGACATAGGTGCTTTTGCATTCATTTCTTCCATCTCACTGTCGTCGCCGTCCTCTGGTAGGTCAAATGAAGACTCATCCTCATCGTTCTCGTCGAGGTCGCTTACGTCATCGGCGTCTTCATCGTCCATCATCATCTCCTGTGATGCTTTCTCAGAGTCAACATCTTCATCATCCTCGTCGTCATCTTCTTGCGTTCCGGACATCAAAGCTTCAGCGGCCTTCTCATCGAGTACTTCTTCCTCATCGTCGTCTTTCATGTCATCGTCCTCGTCCTCATCGTCGTCGTCTGGTCCGCCACTCAGTGACCACTCAGGATCGGCATCCGGGTCTTCATCCGGTGGCATCTGTTTTTCGAGGTAGTCATCGAAGAAGGCATCTATCTCCTCTTCATCCTCACCACCGAAGTCTGCGCTCTCTGCGGTCTTTTTCTTGGAGGCCGTCGACATAGCCTTTTGGACGCCACCGACACCTAAAACAGCAAGCTTCGCTGCTTTGAGCAGGAACCGCTCATGTGGCAGAAGCTGTTCGCCTCTGCGCGTCGTTCCATTCACTTCGGCTCGCGCGATGTCGACAAAAGAACGCGATGAAGAACTCCCGCCTCCTTGCTCTTCTCCAGTGCAGGTCGACTTGCTTTTATTCTTCTTATTTTTCTGATCAGACGAGGAGTCTGCTTTTTCACGAGCATCTTGATCCATTTCATCTTCATTCTTCCCGTCCTCGTCCACATTTGACGCACCTCCTGCGCCGCCTCCTGTTGAGGTAGTCGTGTCCCATCCTGCTCTCAAATCTAGCTCCAAAGCGTACGTATCTAGGAAATGCTTGTGATCTCCACGGACGACTGTGCCAATCTGGAGGCCGTTAGCGAATGGACAAGTCGCCGAAGAGGACGCGAGGGAACGGAGAGTTGGATCCACGTGGTGGCCCATTGCGTGCAACTCCCATACGAGAGCGCCAAGAGCGTTGGCGAATCGAGGATCTCTCTTATTGGAGTCATAATCCGTTGAAAGGGCAGAACTCGTTGAATCTGCTTGTTCTGACGATTTTTTAGAACTAGTACTATCTTCACCCTTCTTCTGGTTCTGGGCGGCGATTGACGATTCATTTTTGATGTCAACGTCCTCTTTTGCACCACCAGGGGTGCTTGATGATGACGTCGAGCTTTTTATCGATGTTGTAGCGGATTTTTTTTCAGGTGAACCAGGAGAAGCAGTATCAGTGGATGTACTGGCACCAACAGGCTTCGAAAGTTCGTCAAAGTTGCCTCCTCTCGAGAGGTTGCTCGCGTCCCGCGCAATTAGGAGACCAGATACTCCCGGTGCCTGCGAGTAGACATGCGCTGAGAGCTGGAAAAGCCGTCTCAACATCGCGACACTGCGTTGCCGGTCCGAGTCCTCTTTTACGATTTCACGCAGTAAATTCATCAATTCTAGCTGGTTTCCAGTGTGGAGAAGCTCGAAATGTCGGAGCTGCTCGTACACAAGACGGTAGTAGCGATCTTCCTGGCTTGTGGCTGTACATGATTGTTCTTGATCCTTGTTTGTAGTTTCTGAAGATTCATCCTTCTTGTCACCTTCTCGTGTAGAGGAATTTTTCCCATTTGGCATACTCGATTTGTTTTTCTGTGCCATGATCCGAGACTGCTGTTGCTTTAGCAGGATCTTGCGCAGCAGACCAAGCAGCGACACACGCGTCGAGAACGCAGACACCGTGTGGCAAACGCGGAAAAGACTTTCGACCATCTCGTTAAAGATGCCAATATCGGCTTCCGGAGAGAGGTACGGAATAGCACGCTTAATCCCCACCAGTACACATCTAACGAGCCGGTTATCTGAATCGTCCAATAGTGTGGTCGCTCCGGACGAACTATTAGCTTGGCTACTAGCTTTGCCGCTTCCCTTCCCTTTACCCTTGTTGCTTCCTTTCGATGAACCTTTCTTGCTTGACGACGTGCTTGACGACGTACTGGAGGTGGAAGTAGTTGTAGCTAGTACTTTGGTAGCGAGTTTACTGTCGCCAAAAACCTGTCCTAGAACATGCGCGTAGAACAGGACCAACTGGAGAGAAAGGGCCAAATCAAATCTGCGATCCAGCGGCATTTCCGTCAGAAACAACGTCGCGCAGTATTTTGCTCGCGTTGAGAGTGATCCCGGACTGCGCACAAAGCGTTCGACCTAGAAGATTGTGACGGAGAATGACTGAGGAAGAGGACATTACTATCATGATAGATAGAGTTGATGACATAACAGGAAAGGGCTCAGTGTTTCTGCGTTAACAACGAACTCCTTAGTCCTTACTTTCTGGCACTAATTATCATCTAACGACCACGTTAGAAAATCGTGCATGATTAGAGAAATAGTGTAGGAGTTCCATGCCGTGATTTACAACAACATCAAGTCTTGTGAGAAAGTACCTCTCTAGCCACGACGGTCTTCATCTCCGGCTGTTTTTGCGTTACTGCACCAAGGAGGCGCTGCACTAGGGACGAGATTTTTGCGTCGGTGTCCGCAAACTTGTTGACTATGCGCTCCAAGAGCAGGTGCTCTTGTTCCGGTTTCAGCGTGAGCATATCCGCTAAAACAGTGACGCATTTGCGCTTGTGAAACGCGACGTTGTCGCTCGTTCCTGCCACTACGGTTTGCAAAAACGCCGAATACAGGATTTTCAGCGCATCTTCCAGGTACAGGACAACTTGCAATCGTTCCACGATCTTGGCGGTCGTGTGGAACCGCGCTTCCGCCTCTTTGGGAGTATGCTCAACACCCACAGTGGTGGAGGCTGAACCTTTGTTCCATGCTGTATTTATTTTCTTCTTATTCTTACTCTTTGCTGCTGTAGACGTAGTCGGGGCTTCTCCTGCACCTCCAGATGAAGAGGCATCGCCATTACCAGTTTTGCTGCAATTGACTGACTCACGCAGCAAAAACAGCTTGCCAGTCTCTTCGCGTACTTGTGCACGGAAAAGAGCTAGTCCTCGATCCGGCAGCATGTCGTCTGAGCCAAAGATCGCTGTTAAAGCATCAATAGCAAGGCCAGCTTCGTGTCGATTGTTCTTCTGACACATACCAACAAGTTGCTTCAACTGTGGCAACGCGAAAATCGGCGCTAATCGGATCTGAAGTAGGTCGTGTAGTAAGTTGAAAAAAGATTGATACACTCGCAGATCAATTTCGAAAATTTCAGATTCAGCATGCTGCTGTTGTAGTTTCAGTACATTTGGTCATCATAATCGGATACTTATACCCTCTGCCTTTTACCAGTCATTTTGTTTTTGGTTTATTACATTTCTCAAAAAAGATTGCCATAGTTATTAGACTAACAAGAACATGTATTTTATTTACCTTCGCCTGCAATGCTTCGATTCGATCGCCCATTGTTCCTGTTCTCGCGGTTTTCGCGAGCCATTTTTGTTCTTCGTCGTTGTTTATGAGCTGTTCAAAGACTGCTTGGGCATGTTCATAGGCCGCTTTGCAGCGCTCTTCTGAAAAGACACCGGTTTCCAAGTCGTCCAAATGTTCGTGCAAGCTGCGTCCTTGCTTCTTTTTCTTCGCACCCGCCACGGCGTCGAACAGCCCTTGCTGTTTTTGCGTCATCTCCGCCTTCAGTTCGTGCCATGGCACTCGCGTCCATTCGCCGAAATCCGCAAGCAGTTCATCCGTGATCTGAATTTCTGGCAGAAATGATGCTTTACCAGTTTTCTTCTCGAAGTGGTCGGTCTCGATGCCCTCCTCTGACCACATGGTGCTGGACCCGGCACCGTTGTTCCAGGATGACCTCGTGTTTTTTCCTCCTCCTTTGTTACCCGAAGGCTTGCTATGATTAGGCTTCTTTCCAGGCTTCTGTTTCCAAGAGGGAGCAGCCTTGCCACCTCCTTTCCCTTTCTTTTGCACCGCCATTTCGAAGTAGGAGCGTAGTTTTTTTACTGCTGGTCGTGGAAGGGCAAGGGGCAGTAAAATCTTCTATGAAAGTACAATAGCTGTATTCGTCGAAGGAGCTTTGTTGACTTTCTTTCATAGATCACGACGTTATTTACTTAGACATCAAATAGCACTCTATCAAGAGCCATGTTCTTCACTCAGGCTACTTGCTTCTACTTCTGCTGCACGACCACCTGTAAGCGATAGCAAGGTAAATGGCAGGATGAGTGTTGAGCACTACGAAAGTAGTTGGCCAAGGATCTCCGATCGGTTGATCTCATCTTGCTTTCGTCGGAATGTTGAACTGGAGCAGGTTGCTTCGGTCACTACACCAGGTGTCGTGACTCAAATTGAAGATCGTTTGGAACAACTGCTCTAGTTGTTTTAGCGTTCGCTTCAGAGCGTGGTGTAGTATGATCCACGTTGATCTCAAGCAAGATCTTGTTTTAGAACAACCAGCCTCTAGGATTAGGAACTTGCAGATGCAATCTTTTTGATCGGATTTTCGACTAATATGGAAAAAAATGAGTAATTACCCACTACCACTTAGTTCTTGGATCTTTCTACTTTTCCAGCTGTTTGTTTTCGGGTCTATGAAATGATCTTATGGAGCAGGAGCTCTCGCACGGGTCTAACATGTACGAACATTTATTTTTCAATTTGCACAGAACTCCAATTCCAAAAACAAATGGACAATGATCTTGTTTTACGAAGACCAGACAAGGAAGGGGAGCGAGTGTGTGCGGCTCCTGTGGACAAAAAGACTGGGCACAAAAAGAACAAGGTCTTGTTCTACGGTGCCTTGTTTGATTTGAGTTTGTCAGGTGGTCTTCAGACGGGCAACATCAATAAAGCTGCCCCTGCCACTCTACTGAGTCATCATCATCATGTACTAACTTCGGACCAAGATATTTGGCGCAGAGTCCCGCCCCCTCTGTTTGATTCGTCTTTGCTGTTGAGGACAAGAAACGCACTCTGAGACAAGCTACATACACTGCGCCACCGTCCCAGACTCAGACGCGTGCTTCGCAATTCCAGCTTCTCTTTGGTTCCGGCAGAAGTGGAGGAGGTTGAACCACCTGAGAGCAAGTAAGTTCGGAGCCTGTCTGCTATGAGAATCCTCCTGTGCTTGCCTTCTTGGAAATTGCTAGCAAAAAGTCTTACACCCTCCACAGGCATTTTTTTAGCATCATACTCCAGTGTGCGCCTCAAGATATTTGCGACAGGGCGTAATCGATTCGTACTAGAACTAGCGGTAGGAGTGGTTCCAGTACCAGAAGATGGGGCAGCCGATGTTGCTGGTGCTGGAAATGATGTGAATTGCAGCAGTGATGCGCCACCTTGCTCCATGTCCGATCCCGAAAGGGGTATGGGCGCAAGCATTCCCGCAAGAAAATCGCCCTGTGCCTTTGGGTGCGGATATAAACCTGTGTAGTAGACAGGCAGATTGGTCGCCAGCGGAACAGCGTCGTTCGCGTCAGCTAAGAATGAGGAGGTCGCAGTATTTGATGCACCTTCGTTAGTTGCAGTACTACTTCTTCTCTGTAACGCCCCAGGTCGTCGAACGCTACCGGCCCATACGAGTTCTGCTCGTGCTGCACCTGGACAGCGATAGATAGCACCGTCAGCGAAAAGAACCAAGACAGAGCGACAATCGGCGGCCAAAGCGACGCCTGTTATTGAGTTCGCAAAAGTGCATCGGAAACCTCCGAAAGTCACATGCCATTGTGTCCCGAGAGCCACCCGACTTCCACACTCAGGACGACATGCCACATGATGAAGCTCTTGACTCGGACTGGAAGAACCACCTGAAGAGGGTCTGCTGATGTCGATGCTCATCCCCGTGTCTAGAAATGATGATGCTTCCACCTGGTGCTGAACCTTAGTATCATGCTTCTGGGAAGTCGGTACTTGATCTTGATCTCCCTCGTCATGACGCAAGTCTTGTTCGTCCGTGAATTGTAATTGTTGTTCTTGTCTACTATCGCTCACGGCCACGGTAGGTTCTTGTTCATCAGAATGACCTACAGGAGTGGAGGGCTCTGGTTGTTTTTTAGTTTCAACGTGCTCGGCCTTACCTTCCAAATTGTTGTAGCCTTGTTCGTCCAAAGCTCTTGTTCCAGTAGAAACATCTAAAAACGAAGATAAAAACGGAACTCCTGACGAGGACGCTGCTAAATACTGTATGTGTTGCTCTCCAGCTTCGTCAATCTCGATCGCTGACAGGAAGCGACTCATTGCAGTGGGCAATTGGATTGCTGATGAAGTTGCTCCGGAATGTGGGTCATGGCTTCCATCTGCCTCGCCTTGTTGGTCGCGCATTTGCATGATTGCTTCAGCTTCAATACTGGTCGTGCTGGTTAGGTCGTCACCTCTGTCAGAAATCGATCGTCGCTGCGGCAGTTTGTCTTTGCTCTCACCGAGGTAGGAACTCCATGGAATATAACCTCCCAGGCCAAGCGTCGCGGTCGCATCTTCCGCGTCATCGTGTGCTGCAAGAAGAAACGACGACGTTGGTTCTGTCGGCGTTGGTCCCACGATTTCGTTCTCAGCGACGTTGAAGATGTTGGAAAACGACGACAACGAGGAGATGGTGGAGGTCAGTATTTCAGCGCTAAAGACCTGGTCCTGATCCTCGTTCTCAGAATCAGATGGAGCACCTGAAGATAAAATTGCACTGGCAGATGATGACGCAGTAGACAGGAAGGATGAGCTAGCTCCTGTTGCGAATGGTCTTCCCTGCGGACTCTTTGAGGTCACCGGATTCCGGATAGCCTGCACTCTCTGATCGAAATCCCGGGTGAAGTGGTTGATGAAGCACAGCAGTGCCGTGCAGAGATAGGTACCTATGACCAGTAGAGCAGCCCCATTGTAGAGTTTGTGCGGCAATAGCATTTGATAAGTGTACGTGTTTAGTTGCGCACCTGCGCGAGAACTCGCCTGTTCCGCAATTTCGCGTGTGAAGTCGCATTCTGGACACTGTTCAGATGCTCCTGTCGCGCCAGTAGCTGTAGTTCCTGCAATTTGTCTTCTCAAAGGAGACCGAAGAGATGTGCCAATTTTGTTCGTCTGTTCCTCGACATCTTTATCGACCTCGGTCCCTGCTTTTGTCATGCTGCGCTTGCGCCCCGATGATGTCGCGGAAGCATTCTGCAAAGACGGGTCCTTATCTGTGCCAGGATTGGTTTCGCCTCGTGCACTTCTTGTGTAGTTCTTCACGACCACATCTCCCTTTTCATCTACTTCTTCCTCGACGTCCTCCCACTCGTTGTCCCCTTCTTCGAAAAAGCTATCGAGATGCAGGGACGACCTCACACTGATCAGCTCCTCGAGACTGCGCGTTGGCGCAAAGCGGAGCTGTTTCGCATTGTTGACTGACGAGGCTATTCCTGCGTCTGCGCGCGCACTTTCCTCTGCATAAGAAGTCTCAGCAGCTAGGTCTTCATACAGTTCTAGCAAAACCTCCATTTTCTCGCTTGCTTCGATCACGTCTTTCTTGAAGGCCTTCAGAGCTCTGCGCACCATCGCTTCTGTGAGAACCTCAGTTTCCCCTGATCCTGATGTACTTGCAACCAAAGGCGAAGACGATGATCGCCGTGCTGCTCCGCCGCGACCTGAAAATGCTGCACTGTCGGGAGCACTGGAAGCACACGCTCGAGGGGCTCCAACAAGTTCGTCCTGCAGTTCATCTGTCCTAGAAGTTGTTGTAGTGGTCACAGGGGGCGCCCCCCAATAGACTTGTCCGTTCACACCGACGAAGTAGGTTGTGTATAGACCGACTTCGGAGTCGAAGTATCCGCGCTCTAGAAAGCGCTTCCTTGGAATTTCGTAATCCCAGAGCTTGCCGACGTCGACGTGCGTCGGGTGCAGTACGCGGTAGTAGGCTGACTTTTTGATCTTCTGGTGGAGCTCTCGTCGCCAACGAGGAAGAGCCTCGTGGTCTGGCGCCAACCGTTCGTAAAGCTGGAGCCAGTAAATGATCTCATCTTCCCCACGAAGCAACGCACTGCGCAAGAGTCCGGCGAAGGTCTCCAATGCCTCTAACCGCTGCGCTGGAGACATCAACACAGAACCAGCAGCAGGAGCGTTTGCTGTCATTGTGGTCGCTGTGTTGTGGATCAAATTGTCGGTAGCAAAAAGCTCGTTCTCGATGTATGTGAGAAACTCCGCTTGTCTTCTCGCACGCGCATCCAACTCGTCTGGTTGCAGTTGCGCCAGCTGCGGGCGTAACAGTCGTTCAGGTATATTGCCACGTTGACTTCCAGACCTTAGCTTTGAGCCGCGAAAGGAAGAGGGGCCGAGATTGTTGGAAGAGGAGAAATCTCCAAAACTCGATGCTAGTCCTGAAACTATGCGGCCACTGCTGAGGTCACCATTCTCTGCGGAGTGCTCACCTAGGGGATACATTACGTCTATCTTGTTTCCTCGACCAACATCGATTCGTTGTGCACCCGATCTTGCCGCAACTCCTTCTGCAATTTTGGCAGGATCAACGCCAGTTTGTACAACAGGTGGGCGAGCTCTTTGTCTTTCACCCACACTCTCAACAACTGCAGCGTCAGGCGCACTAGCACTCTGACTTTCTCGTTCTAGCCTGCCGTCGACGTCGTGCGAGGCGGCTTCATTTTCAAAGATCGCATCTAGTGGAGCACGACTGCCTCGCGCGACGTCTGACGTTGATCTTGGCCGACTCGGGGCTCCAAGAGAAGTCCGAGTTGCCCCGGCCCTTGTTCTGTCAGACCTAATTGACGTTGATGTTACAGCTCCAAAGCCGACGCTGATTTGATTATCTTCCAACAGTAGCGCTGCTGCAGAGTAGCTAGCACCTTCTTGTTCCTCTTGCTCGTATTGCTTGGTCAAGGATGTTCTTTGCGTTCCAGATCCTAATCCACTCCCTGGCCTGCCTGAATTCAACATCCTACCTGCAGAAAAAGGTGCACCTCCTGCTCTAGCACCACCACCACCCGCTGCACCGCTGTACACTGCCTGCTGAATGGCCTCCCCAGCGTCTGTTCGGTCGATAGCACAATTACCGCGATGCAACGACTGCATAATCGCATCGTGGGCTAGAGAATATTCGTGACCAGGGTAGAGCTCTTGCGCGTACATGGCTGTCTCTTCACGAACTTGCTGTACGGTGTCGTACACTGCAGGGGCGGACCTTCCTGGCGTTCTGGCTCCCTCGCCGGTGCTAAGGATGCTGTTCATGTTCAGGTCCTCGTCAAAAAGGGCACTTGTTCTGGTGGGGCCGTCATTGCTGCCTTGTAGTTGTTGGGCCACCACGCGATCAAGTGCAGAGCTCCTTCGAGGAGGATTGCTTCCACCAGAAGAAACGCGTCTACCATCAAAATTTTCTAGTACAACATCTGCGCTAGTACCAGCTACTGCAGGCGGCTCCCATTTAGGTCCCACCAACTCTTTTGACACGGCTCGTCGGCGCTTCCTTGCGAGCTTGATTTTTTCAGCTGTGTTTGGCGTTTCTTCAGTTTCAGCATGATCCAGAATCTGCCTAGACCGTTTCCATGCCAGCACATCGAGGAATGCGACGCTCCGACACCTCGTCGGAAGGAGAAAGGCGCTGTCTAGACTTTTTTCGCGACTGCCGATTGCTGACCCGATATAGCGTTCGACATCGCGCTGTTCAGGTGGTTGCGTCAGCTTGAAGAATACCACGAAAAAAAAGCCCTGAGACAGCGACGTTGCAAATAGCAACCAATTGCGACGGTCAAATGCTAGTGGGTAAAACAGTTGGGCGCGGTCACCTGGGCTGAGCGAATTCAACTCTACCATCCAGGCTGAGGAGGCAGTTGTGCCACGGGAGTGGTCCCACTCTATCACTCTCCAACTCTCCCAGAAAGCTCCACCAGCTATGGTGGCGATCTGCAGGAACACCGCTGCGTCCAGGAGCAGGTGCCACCCACGCGGCGCCGAAAGGTCGAGCTTTGTCACCACGCTGGCTGCAACGATCAGCAGCGCAGTCATCGTCAGGCACACCCACGGCGAGAGGTGCAAAACTAAGTTCAAAGACCAGAATGTGAGCGCGTAGATGGTCGAAACAGTGGCGAGAAGCATGGTGACGCGGGTGTACGCGTCGTAGACCTGCCAATGCCGCTGCAAACCTCTATACTGATCTAGATGACTGGCGCGCACCACGAATGGTGTCGTTTCGTCCACGTTGCCCTGATTCACGATTGGCGACACCTGCACATCGACATCATCAACATTCTCCTCAACCTCTTGCAGCTCATCATCTCTTCTTCGATGTGAATATGATGTTGTAGTTCTTGTTAAGGATTCATTTACTGCCCCACCCACTTGTGCTGCTACACCTCCTGGTCCTGAGCCTGACCTTCCAGGAGGAGAACGCCTACTACTTGTCGCGGCATTAGATCGCGCCTTTCGTACGATTTCTGGTCCTGTCATAGCGTGCGACGGGTCCAAAATGCGTAGTGGTTGCTTTCGAGACCGAGTGGCGCGAACTGAATAGGTTTCGTGATCATGTTGCTCTAACCTTGGCTCACGTCCAAACTCGTCGGGGTCCTCCTCATTATCATCGTCAGCAGCCTCCTCATCTTGATCAGAAGACTGTTGTTGGTCCCCTTGATGATGCCTGGTTATGATTTCTTGTGCAGCTTTTTCCGTTAATGTGCCTGCTCCTATAGAAGTTATGTTCGTTGACGTTGTGGTAGTGCGTGTGGCTGTGGGCGTAGATGCGGATGTTCCTCGCGCTGGAGCGTTGACGGTGTTCCCCCCAAACTTCGGGCTGTCGACGCCATCACTATAAGATGCTGCAGGCTTGCGCGGTGTACCATCGTGCAATTGGAAAACATCGGCGCTAGGATCAGAGGGCAGCGGAGGCACAGAAAATGCGTGAGAGCTTGTTCGACGCGACTTGTTTCTACCTGCATTACTAGGTAGTTGTGAAGCCTCATCGTCTTGGTCTCTTCGAGCAGGAAAGCTCGCGAGCGCCTCTCCCTCTCCTACAACAACAAGACGCTTTCTAGATATTGATCTAGTATCGTGTTCTTTATCGTCGTCGTCCCCTTCTTCATCAACTAGATGAGTTTCTTCAACGCCGCGTCTCTCCGTTTCATCTACTTCTAGAGAATCAAGGTCACGCGGCGCCTCCTCACCCTCTACTCTGGTCATCTTCGCCGTGCCCCCTGCGGCATTTTTAGATGAAGAAGCAGCTGCAACAGGATCGCCACCGTCTTCTCTCAGCTCTTGTGCTATTGCCTCTTTGCGGGCTTGGTCTTCGAGCTGCTCGTTGATGTAGTAGTGCTCTAAAGGATCGGGCGTCAGATGAAATGGCGTCCTTTGCGTCCCTACGAAGCGACCTGCAGCATCCATAAGCTGCTGCTTTCGTTCTTCGGATGTTCCGCTTCCAGTCGTGGTGGTGCTACCTGTACCTCCTGCACCTGTTGTAGCATCGTCTTCACCCGCCACCTGTTGAGGTCCCCCGCCAGCAGTACCAAACATCCCTCTGACCGCACGCGCTAATCGGTCTGAAAACGGAAGTCTAATCTGTTTTTGGCAAACGGCTGCCTGTTCGAAGTCGAACATGCGTTTGCGCGCTGCATCGATCTCAGTACCGGTGGGCATATCTCGAAGAATCTTGCTCTGCAGAGACAAAGTCGTCGCACAGCTATTCGCGATCACCGTTGCGTGGATCGCTAGGTACAGTGCGAGGTATGAAAAAAAACAAGAGGATAACTCGTTTCTAAAGGAATTCTGAAGGAGAAAAACAAACTAAGAAGTCAGTCTAGTCGCGGTTGACTCAAAACTCAGGATATCACAGTTACGGATTATCTTTCATCCAGTTCCAGTTAAATAAGGAAAACATATTTATACTACTTGATAGAGAGACTTGCCAGCCGGCGTAGCCCGTCGCGGCCGTGCATCGAAAGTTCTTTTAGGTCTTGCAAATACTGTTTACTGTTACATACCTCTTATTTCATCTGAGCCATAAAATGACCGAGAACATGATCGCTGCACTGAGACTGATTGCGAAATGGTAAACAATGGCGTGACTGGAAATCGGAAAGCCGTTCCTGCCATCGTAGCGGTCTATTAGCGAGCTGTCGCTGAACATGGCACCGCAGAACGCCAGCTGAATGACGATGAAGAGCGTGTACAGGTTCATCTTTTGGGTAGTGAGGCCCACCAAATTCTTGATGTCCTCGCGGTACAACCAGACCCATTCTTTTCGCAAGAAAAGCCGCTGCGACTGCGTCGCCTGGGCCATATTCGCGTCAAACTCAAACAGGTCCCTGTTGTAGCCCCAAACGGAGGCCATGCCGGCACCGCCGATGGCGGCAGCAGCGAGAAACTCCATCTTGACTGTCTCGGAGTGCTGGTCTCTGGTTGTTCTAGTTAGAGATCATGAAGTTGAAGGTCGTTTACGGTAGTTACATCACGTACAAGTACATGGTGAAGATGATGTTGAAAAATTGCTAATTATAAACACAAGCTTGTATTTAATTTTGGTGAACTATCGAACGGGTGTGGAGTGGGTTGTGGGCGGGTTGGGGTACAACTTTCACTTCATCAGGGGAACAAACAACCTATATTTATGTAGGATGAGGTGGATAACGTTCTTAGTGTTACGTATTTGGATGAGGCTGATTTTTTGCTTACGCATCTTACTGTATTAAGACATCATCTGCAATTACAATTTCCGGCCTCGGGCCCATCCTCTAATTCTGATGTTCCTTCTATATCTTTATCTATAGACTTCCGAGACGCTACTAAACTTCTTCGCTGGACGAGAAACGACAACTAGTAAACTTCGTTGGAGAAAGAGAAACATAATTGAACTGCCTGATCATAAAGTTAAGTATGGAGGGACAATATTGATGGTTGAAAATACCGGACGGGAGAGGCGGTCTGTTTGGGGCACGACATTGGTTATTTGCACACAGGCGCGTACAAGTAGTTGCATTTGAAGACCGAAAAGAGGAATACGTTAGAAGCGATGCACGTCTAGTCTGGCAAATCTCCTGAGTTCAGACTTCGCTCGACATTGTCCCAACCTGGAAAAATTATTCATTCTAGAGCGTGTGTCGTGCACCGATGAAGATAAAGACAGATTTGACTTCTAGGCTGTTCATCCAGCGGGTGTCTATTTGGATCACTACAATTTCAGCTGCTTTGTGTGGAAGCAACCGCGAAGGTAGTTGTAGTTCTTCTTTTATTTGATGCGGTGCACTTGCTATTGCTAATGCTACTTGATGGAAAAATGTAACTACTAATGTTGGCATCAGAGAGATTTATTATTCAGAAGATTGAAAGTGCAATCTACATACAGATACAATTACAAATAAATGCGCGTGTTGATCATGATCGAAATCAAATCTGGTGTAGGGTTCTCAAAAATCACAATGTGAAATGTAGTCGTATCAAAGGCATCAAAAACCTTCACACTATGTATCTGTATCAGAAGTATCATGGTCATAGTGTTGGAAGGACTATATACCACCATCATCGAGATCCAAACCGCCGAGGGTTTCAGAGGATGAGCCTCCCGCCGACGAGGATGACGTGAGCACCTTCACATCTACATCATCGTCTATTTTGAGCAGGTCTTCAGATGATGAGGCAGACAATC
This sequence comes from Amoebophrya sp. A25, assembly GCA_905178165.1. Lineage (NCBI taxonomy): Eukaryota > Dinophyceae > Syndiniales > Amoebophryaceae > Amoebophrya > Amoebophrya sp. A25. Next base: position 95,622 of record CAJINU010000031.1, on the reverse strand, counting down.
CGCGGTCTGTCTTTTCTTGAGAGTTTGCTTGTTCTAACGGCAACGCACTCAAAGAAGATGTGGTCGATGCCGCACTCGTGTCTTGCTGGCCAGGAATGACGACATAGGAATGTGAGACCGTTGTTTCACTATCTGCACAATCAAGCAAGTTGTAATTCCCTGTCGTGGAACTTGACCCGAGTAGATCGCCCTTATCGGCGCCCTTTTCGTCTGCGTGCTGCACGTTTTTATTGCCGAGCAGGTCTGCACTTGTTACAGGAGGAACTTCTGGTGCCTGCTCTACTTTGGTCGTTTCAGCATCATCTTCATCTAAGAGGTCTACTGATGTAATTGTAGTCGCCTTTAAGTCTCTAGCTGACCTTGTAGTTCCCGGTGATGTCGAGCTGTCGTCCAAAGCTATCTCGACAATTTCGCCGTCCTCGTCTTCTTCGACCGCACCAGCATGAAGCGCGCTCTCAACTCGCTCTCGCGTTACTACGCTTTCAGTACGTGCTAGAATGAAGTCATCTTCATGTTCATCATCCACGCCAAGAACATCTATAGTGCTTCTGCTGTTATCTCTAGGATCACGAAGTCGACTTCTGCTCGTAGGGCCACCTCTAAAATGAATGTCATGCTGTCCTTCGACGTTGATATGTTCTTGTTCTTGGAAACTGTTCAACACTTCATCGTCTTGCTCTTCTCCTCCTGTGAAAGCTGTGGTTGTTTTCTCAGCGAATTGTGTCCATAGTCCTGAGAGACTGTCTAGTAGCCGCTCAGCAGCCGTGCCGCGAATAAAGGCAGAATTCACTTGCTCTTCGGCAGCATAGTACTCGTAGTTCGAAAACCCGGCATCGGGTCCGACGGAGAGCAAAGCGCGCGTCGCAGCAATCGGGTCATTCGTAAATGAAGCTGTTCGTGGCGCATACGTGGACGGCGAAACACCCTCTAGAGGCGCAGCGAAATGGTGCTCTTCGTTGTTTTCGAGGCCGCTTCCTCCATTACCGGTTCCACCGTGGTCATCATCAACATGTGATCTTCTTGTTCGGACGTCCGTAGGCGTAGTTTGTAATTCTACTTCTTCAAGACTGCGATCTCCGTTCTTAGCGTCTTCTCGTCTTGGTCCACGACCTGAAGATGAAGATGATCCACCACGATAATCTCTGACGTCCCTGTAAATCGACAATGCTGCAGAGCCGTATGCAGAAAACTCCGCTACCGCACGGTTGCCAACTGCGCCATTAGAGTCTGCTAGATTGCATCTCGGCCCCCTCATCTTGACCCCTTTTACCTTGTATTTCACGAGAATACAAGGGATTAGGGGACCAAGATGCCGAGAATGATGGAAAAAAGCTGACCATAACGCCAGTTGCTGAAAGCTGTCCGACGTTTATGCTGGTCTCACTCATCTGCAGCAGGAAGAAAATCGCGATGGTGCCAAGCAAGAAAAACGTAGCGACCACAAGATCCCGAAAAAACGTCCACCAACTCATCCGACCGAAAAGACCCACTACCGACTTAAAGCTGGACTTCCGAACATTTTATCCCTAGTTAGTATGGCGTTGGCATTATACTTCTGACTGAACTAGTTATGATCCCTGGTAATACTAGTATGGCGTTGGCATATCTTCTTTATCCTTTCTGTCTCATCTTCTGTGAAGAAAGGTGGGTACTAGTTTGCATTGTAGGGCCCAGACGTGAATTAGAAGAAATGCAGTTAATAGTACTGTTCCTTACCTAGTTAGTATAGCGTTAGCGTATCTTGTTTATCCTTTCTGTCTCCTTTCCATTCTTGCAAGAGAGCCGACGGAAGTACAACATCTGGATCTACCACGACAGGTTCATACACATTACTTACATCATTTAACAGGAATGAAGAATCAAGATTAGAATCAATTACTTAGATGAAGTAGAAGGAATGCAGTTATTAATATTACTGGCCTTAATTGAAGGCGCAAAAAGTCCTGCTGGCGGAACGTAGTCTATTACCCGATACCGAAGTCGCACGACGCCAGTGCGCTGAGAAAAAATGGCGCACCAGATATGCGGAGTTGCTGGAGGCTGCATCTCGTTTCTAGTATCCGAACTTGACCTTTCCTTGTTTCCCAGTGTAGTTGTAGCTGAAGAAAACAGCGCGGTATTGACCGGGATAGCAATGGGCTGACGCTGAAGTAAGTCTTCAGTCGTGTGCATATGCGGGGATGTTGGCTTTTCTCCTGCAGCACCATCGAAAAATCTCGACTCGTCAGCGGCGTTTACCATGTCGCGTTTCCGAAAGAACGTAGCGGGCGATCCGGTAGCTGAAATTGTAGGTAGCTGATGGGTCGCATGGAAACACAACAAGACTGGGATCAACATGAAGATGTTTGAAGCTTGTTTTGCCAGCTCCCTCCCACTAAATACCGGCAGCTCTACTAGGACATGCAGTAATCATCTGTCATGATTTTTGGAGTTGGACGAGTTACAACAAATAAGTAGAAATACATAGAAATAATGCAGATGGAAATCATGTAACAAGCAACCCTAAATTCACATTTACCAAAAGTGAAATCGAACAGCGTCTTTGGAGCCGGTGCTGACGAAAACAGGAGGACAAGCTGCTTTGCCGCGTCATCATCGAAGCCCACCTCGATTCCTGGTTTCTTGGTCTCGTCTAGAAGCTCCAATCGTCCTCGGGACGTCGTGTCAAAATAGTGTCGTTGCGACTCCGTGTCCATATCGACCCGAATCAGTGTCACTCTTTCTGTGTAGACTCTCACCTCCGAAGTTGTAGAAGTTGATGACGGAAATGATGTGGCGCGTTTGTCAAGATGCGCAGTCGCTTCGTAAACAAATTTGTTCGAATACGTTGCGGGTACTGGATACTCATCCCCTGACGACGCGCCGCGCCCTGCTGTTGGTGCGCTCTGCATGTGAGCTTCAAGTTGATGCAAGTTCTGGAACGGGTTATACAGTTGGCCAAGCCAGTCGGGTCCGTTCTTCCTTCCTCTGGTACCCCTAGAATTCGCCGTACGAGAAGACTGAGGCTCCCAACTGCGGCCCATAACTGTGCTAGCGTCCTCGACAACCCGGATATCAATGTCGGCGGAAGCAGACCGTCCCCGACCACCAAAATACTCCTGGTGATTGTACACCGCGAGAAAAGCCTGAAGGCGGAAGGCGCGTGAAGGAAATTGAAAGTGCGGGCAGCATACTAGACGGGCAGCTGCACCAACTATGAAGATAGTGTCGTCGTGTTTGATGTCAGTGTCAAAATGTTTCTCCTTCTTTCTTAGGCAGCAGGACGAAACAACAACATCCAAATGCAGATCATACAGCATGATAGCAGGAACTACACAAAGTAGAAAAAAAGTTAAAATTATAATGCAGACGTACAAATTCATCCTCTGGCACATTTTTCCCGTGACTGAGAAGTTTATCCGCCATATTGGCGCACTTGACACTCCAAGGGAGACATTTGGTGCAACAGCCACATTGCGCACATTTGTCATCGTTGCTCAGTCCGCACTCCATACAAGTGGCGCAATTTCTTGAGCAGCTTTTTGCGGTCACGCTGTTCTCACAATCGATATCAGCAGCACACGATTGTAGAATGGGAAGGCAAGACTCAGCGCAGTTCATGCATTCCTGATCGCATTTCTGGAGATGGGCTAGGTCGTTGGTCCCGGTAGTGCAAAGGACGCAAGCCATGCACTGACTTTCGCACTTGCGGTATGTTTCGCTAGAACAGACATCTACTCCATCTGTATTTTTTCTGTGGGCAAATGGGTTCCCTATTTTGTTCTGCAAAGATGCTCCGTTAAAAAAGTCTGAATTTGACGGACAGGTCACTGCGTCCGACAGTTCGTCGTTGCGACCTGTGTCGCGTTCCGGAATGGCAAATTGGAGTCGTTGTGGCTCAGTGCTACGGTGTGTCTGCGCTCGAAGCCACTCTGCAAAATTGGAATCCTCAAAATCACCACGAGTCGGAAACTTTTTCGTATCGAACAAGACGACCAATGGGTGTTGAGGCGAATTCGAATCCTTGAAGCCTTTCTTGCTGCCAGAGCCAGCCCAACGCTCTTGTTTCAGTTGCTCTCCATGTCCGTCTGCAGCTGCGGCTTCGTCATGTGTATTAGCACTGCTGCAACTCGCAGACAGATTGACGTCAAGGAAACCACCACGAAAAATGCCAGGCACTCGAATCCTGAAATAGCGGTAGGCCCCTGGCGCTAGATTAAAACTGTATCGGCCTTCTGTTAACAGGAGGTCATGTCTCTCGTGCTCGCAAGCCTCACCCGTGTACCCTTGAGAACAGAGGCATTCGCCTGTGGCATCGCAGGTACCACGACCAGAACAGAACGACTCTTGTTCTGGTCCTCCAAAAGATGAACTCGTCTGACTCTCTTCTTGCACTGGTGCACCAATTTCTTTCTTGGTCGCCGGTGGCAAAGCGCCAGGAGGTGGCAAAGCAGTTCCACCGCCACTTCCACCGTCTTCTTGCGGCTGCAGATCCTCATAGAACGAACCAGAACCGCCAGTTTGCTCATCAGAATTTTTGCGCAGTTGCAATCCTCGTCGAGAAAAAATGTCTTTTTCCCCATCGACTTCTCCAACTCCTGTTGCAGCAGGCGTTGAAGCTGTGGCACCAATAGGTTTCGTCGGAGGGAGAGCATTTCCATTCGTTGGAAACCCACCGTTCGCAGTACTAGAAGTAAAAGCCAGACCCACAGGACATAGCTTAGCACTTCTTAGATGGTTCCAAAACAGGAAATCATAGACCAGAACGTAGCTACAACGGACTGTCAGTTGTGCTGACAGAGTTTCTTTCGCAAAGGTAGGCACATTCAGGACTGCTACACGCCCGCCAGCTGTCGGAACTGATTCGGCACGCACGAAAATGCCAGTACTCTTTTGAGCGTAGTTTCTTGGTTCGTTTCCTACTCCATTCTCGCCAACGTCCAAGTACGCCGAATTGTGAGCATTGTTTTGCCAATGCTCAAAAGAGCTGTCTAGCGCCTTGGATAGGGCATGCGGTGGAGCGTTGCGGTCGACTAGGATGAGCAAGGGATCTGCAGCGGAGAGGTACGTATGCAGTGATACGATCGCATCCGCTGGAGCGCCAAGACATTGAAATTGGACTTGCACACCAGTTCCAGGGTTGAGCTCAATTTGAACGGGAGAATCTGGGCGTAATCGCTCAGATGCTAGTGGAAATCGCGCAGGAACGGATAGTCGTCGGTTACGGTCGCCTATTTCCTGGACGAGTGTATCTTCATCGAGTACGTCGGGCCGTGAGAGGGAAGTGTAAGCAGCGCGCGTTCTGTTATTTGAATTTGTGATTATCGTTTTTTTGCCATTGGTGAACTTTTCATCTACAAATGGTGGGAGCGCGGCGCTCCTTTCATTTCCCAGACCACCTCTTGCAGCTCTAGGGCGTGATATGGTTGTTTCTTGAGACGACGTACTGGCCGCGGCTTTTGGAACGCAGAGCAGGAAGATGACAAAATGGAAGAAAAGCCCGCACAAGGAGGACCGATGTGCGAGTGAAGAGTTCATTTTTGTTTGCGATGGTCATCTGCTGTGTCTAGTTACAAAAGCCGACGCGGACGCCCTCCTCTATGATAACTTTAACTACAACGGTTGATGATGATGTGAAATCCTAATACTAGTAGTGTGCGCTACATCATCACCACTATCTTCATCATAGATAAGGTTATCAGAGATCTTGGAGTTGTAGAGACACGAGGCAGCCATCTGGCGACTCAACTTGACCAGCATCGGCGCTTTTCTCAGTGGTAGGCGGGCCACTGAAAGATCAAGCAACTTCTAGTATTCTAACACAACGTTTTGCCAAGCTCTGAATGTTTACAACCAGAGGGTCGTGCTATCAGAGAGTCTCGTACCTGTTGTACTTGACGAAGTTTTTGAGCAGGAGCCTGCAGAGCTAGGACGCTCGTGCGATAAAATCAAAGCTAAGAATTCTCTTCATCGTCACTTAGCAATAGCCAAAAATCTGTGCAAGAATTGCATGGCTGCATGCCACGTTTCGACGGAAAGCTATGCGTTGTCGTCCACCCCTCACCAAGCACAACAAGGAAGTCAGTGTCGTTGCATCGGTACTAGAAGAGATTGGGCATTTTTTATGAAAGTCAACATGCTGACTACAAGGCTTACATCCTCGTCATGTGCGAATATCGAATTCGTTTTCTTTGCTCATAATTCTTCTTCTTGTGGAAAATATTAATCGAAAATTAGGCATTTTTGTCAAATTCAAACGACGCTTTCGTGAACCAACTGACCCACACAGGTAAAGCAACGGCCGAGTGGTCCACGAAACACAGCGTCTTCAATATATGCTCGAAACTTCGGGTTCATATCATCCACTGTGTGCGGTACAGGATAATGTGGATGACACCTGTTGCGGCCAGCTTGCACTGTGATATCTTTGCCCGCTATGTTATCTTTCAACAAAGCCAACAGTGAAGGAGCAAGCTTCTCCGTTTTCGGAGTGTATTGCAAAACCTGTTGGATTTGTCGGGACGGGGGCATTCAAAAATTAAGCAATCACTTTCATCATTTGAGGTAGTTGTATGAGACGAGGAGAGGACATCAAGATCAATGATTTGAATTTGTTATATATTTCTTGTTCTTCTACATATCAACTACAACTCATCAACGAACATACAACGGAAAGTATCGCCGGTAGAAAAGACGTTAGATAGATTACTTTTCCGTTGCACGCGATGAAGAAGCCTGCACTGTTGTTTCCGCGGGTCTCGTCCTTTTTCGCAGTCCCTGCGAGCTGCTCCGCTGTGTACACACTTGGTGACGGCGCTACTCCCGTGGTCGTGGTACTGGAAGGAGTAGAAGGAAGCGGGAACTCGCTAAATTCTGCTTCAGGAAGTGGCTGCCCGTTCGCGTCTTTCGTGGTCGCGTTAAGCGCCTGATCAAGTTTCTCGACGACGGCAAGGATGTTCTCTGGCGGAATAATGCCCTCTAGATGCGCAAAATACCACAAATTTCCGTACGAGCCGCACAACTCAGCGATACTCTTATCGAAAGCTTCTTGCTCGAGCCTCCGTGCCTCTGCGGCTTCCCGATCTGCTTTGTCCTTTTTGTATTTCGCTATCAGGTCAACCTCAACCTTAGGCGCATCATCGGGTGAGGCGTTAGTCGATGTTGTCGCTCCATCAGTGTCTTTATCGTTTCTACCTGGTGCTGATCCAATTTCGTTCTTCCCACGCTGCAGATCTGCGGTATCGCCAAAGTCTTTCCTTACACCAGGAAATTCGTTCCCTATGCTTCCAACTCGTGATGTTGACCCGCCAGCTCCCTTCTGAACAACACCGGAAGTCCTGCTGGACGATGTATGAGTATGAGATGAAGTGGAGGACTGTGCTGCTTGTTCGTGTTGAGCTACGGGTGTTGTTTTATCCTCAACTTTTCCCGGTCCTCCTGCTTTTGTGCCGAAAAGTATTTGAGTGGTCGTGTCTCCTGAAACTACTCTAGAGTCCCCTCCACCTGACCCGTCATCTTCATCAAGGGCCTTGTTATTTTGTCCAATGCCTGCTGGCTTTATCTGTTGTAGGTCGTCAACAACATTCTCCTTTTCTAATGCTGCTTTGTCTGTATTCTCAACTGTGCACGATGACCCGCCAGGCTGGCCTGCCACTGCGGTGCCACCTTTGCTAATACAAACGCCCATCTTTCTGCTCCTGTGCTATCTCAAAAATAGAGTGCTTACTATACCACGACCTCCAAGTCTAAAAAACTGTTCTTCTTCTTTCTTATCACGAAGAACTATACAACTAGTGCCTGTACCTAGGTGGAATTGAAACACAAGGCTATACTTCATCTAGCATACTAGTTGTAAGCAGTTTTCAATAAATATTACTTGTTTCCATCACAAGACCCTCCTTCTTTTATGTCTGTATTTCCTGAGTTTCTTTTTGTTCCTGACGACTGCCTGTAAATTTGGAGACTTTGTTGTGCAGCGGGGTGATGTGAAGATCATGTTTTTATTGTTGATCCTCAAAGTCCAATATAGTTACTAGTATGTCATATTTTATTATTACATGCCCAGAAAGCGGGCCCATCAAGGGCCCGCTGCGCTGGGCATAGGTTAACAACTAGACAGGTTGACTACTAAGAGACAGAAAGACAAACGAAAAAAGCCGCCAAGTCTGCTCGCCAAGGCTGGGAAGCTGACTCCCACTGTGGCGAGGCTAGTGAGGAAGCTACCGCTATGGCAGGCTACTGCCTTGGCCAACTTGCTTGCTAAGGGCAAGCCAATGGGCGCCAAGGCTGGCCCGCTGAGCGTCATGGAGTCCATGAGAAGGCCACGCCTGGACATATGTAGGCACAGAGGTTGGGCCCTTTTGAGTGTGATCATGTCCAGGAGAATCCTAAAGCATAGCATACCCATGGGATGGCAAAAGGCTGACACTGGCGAGCGTCATGGACGAGGCCCATGAGAAAGCCACGCTTGGGCATATCTATGCGCAGAGCCAGGAGCTGGGCCCCAACCTTCAGGCGCGGGGATGTGTCTATAAGGTTGGCCGTTTCATGGACATGACACAAGACGCCCACCACGGTCCGCGCCTCAGACATGCAATGGCCCACAGTTATCATCCTCACGCACAAGCATCGACGGAGATGCATGCGCCTGGCCATCTCATGGACATGATGACGCCCGCCAGGGTCCACCCTTATCCACTTTCTCACAGACATCGACATCCTCAACGGCTTCGACTTTCGCAGGCAAATCTGTATACCTTTGGCCCTCTCATGGATATGATCTGATGACGCTCACCAAGGTCCACCCTTCAGACACGCAAGTGCTCAAGGCTATCGCTCTCACAGACATCGACATCCTCAACGGCTTCGACTTTCAAACACAGAGATGTACATCTTTGGCCTTCTCATGGATATGATGACGCTCACCAGGGTCCACCCTTCAGACATGCAAGTCCTCACGGCTATCATTCTCACAGGCATCGACATCCTCAACGGCTTCGACTTTCAAGCGCAGAGATGTATACCTTTGGCCTTCTCATGGCTATGATGATGCCCACCAGGGTCCACCCTTCAGACATGCAAGCCCTCACGGCTAGGGCTATCATTCTCACAGGCATCGACATCCTCAACGGCTTCGACTTTCACACACAGAGACGTATGCCTTTGGCCCTCTCGTTGATGTAATGATGCTCACCAAGGTCCACCCTTCAGACATGCAAGCCCTCACGGCTATCATTCTCACAGACATCGACATCCTCAACGGCTTCGACTTTCATACACAGAGATGTACATCTTTGGCCTTCTCATGGATATGATGATGCTCACCAGGGTCCACCCTTCAGACATGCAAGTCCTCACGGCTATCATTCTCAAAGACATCAACATCCTCAACGGCTTCGACCTTCACGCGCAAACTTGCACACCTTTGGCCTTCTCATGGATATGATGACGCTCACCAGGGTCCACCCTTCAGACACGCAAGTGCGCACGGCTATCATTCTCACAGCCATCGACATCCTCAACGGCTGCGACTTTGAAGCGCCGAGATGTATGTCTTTGGCCTTCTCGCGAATCAATATGATCACGCTCGTCAGCCTCTGCCTTTTCAAGTGCTCACCCTCTCCCTTACAATTCTCCCGCTTTTGTGCGGGTTAGAAGTAGACTGGTCAACCATCTCCAAGGGCTGCCGCGCGCTCCTGTGGTGTGCCGTGGTCGATTGCTGTGCGCGGAAGGTAGTCGCGGAAGGGGAGCGAGCTAACTTTTTTCCAAAAACTTCAGGGAGGTCGTTCAGTTTTCTCTGTATTTGAATGACCTCCCTGAAGTTTTTGAAAAAAAGTAAAGGCGTCGGGCGATATATGACAAGGGTAGCGGTTGGAAGTTCGTTGGGGCGATTCGCTAGGGGTGGGCGCGTGGTGTCTTGCTGCAGATGTGGCTGGTGTACGTGAGTAGCCTACAAACTAACAGCCGCGAACACGTTAGCACGTTCTTGACACTTTTGGACTCGTAGCACTAGCAAGGTCCTTAAGGAGCCGCTGTTATTAGCCCAAGTTTATAACAACTTGCCCTTAAGGGACCTCCTTAAGGGAATTTTTTTCCTCTTAAGGAAAGTTATAGTAACTTTTTATAATAAAAATTCCTTAAGGAAACTGATTTCCTTAAGGAAGCGCCTTAAGGAAGCTCCTTAAGGGAGCTCCTTAAGAGATTTCTGGGAATTGCTAATACTATAAATACTAATATAGTACTACAATTCATACGGCTTACGCTTTTTTCTCAAGAAGTCTCTCATGTCACCAGTCCATCTCATTTATTATTTGGTTGGTCTCGGTCTCGCGCTCTCCCTCTCGCTCAGTTTTTGTTCTCGCCTCGCGTCTGACTCTACTGCAACATCTTCTCTCATACCTCCTATTTTTAAGCTTACTTGGTCGAGAAACGCTGCTACAAAAAAGTAGTGCAGGTTGGGAAGTCACTGGAACGAGGTTCTACTCGCCGTCTCTTGTTCATGTGTTGTACCCTTTCTTGATGTCAAACTAACGACGAATGCTAAAACAGGAGGCAATCGTATCGCAACAACTCGTCCTCCACCGGACGACAGATACATCGAGATACTGATCTCGAAGTTAGTAGTAATGCAGAGCAGCTCCTCGTTCTTCAATATGAATATTATGTATCAACACCAAGAATTTTTCTTGTTGATTCGTGCTCTTGACGAGAATCATGTGCGGTCTTCTAAGATGTGAAGAAGGAAAATTTCTTATCTTCCCTCATTCTCCTGAGCATGTACTGTATGCCATCCCAAGTGACTGCCGACGGCCCATTCCTACGAATGAGTTCGTCACCTACCTCTTCCACATTATCTTCTCGGGGCCAGAAGATGAAAAGACCAATTATGAGACCATAGAAAACCCTTTTGACAAATCGTATTTCGTGGCCTAATAGTCGGCTATACTCGTAAGAAGCCCATGCGCGTACTTCCCTGAAGATCGAACAAACAGAAAGACAATGGAGAAGGAGAACCACCGCTCAGAATCACATGAGTCGCATGTTGATGTCCTAAGAAACTTCGGCGAGAAAGAGCAACAACCTAGGTTACAACGAAGAACATTTCCCTCTTCCAACGAAGCTAAATTTTCTTCTTCAATCATCTTCTTACATCTAGTCGCTTTAAGTACCAGCAGAAGTAGATTCCGCTGATGTAGGTGATCTACAAGTTTCCTGTTGAAGATGTATCCTATGTATAATCCTATCAGTTGTAGTTGTAAGTACTTGTATTCCGCCATCTCCTCGACTGTGAGTTCTTCTTGCCGGAGGACTTTGTTGCGCAGAAAGAGAGTGTCCCGGTCCTCCTTTTGCATCACCTCCCACGCCTCTTGCATGCGATCCCATCGTGTTGCTGACAATGTAAGTGTTCTAGGATCTGGCTCTGCGGGAAGATCTGCGGTAGAGCTTTCGGCGAGAGCCGTAGATGAGGCCGCGGGAAAGGAACCGCCATCCTTGCTGATGTTGAGCGCCTTCGTTTGACTCATACCCACTACAGCACCGTTCTTGTTGTCGGCTGTTGGTGAGGCTGATGTAGCGTTTGTTGCGCTGCTCGTCGTGGATGATGGATTTGGAGTATTTGCCAAAGGCAGGCGACCGCCCGCTTCAGGTGATGGTGCTGAACTACTGGGAGACTCCGCTTCGCCTCTTGCGCCGCCGAGCGGTGTTGCGGTGAAAGCCCTCGTGCTGGTCCAATTTTGCGAAAGGAGACTCCGTGTTGTGGATGTTGTAGAGTTGTTGCGGGAGGGAGCACCTGTACAACAGCTACCTCGTGCGGCGAGAGGTGGATAAAAAGAACAACTGCTCGTACTTCGCGTGGAATCCGTTGTAAAAGCTCTTGCAGCAGCGACAAGGCATGACGGTGTTGGCGGGGATGATCGTTGCCACACGACCGAATTCTGGCGCCTATGAAAAACGACCTTCATCTTGCAACTTTGCACTTTGCAAGACGAACGAAGACCCGTCTGCATTTTTTCTTATTGCGACAATAATCGGATCAAAAGCAGCTGAGCAGACCCTTGTTCAGACGATATCGACTTGTTGTAGTATTAATTCAATCTAATGCACTACATATTCTATAATCAATGTTACTCATAAACATAATTTGATGTTCTGGCGGAGGACGAGCGGTAGTTTTAAAAAGTAGTAGCTTAACAAAGTTGAAGCCTCTCCCTCATCATCTAACTACTCATCAAGTAGTCACGTAGAAAACAAAGCCAACGGAGCATCACATTCAAAAAGCACTTGTGTGTCACTCGCTCTCCATAGACTCGCAAGTCTCCACCTTCCTCATCTCAAAGCGACACCGAGAGGGTTCCGCAACGAAATCCGACCTCGTCTGCTAGAAGTCCGCTGCTTGTAATTTCATCTGGTGCGCCACGTCGCCCGACAACTATGTTGATGCTGTCAATAGAGGTCAGCGTCTGCTGTTAATCTGGCAGTGGTAGTCTGGCTCATCGCGTGAATGTCAGCGCAAACGGGAGCGCTTGCAGCTCTCCCTTATAATTTGTTTCGCAAAAAGACTTTTCTAGTACATACGAGGCCCCTAGCGTCGGTCCATCCAGCTCGCAATTTATGACTCAGGTGTTCAATGATAATTATGAGCCATTTAGTGTTGCTTGGATTACTATTACAGTTGAAGCAAAAAAAAATCGATGGTTCTTTTATTTCTAAGGATACAGAAAACAAAAAAGATTGCTCTAAGCTGACCGCAGGCTGTAGTACGATCTCCCGGGTCCCCCAAGAGAAATCATGTTGTATGATGATTATTCATTCAATAACTTCAACAAAAAAAAACCTTCTTATTGCTTACTATCCCAGCACGAGCGGACCTCTCCTCCTCGTCCGCCCTCTATTAGTACTCTAGTGCATTCATATCATGATACGTCGTCGATGATCTTAAGTACCAACATTCATACCCAACCGATCGGTCAGGGTCAGTCACTTCCTTATTGCGATGCAGCATAGGTTTTATCGTTGTTTCATTTCAGTTATTGTTATATATAAGGTAGGCGTAGCAGGAGCTCCTGCTCCACAGCTCATCTGGGCCTGTTTCGGCCAGTACTCTGTACGTAAGAAGATCAGACGAGGACTCGTCGAGGAGGCAATATAAACCACGAAGACTTCATCTAGACTATGAAGATACTATTTTTGCGTGTTGATGAAGTGGTCTAGTATTTCTATTTGTCATGAAAAAATACATCACAAGACGAAGGATTCATTACAAATTATTCAGATATTTTGCCTCCCATCAAGTACGATTCTTCGAATCATGAGAGAAGCTAGACATTCTTTCCACTTGAAAAAAAACACAGAAAAGTAGTTCCAATCAATACGAATGTTGTGATTTCACAGAGCAGATAAATTGCATCGTTAAAAATCGTCAATTACTCTTCTACTACCCCTTTTCGTCGTGGTGGTCCTCGTCGTCGTCTCGTCACAATAGCAAACGTTTTCATCTATCTGCCCTTCTATGCTTTTTTCCACGCGCCGAACGATCTTCGTTTAGGAGACCGTCTGTCTCGTCGCCACGACGGCTTGCTGCTGCTACGAGGATACGACTACCACCGGGCACAATGCGGCCTTGGCCCCGAGAGGAAGAGGAAGAAGTCTCATGGTCTGGTCTTCTGCTGCGTGATGCTGATCGACTGGTGTGCGTATTAGAGATGATCCGAGTGGAAGATTTTCTTCTTCTTCTTCTAGTGGATTGATTTTTCAGTGCAAACCACAGAAGCCTCAGTCATGATATTTCAGATCCAAATATCTTCACACGGGCGTCGAGGCCTGCGCGTGGGTCACATTCATGATGACATTTCTACGTCTACTCGCACTCCATAATTGATGAACTTCTTCGGTCTCTGTCCGCTTTTGGCGCTGTTCTTTTGTCTTGCGCTCCTTCTGTGCGTAAGACTGGTGATTCCATTACTGCCTCACTGGGTGAATGGATGTGTCGTAGTTGGGCGACTTTGCGGGAACCCAAGTGTGTATCCAACAATTGCTGCATGTCAGTCAAACGCGACGCAAGTGTCCCGATACTCTCCCACAGATCGTTGACGTACGCAGGGGTGCAGGGGTTAGAGCTAAAAGGCTAATGGCGGTAGAGTCGCGAAGGCGAAAGGGAAAGATAATGCTCTTCATATTGATTTTTGTCTATGCTACATCAAGATCAACAATTGCTAGAAGTTGAGACTAGTAGTAATGCTTCATCATGATCATGCAACAAGCAAGTAGGACTAGGAGTACAAGATGATGATGATGATTGTACCTAAATGATGATGATGAGATCAAAATAAGACTTCAATCAGGTAGTTCCTCTTTCCAGCCTTAAGCTTCTGATCTGCTTCTGCCTGCACTTTTTTCAGTTCTTGTTGAAGCTTTTCGAACAGCGTCTGTCTGCTCTCTAGCACGAGTTCGTGCATCTTCTCACGGAAGGCCTCGGAATCCAAGCGTGCGGCCTCGACAGACGCGTCGACGGCCTCGCGATTCTTGCTCTCGGATAGAGCCAAGTCGCCCTTCGTACAGAAGTTCCAACTTTCCAGACGGTTTGCCACTGCTTCGTTCACATTTTCGCTTATCTTGGCGAACAGATGGCCTTCAATGCGGCTAGTCAAAGAACTTTCGAGCCGCTCGAGGACCTGGGGTCGTGAGAAGGGAACGGGAAGTTGTAAACGATGTGAAGACAGACATTTTTGAACTTCATGAACAAATTGAAAGTTGAAGTTGTATTCGTGGCGCTGATAGAATCAGGAATACGTCTACTTCTTGCTAAACTACTCCAGTAGAACATTATCGAAACTTCTTATGATCGAATCATGCAAAAAGCGTACCGCCTCCTCAATCTTCGTCTCAAATCCTTCTGCCGGACTTGCAAGACCTGCTTTCATTTCTGCACGAATTTCCCGCAGGATCTCGACACGTGTCTGCTCTAGCTCGGACTTCATTTGTTCCTCTGTCGTGTATGTGCGGGTGTCGCCCATGGCGGAGCCGGAGCAGCCACTGTCGCTGACAATTCGACGAGCCATTTTTTCGTCTGGTGCAGAGGCGTACTTTGTTCTCTTGCTACGGCCGCCGCGCGAAGACGACGTCGTGCGCGATACGTCAACAGTGGTGGACGAGTCGTGGCTGTTCAAACCGGTCCCATCCACTTGGGAATGAATATCGATTTTCAACAGCTTACCAGGTCGATTGCGATTGGATCGACATTTTTTTGGCTTCGACGACGTCGATGTCTTTTCTTGTTCACTGTTCTTCACCTGAAGAGGACCACCTCCTTCGTCCTCAGACAAACTCGACCAGCTTCCCTCGTCCGAATCCGAATCTGCAGAGGTGCCAGCACGACCTCCTATGCGTGTGTCCTCATCGCATTCGCCTTCCTGCAGTCGGCTTCTTTCTTCTAGTCCAGAGCGCGCGTTCTCTAGCCGCGTCGCGAGAGTCTCCAATTTGTCCGCATATTCGTGCTCGAGATGCCGGAACTGCCCGTCGATATCCAGGCCCTTCACCCGTTGCTCGAATTCTCGTGTTAGTTCAGATTTCAAACTCTCCTTGAGGCGACCGATCACGTCGCTGCGCATCAGCTGCTCATGTAAATAATGTTGACGCATATTATTCGAGGTGATGGAGGCGTGACCTGCACCAGACGAGAAGGCACCAGATGCAGTGCCACTCGTTGCTCCGCCAGTCGCCAAGGAATCTTCTGGAATCAGGTCTTGATGATTGTCATTATGATCTGCAGATGCTGAGGAACAAGCCGAAGAGGTAGCAGGGCACTCCACTAGTGTGCCGCTGGATGAGACGCACGTCAATGGCGTGCCGGTATCTCCGGTGGATATCATGACGCCACCCCCGGGAAGGAAGGTTGTGGCTGAGCTAGACCCCGAAGCACTAAGTAGTCCTCCGCCAGCACCTTCTTCAGCTGTACTGCCACTATTGTTCGATGATGGTCCACTCCCAGTTGTCGTGGTACTACCAGCCGACGAGCGACCTTGTTCTGAGGAGGCTGAGGGAGACGCCTTGAAAGCGTGCCAAGATGAAGAGGTGTTTTGGTTTTCCCCATTCGCTCTTGTTGCAGCTCCAGGGAAGAGCGTCTTCGAAGTGTTCAAGAGGTGAGACGGAACGAAGCTGCCCTCTTGCTGGTCGTGGTCCACCGCACCAGACGATGATGAGGATAATACGAGGTTCATGCTCTTTAGCTGCTCCGGCAACAATTCTCGCAACGTAGTTTCGATTATCTCCCGATCAGCGACGGGGGGGGCAGCACCTCTAGAGGGAGTTGTAGCCTCTCCTCGATCGGAAGTGCTAGCAGCAGAAGGGGCTCTCTGCTGATGTCGATTTTCCATTTCGCGCAAAGCCTCAGTGACCTGGCTCTTCACCGTACCTGCAAAAGCCTCGAGCTCTTCTTGTATCTCGTCCTGCAACTCCTCATGAAGCAACTCGCGCGACTTCACGAGTAGCTCCTTGGTTCGGCGCTCGGCTGCATCAATGATGCGCGCTTCAGCACTAGCATCGATACCAGGCGGCGAGATCTCCTGTGCGTGTTGCGGGTCCGTCTTTGCTGTGATTCCTGCGTCAACACTGCTTGGGCTTGCTATCACAGCCTTGGCCACTCGTTCAGCCGCGGTCTTGCTCGCCGCCATCGCTTCGTCCTTCGCTGCGGCGATGGCTTTTTCGAGGTTTTTGTTGTTTTCTTTCACATACACGCCAAGTTTCGACTTGAAATCGGCCAAGCCAGTTTGTCTCGCCTCTGCCTCGGTAGCAATGTTCTGCTGGACAAGATGCGTCACTTCCTCACGCAGCCTGCGAGCGATCGTCATCATCTTGTTATCCACATTTTGCTCACTATCCGAGTCGGCATTTCGCTTAGTACTTTGTTCGACGATTTCTTGCTTAGCTTTCGACAAAAGTTCGTGCTGCTCCGCCTCTAATCTCGATACTCGGTCGTTGATTTCGGCTGCGGCTTTTGATGCCGCAGCGAAAGTCGCCTGTGCTTTCGCATCGACGAACTCACGCAGCTGCGTCTGGACAGTACCGAGTTGCAGATGCAACTCTTCGACCTTTTCCCGATGCACATTTTGCGCGTCGTCATTGCTGGTTACGAAGTCCTTCAATCGTGCAGAAATCTTCTGCTTCATCTCTACGATTTCTTCTCGCACCTCTGTGATTTCCTGTCGAGTTGCCGCTAGGCCATTCCGCTGTTCCTGCCCCAACTCAGCGACGAGCTCGTCGCGATTTTGCGCTACTGCAGCTTTCGTGCCTCTCTCGACCTCTGACCGCAGTGTTGTTGCCTGCGCCTCCACGGTGGCAGTGACATCCTGCTTCAGCTTCTCAGCAACTGCATCGATAAGACCCGTTTCGCGCGACCCGAAGTGTTGATCTAGATGTCGCTTCAATCGTTCCTCGACTTCTGCTGTTGCGTCCGCATCCATAGAATTGCTGCTATTCGTTCCTATTTCAGTCTTGAGGTCTGCAGCCGTCGTGCGCAGCGCATCAACATCAGCTCGCATTGAGTCGATAGCCTCGCGACTGGTTGCCAGATGCTCCTTCAGCCTGGTACCAAGACGCTCTTTCAGCTCGTTGATAGAGGACTCCAAGTCCGTCTTCTGCTTGGCTTCCATTTCGATCTTGGCATCCGCAACAGAGAGTTTCAGGCTGTCGGCCTCTTCACGCGCCACGGATATCCTCTCGTTTAGCCGATCCGCTACTTGGCGCAGGTCTGATTCGTCCACCTTCTGCGACAGCTGTTGCTCTAGGGCCTCTCTAGCCTGAGCAATGGCTTCTGAGGCTTGCGCGTTCGCTTGCGCCGCGGCTGCCGCGGTCGCCTGCTCAATGAGCTCAGCGTCCGCAGTCGGAGATCTACGATTTTCGTCTTGGCTATCTTGCTTGGAGCCAATGGTCGACACTTGTGCTTCAATTCCCTCGCATTTCACCGTGCAGGACGAGACCTCTCCTCGCAGCAGCTCCAAAGACGCCTCCAGCTCGCCTTTCGTGCGTTCGATGTACTGTCGCGCAGACTCCGCGACCTCTTGTGTTTTCTTGTTCACGAACAGGGTTTGCTCGTCCACGATCTCGGTACAGAGGTCTTTGTGTTTCGCAATTTCACCCGAAAGCTCCTCACGCACAGTGTCCTTCGCTGCCTCAATCTTGCCACTGGTCCACTCCGGAAACTTGCGCATCACTGCCTCTAGCTTACTGCTCTCAGCGGCTATCTTTTCGTCTAAACGGGTGCTTTCGGCAGTGATCTTTTCCTCAACAGCTTCAAGCTTTGATGCCGCGTCCTCTGAGTCTGTTGTAGCAGCTGTACTTATCTTTTCCTCTAACCTCTGAGACTCAGCAGAGAGTCTGTCGTCTAATTTGCTCATGATGTTGGCCGTCATCGTCTCTTGCTGTTCGGGGCTAAGACCCTGCTCTTGAGCTTCTTGTCGAGCAGCTTGCTCATTCAAAGCAGAATCTATTTTCTCTTCTAGTCTTGCTGCGTCAGCGACAAGCTTGTCCTCCAGTCTGGTGGTTTCACTGATGAGTTGCTCGGCAAGCCGGTTTTCGCCATCAGACATCTGCGCCTCGAGCCTGCTGCTCTCAACAGACAGTTTTTGGTCGAATGCCGCTGATGCAGTCGTACACTCCGTCGCCATCTTCTCCTCCATCCTTTCTTGCAGCCGCGTCGCGACCGTCCTCAGTTGTTCCGTAAGCCTCTCAGACTCGGACTTTTGCTCTTCTTCCAACCGCGCGCTCGCAGCGCTAACCTGGGTCGAAACAAGGTCAGAAAGTTTTGCCTCTTGCTCGCTCATTGCGGCACTGAGCTTGTCGGAAGTCACAACCGAATCTGGCAGCTCGTCGGGTCTCAGTAACGACGATGTTTTGTCCTGAAGCTCCTGGATCTTTACTTGCATTGTCGCCTCGAAAGCGGACAAGCGAGAGCTGACGTCGTCAGAAGCGCTCAGCGCGTTCGTGCTTGTTTCTGCGATCGCCGATCGAATCTGTTCGTGCTCCGATTCAAACTTCGACATAGTCTCGGTAAACTTGCCTTTCCATCCGCCTGCTAATCTCGTAACTTGTGCTTCTAATTTACCATCAAACTCGCTCTGTAATTCGCTCCGGAGTGTATCTAGCTTCGTTGATGTTGCTTCATCTTGTTCTTCATCCTTCGCCTTGCCGGATAAGGCCGAAGCGTGAGCGGAAAGTTCTGTCTCCATCTTATCACGCAAAGCGTTTGCTTCATCCTTTACGTCGCTCAGAAGCTGCTGCTGTGACCCAAGCTGCGCTTCTTGCGCTTCTACGCGTGATTGCAGTAATGCCATTTCCTGCTTCGTTGGCGCAACTTGGTCTTCTAGCGATTGCCGAAGTGTTTCGCCCTGCGCTCGTAGCCGCATATCATGCTGCTCGTTTCCCTGGCGCACAGCCTCTCGCAGCTCTTCAGACCGTGCATCAAGCGCCCCACGCCATGAGGAGGCCAACTCTTCACGGAGCGTCGCTGCGCCTTCCGCTGATGCTGTTCGCTGCTGCTCTTCGCACGCAAAAAGCAGGTCCGCTCGCAGCGTTTGCTCGCGTTCCGCCAACCGTGCTTCCGTTTCCGCGGACGCAAGAGCGGTCTTCTCCGCAACAAGCGCGTCGCAAGCTCCTCGCAAATTTGTGCTCTCGACCTCAAGCCGCGACTCTAGCTCGTCACGCAACGCAGACAGACGGGTCTGGACATCCTCGAACGCTGCTGCAGACACACGGCTAGTTGCATCTTCTGCTTGGGCTTGCGCATTTTGCTGATTCTTGAGTTGCGTTTCTATTTCTTGCAACTTCTCTCCGATTGCGCGTGCAAGCTCCTCTTTCGTAGCGAAGGTCTCCTCGCTAGTGGACTGCACCGCAGCCAGCTTCCTCTCCACAGCTTCGCGCAGTGTGTCTCGAAGCTGGCTCAGGTCCGCCTGCTGCTTGTCTGCGAGGACTTCCGTCTGTTCTTGCGCCTTGGCTGCAATGCTAACCTCCGCTTTGGCTTCAAGGTCCGCAAGGCCTTCTGCTAGGTTCGTTTTCACTTTTTGCTGGAGACTGCTGGAGGCAGCGTCTATGTCGTTTTGCATTTGTGCCTTCAGATTTTCCTCCAACGTCTGCGCCTGGGCAGATTGCTTTTCTTCGACTTGCGAAAGTCGCTCGGCAATCACCGCCTCATTGTTCTTTGCAAGGAGATCGGAGTGTGACTGTACCTGCGCACGCAAGCTCTCTAGGTCCAAATCCGATAACCCTGGAGCAGCAGGCTTGTGCTCCTCCATCTTGGCCGCAACACTTGCAGCCAATGAAAGCTGCGCCGCTTCCAGGTCAGCAGTTGCAGTGGCAACCTGCTCTTCGAGACTTTGCAATCGGCTGCTCGTAGTCTCAACACGGGTCGCCAGATGCGAGACGTCGTGCACGCGCATCTCGTCTACCTCACTGCTGAGCGTGAAGATCTTACTCTCCAGCGTCTCCGTGCGGGTGTCCAAGCCCTCTGCGCGCGCTTCAATGGATTCGCTTCGTTCTTGCACGCCTCGCAGTAGCCCAGCTGCCTCGGAGGTCGTTTCGCGAGTTTGCTCCACGTGATCCTGCAGACTTCTCTCTATTTTTTCTGCTCGCTCTGCAAACGCGAAGACGTCACAGTTGATTTTTTCGGTCCGCGACTCTAGGGCCGCAATTTGCGCTGCTGCGGCTTGCTTTCTTGCTTCCTCTTCCTCCGGATCCACTACAACTTCTGGAACAGCAGGCGCAGCTGCTACAGATGCAGCGACAGCGTCCTTTTCCTCTGCTTTCTCAACCGCAGCAGCCTCCATTGCGGCATCCAGGGCTGCAATTTTGTCCGCTAAAGACGCACAGTTCTTGTCCAAGTCACTTTTAATCGATGTCTCCAAGTCCTTGAGACCCTGTTTGGAGTCGGCATCTTGAGCAGTGATCTTTTTACGCAACTCCTCTGCTGTTGACTTCAGGAAATCCTTCACTTTTGCTCCGAAGGAATCCTGGGCTTCACGCGTTTTCACCAGTACCTCCTGCGTGATCCAGTTCGCTTTGTCGTCTGTGTATGCGCGGCACTCAGCAAGCTTTTCGTCGGTGTAGGTCTTTGCACCGATCCTGATGCGCTCCTCGGCGTCTGCAGCGAGGCTCATCTTTGATATTTCCTCGGAGACCCTATCATCCGCATACTGCTTTGCGTCAGCCAGTTTCTCGTCCGCATAAGCCTTAGCTGCAGTGATTTGCTCTTCTGTATGGAATTGGCTCTCTCCAAAGCGCGAGTCCGTGTAAGATTTGCTCTCGTCGACGGTCTGAAAGCAGCAGTTCGAAGCACATTATTTGACTCAAGCATGTCGTTGGTTATGCGCCAGCATTGCTCACAAACACAACTTTACATCATTCAAAGAGTAGTCGGAAAGGTAGTTCGAAAAGCACCGCCACAGCCACGAAATGAAGCAACTACCAACATCATGAAGATGAACGAACAAGGAGAAGAAGTAATATACCTCTCTATCTCTACTCTCTGGATTCTCTGCTGGCACAGCTGCAGTGGTGACAGTTTCTGCCTTCAAAGCATCCACTTTCTCACTCCAGCGTTCCTCTGCCGCCGCTAGCTTGGTGTCGAGGTCCTCATTCGATACTTTCGTTTCCAATCCCTGCTGCACCGCCTCCTGCGACTCTTTGAAGTTTTTCAGGGCTTGTCCGATTTTCTGTATTCGCTCTTCCTGCTCTTGCCGCTCGCGCTGCGATCTTTTTTCGCTTTCCTTAGTGAATTTTTCTAGCACCGTTGCATCCCCATCTTCCATCTGCTGTGCGAGGTCTTCTTTCACCGCCTGTAGCACCGTTTTTACTTTCAGACTCAGCTCATCGCATCCCTTCTTTACTCGTGCATCCACCTGCGCCGTGTCCAACGTAGCAGCTTGTTGTTCCTTGTCTTTTTCCTTTTTCTGGCTAGTAGGTGAAGCTTCTTCGTGCTCGTCCTTCAGTTTCTTGCTCGCTTTCAAGGCTTCATCTAAGAGCCGTGCTTCTGCCTCTTCGCGTGCGGCTAGCTGCTCATCCATGTGTTCACGGAGGCACGTCAGCTGTGTGCCTACTTGCTCTGCGTGCGTGGTTATCGCCAGATTCACTGTGGAGAATTTCTCGGCTACACTCTCAAACTGCTCCCCGAGGCGCGCGTCCACGTCACTGAGAGCTTGCTGCAATTCCCTGCACTGTTCATTGGTATTAGAGATGGAGAACTTACAACGAACAACTACAAGTGTGTTTGGAAAAAGACAAAAGCGCGCGAGAAGGACGAGCACCACCGAAGGGAGATATTTATTCATCATTAGCGAGGGACAGCGAAACCACGAAGAACATCCACTAGTAACTGGGAGATGAAACTACATAACGACCATCGCCTTCGTGCTCGATTCTGCACTGGCTCGCACTTGGTTCGCATGCTCCTCTGCGCTTTGGATCGCTTTTTTCAATTCGACCTCCGTATTCAGCATTCGCTCAAGCATTTTCGTTTCTGTTGATGTCAAGCGTCCTATGAAGTCTCTTGCAGTTTCATCTACTCGTTTGTTAGTGCGTGTCAGCGCCTCTCCGATGCGTGACTCTACCGTAGCTGCTTCGCGTTGAGCTACGGTCGAAGCCTCAATTGCTGCCGTTGCCAACGGCTCCGCTAGCGCGACTGGCAGTTTCTCTTCGAGAATCTTTTTCTCACACGCTTCAAACTGTTTGTCCAAGTCTGCGGACAACTGCATTCGCAGTTCGTCGCTCTCCTGTCTCACCTGTCTATAAACCGCTTTTGCCCGTGCATCTGCGTGCTGCCGCAATAGCGCGGAAGAGACTCGCACGCCCCACTGCTGCTGAAAGGAGAGGGTCTGAGGATCGGAAAACAGCTGCTGGTCTTGCTGCTGGGCGAGGACTCCTTGAGAAGAAGACGAAGCTGGAAATTGTCTTTGTTAGAAACAAAGTATAAGTTAAAAGGGAGATTCTCCTGTTGCCCATACCGTGCTGATAGTTCTAGATCACTTGTTACTTCGAGCGACATGAGTCGTACTAAAGCTGCAGCACCCTCTTCGACATCAAACAGAATTACAGAAACCCCTTTCCCTTTCCCATAATGTTGCCCTCCTCCTGCTTGCAAAGCTTGTCCCGCTAGTCCTACTCGCTGTTCGTTGAGTTCTTGGTAGTACTCTTCCAAATCTCGATATGGCTGTTGCGTCGGATCTTCGTCAGCATCCGGATTCTTAGGAGCCGCCGATTCGAACGGCTCAGGTTCCAAGACAAACTTTTCGTTCGCCGTTTTCGCAAGCGTTCTGCGACATTTGTCTTCCAAAGGTTGCCAGAAATTCCGGATCCACGAGGTGCGATTACGCTCTAAAAGAGAATTTCGGTTCTCGACCCATTTTCGGTAAAGAAAGGAGTTGTCGGATGCGTCTAGAACTGGAACTTTTGCTAGTACTAGACTGCCGTCACTTGCTGTAGCAGACGTATACTTGGAGGAGCCGCCAGCACCACCTGGCGTCCCTCTCTGATCAAAACTGGGTGTCGCGGCATGAGGTCCCCCTATAGTGGCAAACGCTGCCGCTCGACGTGTTCCGGTCATGGTTGGCGTTTTCGGTGCCGCTACGACAACTGCGCCAGCACTAGCAACCCTTGGATCCTGGCCGTCAGTGCTGCCGTTAAGAAGCACTGGGGTTGCTGCAAGGGACCCGGATCTTGAGTCTATCGCGACCGCTGACGCAGATCCTGGTGCGGATGGATTGAAAGTCGTTACTTTGCTACTGACGTTGCTCAATGCCGGTGACTGTGGCACACTTCCGAAGCCACTCCCTTTTCGACGACCACCTCCCATTGATGCACTTTGTGGCGCGCTGCCTCCTCCACCGCCGCCGCCAGCGGAGGTCGCAGACGCTTTGCTACTCGATATTGGCAGAAACTTTGTTTCGAATTTATTGCCAACTTTTTTGTCGAAAATCGACAAGTATTTCTCCATATCGCTTAGAAAGACTCCCGCACCACATCCCGCCGATCCCACCCTAGCAGCTGAAGACATGATTTGATGCGATCCAGCACTTCCTACAGCGGTGGGTGTCCGTATCCCGCCACCTCCGCCGAACGTCGCAAGAGCTCCATGTGTTGGCTCAGCAGTGATGCCATTAGCTTCAAGAGAAGAGATGAGAAACTCTCTGGCGTTCTCAAGCATTCCAAAAACTTCCTCTTCGAAATGCTCGGACGGAAGAACGATGTCCCGGCTTATGCAGCCACCGAAATACTCTAAAGCGCCCTGGAAAACGGAAAAGATACTCGTTAATGTCACACATCAAATGGGGATTGAAATCTACAGTCCCAAGTACAAAAAAGAAAGACACCTAGAAAGAGAAAATCACATACAATGTTACACACCACGACAGACTCAGACTCAGGAGACAGTCACGCAGGTAATAGAAATAGGATTCTAATGACCTACTTACCTTGATACACCGTTCTCCAGCCAGTTGCGTTAGCAGCTCTCGATGCGTCGGCAAGTCCGAAAGACAGTCTGATTGCGGCGCCGACGATTTCCTTGTCGAGACTGCGTTGACGTATCGTTTCAACAGTGCCGCAACATCTGTGCCGGTCATCATCTTTACCGAATTCGTACTCGGAGGGCGCCATGAAAGCAGGACAGGGCCCAAGGGGATCATGTTCTAGCGTAA
The DNA here is from genome assembly GCA_905178165.1 of Amoebophrya sp. A25. Lineage (NCBI taxonomy): Eukaryota > Dinophyceae > Syndiniales > Amoebophryaceae > Amoebophrya > Amoebophrya sp. A25. The sequence goes on along the minus strand of CAJINU010000031.1, from coordinate 70,966 downwards.
AAACAGTGGATTGGATCAAGCGGTCGCGACTTGATGTTCTTCTAGTAAGCTGTCCTTGTCTGCAGTGTGCATCAACATCTACATCAAGTAGCACCACAACGGCATCAGACAAGCGCATGTCAATTAGGTACTTTCCATACAAGTTGAGGTGGCCTGTTGAGGCTTGTCGACGACGGTGTTGCGGCAATCGCTCCCGACGCCCCTCCGCTTGGCACACCGACTTCAAATCGCTTCTCCTTCAACAAAGAGTACATCCGCCTCTCCAAACCAGCAAAAGCCACACTTTTCTTCGGCGAGCCTCCAGCTGCGGAAGAGGTTTCTTCCTGTTGCTCTACTTCCACATCAACCGCGCCAAGTCTAAAACAAGCGTGGTCGCGAAAATTGTGCTCTATTGCAGTGTGTCCTTTAGACGACGCGGGTCCAAACAGTGTTTGCAGCAGCGCTTTGCTCTCACCCTCTCCTGGTTGGGACGTCTGGTCGTGAGCAGTAGAAGCCAGGTTATCTTCGCACAGAGCCCACAAAAACGCAGCATTTCCAGCTGAGCGGCCGTCTAGCTGCTCACTATTCCCGCTCGAGAGGCGTTCATGCGACGGAGAAGAGCCCTAAACATGTGGATGTTTTTGATAGCCTAGTTGTAATTATGGCAATGCTGATTTTTATACCGAGCAATTGAGATTGACTTTTCATCTGAATAGTCATAATGAGCATGGACGTCGCACAAAGTCACCCTAGTAGATAGTTGTACCCGCTGCAGCTGCGTTTGTATCCTCACCAACTGCCCTGCTTGTGCGTGACAGGACGCGGAGGTTGAGACGAGAAGCAGAACGTCCGACAGGAGCAGCGCCACTGCGGACAGGAGTCTGGCGCATGGCGCCGTCACTTCCTGCAAACCTCGACAATCGAAGAAAACGACGACTAGATTCGCATTTCGAGGATGCGGACGTGCCCACGCCCATAACCCTGGCGCCAATCCGCTGGCCTGTTGCGCTATCGACGTGCCACGCGATGACCGAGAAGCGCCGCGCTTGAGCAACCTTGACAACACTTGCAAACGTTTTGTGTCACTTCCACCAAGATCTGCGCCTTGCACCGTAATAGCGTCCGTACCCGCACCCGCCGCTCCTTCCGAAGTAGTACTAGAAGTTGAAGACGAAGATGCGTCACTGTTGCCCGTCAGAAGACTCACAACGGACACTGGCCGGCCTATGGCTTCGAGAGTTCGGAAGGCCTCCGGATTCGGTAAGAGCCCGTCTTCGGAAGCAACCAGAAGGCGAATAGGGCCATCCCACATCTTTGCAGTATCAAACTCAAAGGAAGTGGTCGTGGACGTGGCCGATTCGAATCTCGTCCGTATCGCTTATCGATCCTGTTCTTGTAGCCTGATGCCCGTCACTCTCGATGCATCGTGCTGCTCCTTTTCGTTTGGTGCCGCAATTGCTTGTTCCACTTTTGGGTAGTTACGTGGTATTAGGAACTTGGACATGTAGATCTAGCTGTTAATTATTGATGATATAGACATCTTTCATATTGCATGATTAGGCTTAGCGTTATGCGACAAATAAACATGATTAGGCGTCGTCGACTGTTCTTCAAAAAATAACTTGTCGTTCTCCTTTTATTTAAGTAATGTAACCTGCCTTCTTGTTATTCTTTGAGGGACAGAGTAAATACCCACAGAGCTATTAAAACCCCCGAGTTGCGCATCTCGAAAAACCGAAAAGGCTGCTTCGTTCTTTAGTGTCGCCAGATGTAACTCTAATCCTTTAGTGGGTCCAACTCCAAAGCCACTGCCAGACTCACTCTGACTTTTCGTTTTCATGTTCCTCGTTTATAAATCTCTCCTCTTAAAGTGAAATAACGTCGGAACAAGCAGATACTCGTTGAGCTGACAACACTGCAACGCCCTCAACAAATATTTCACTCGGTGATGCTGCATCTAATCTCTCGGGGAAATTGAAATTCTCTCGTAGTTCCTGCCTGACATCAGCTTCCTCAGCCTCACAAACGGTTTTTCGTAGAAGATGAATTTCAGTTTCATCACGATCACGTCGCCCTATTTTCACTATTCGTGGATGCAGGCCCATACTTTTAGGACTTATTTTAGGTGGGACCTTCAGCTTCACTTAATCGTAAGAGTGCGGCGGCCGCCTGAAAGGCTTATCTAGAAAACGACATTCGGGAGCGAGAGGCATACTTACATTATCAATCTTTTACTTTTTCATAATTATATATAAGTCTTCTACTTGCGACCACGTCCACGAGCAGGAGCACGACATGTAGTTATAAAAACATCCTTGATGAAAAATGCGAAATCCACGTTGTACTCCATTATCCTTCGGGGCCTTCAGGTCGCAGCATGCTCATGCGCACACCTATCAAGCGAAGGTGATGACCTCGTTCCCAATGCAGCCGAAAGAGCTCGCACGCCTGTTCTTCTATCACAGGCACTCCGCACGCCGCTACAGTAGGCGTAGTTGCAGCAGGTTTCTGTTCTTCACCTTGCTGAACGGTTTCTGTACATATTTTTTTCTCAGGCTGTTTATTCCGTACAGCTGCAGCAGATACTGAGACTACTCGAGGCTCTGTACCAAAATCCGGATTAGATCCGAAGGTCGTTCGTCCTCCTATGTAGTGCGGTAGTGTTTTACTGCGTTGCGACACGCGAAAATCGGCACCTTTCATCTTCAAGGTGATGCACTTTCCTTCCATTTTCTTTGTGACCATCTCGGCGGCCGTTTCACGCGCTGTTTCAGCTACACGTGCTAGCAAGAGACGGTAAAGCATCTCGTTTGCTTCGTCCCCGCCAGCAGATCGAAGTTTCGCTTGTTCTGCTGAGGTGAGGGCGAACGTTCGTTCTTGCGAGATGCTTTGTTGGGGCTTCTCTTCTCGAAACACAGGCAATCCAACCGAAGCAAGTACGAGAAACTGCGCAATCGCCGGTGTCAACACTGCAAACAGCAAGCCTCGCTGCGCATGCAAATGCCCGACCTTCTCAATGCCCAGGCGGTTCAGCACACGCTGCGTCACCTTCCCGACTCCACTCAGCTTGCGCACAGCCTGAGCGCGCAGCCACTGCACGATCTTCTCGTGCATCAATGCAATGTTGACACTCCTGTCGCTTTTTATTGCATGTTCCGTTACTTGTTTGCCAATTTCAGGATCTTCTGCTAAAACTTGCAAAGGGAGGCAGCACTGGCCGTTTGGCTTATTCACATCTGCTGCCATCTTTGCAAGCATAAAATTCGGACCCAAGCCTGCTGAAGCGGTCAGTCCAACTTGATCGAAAATCGCCCTCCTTATTCGATTAACAAGATCGGCAGCCTCATTCCACGTTCGTGGTGGCGGCGGTCGTTGTTCGGCCTCCTGTATGTTGTCTTTGTTTACCAATGATAATTTACGAGACCCGCTCGAAGTTGTAGGAGAAGCGTTAGCCGCGCTTTTCGTCCCGCCATTTTGCACCTCCGGTTTTTCACAAGTCCCTTGTTCGTCCTCTCCTGTTATGTTTGACGAAGGGGACGCAGTTGTCAAATCCAGGAACATTTCGTCCATGCTCGGAACTTTCATGCAGTCTCGGCCTCCAGGAACCAAACTTGCCACAACTTGAACAATTTTTTCGCTCTCTCTCGCGTATTTCGCCATGTCGGGTTTGATGAAAGCAAGCTCGGCGCCTTGGCGGCGGCACAGCTCCTGTCCGATGAAACCCGGCATTGCCGAGCGCACTCCGTACCTTCTGGCGACGTAGTTCGAAGTCGAAATCATCCCGATGCCACCTACGGCGACTGGCTTGTCTCTTAGACTGGGATCTGCATCGCGGAGCTCAACAGCAGCATAAAACATGTCCATATCTAACACGGCGCAAAAACGAAAAGCACGCTTTTCATCCTCATCGTCTGCTTTAGCACCAGTCATTTTCGCTGGACTCCTTGAGCTAGAGGAGCTTCCACCCTGCTGCATCAGTGACATAACGTCGATGGTGCGTGTTTCTGGTCCCTTCGTCCCTGACGACAGAGAATTCTGAACAAAACCAAATGTGGCTATTCTGTGCTCTGCTCTATACGTTTCCACGAAACGATCTGCCTCAGCCCGAAACGGCTTCAACTTCTCGTTCGCGCTTTCTATAGCATCGTTTCCGGCAGGTGAAGATGCAGCAGTTGCGTCAGATAGGCTCATCATGATCTTATCCTCCATGTTGATCCCGCTCCTGGTGTACTCTTTCGCACTGTCCAATATTTTGGTTAACCGTTCCTCAAGCTTGGCGTCCTGTTCCAAGGCATGTTTTTGATGTCGACTATTCTTCGACAGCTCCTCAATCACTTGCAATTGCAGTTCCTTATCCCACACGCCTTGGTTCTTCTCATTCGTGAAAACATATAAGTGCGCGTGCTGGCGAGCCGTTTCGGAATCGGCCGGTTGCTGGTGTCGAGCAGGAGGCATAGCAGGCGGCCGCATCGGACGCAGACTCGAAGATGAGGACGATGCTGTGGTCGGACCTAAAGCTGAAACTGCATGGGAAGCACCACCTCGCGGTTGTAGATCAGCTTTCGTCGGCAACGGAGGTGCATTCATATTTGTCAACCCGGAGGTTGTCGTCCCGAACAGGTCATTGCAAGTGCTTATGTTGTCCCTGTTTTCATCATGTCCGCTCATTGCTCTGTGCTGATACAGATCGACGCCTCCTGCTCCTTCTTTTCTCAACCTCTTTGTAGGTGGGCCATCATCTTCCAGAAATTGGTTGTTCGCCGCTGTTCCTGCTATCCTGCCTTCGTCTTCTTTCTTTTTTTCTTCCGCACGTTCTCGTCGTACCTCGGTACGGATTCCAGATAGGAACGAAGACCACTTTTTGTCCTTCTCCACTTCCTTGAAGAAGCTCGTTGCTGGATCTGTGAGCGCGGTGGCCAAGTTACTTGTCGGAGCTGATCTGGAGCATCCTCGTGCTGCACCAACAGCATTCTGAGACCGTGCATGGTGTTGGCTTGACGTCGTTGCTCTGGCTTGATTTTTATGCAAACGAGTTCCGGATCCAGCTGGAAGATTGGAATTTTTTCGTGCGTCGCGCTGCGGCCTTTCTCCTGTTCGCACCCGAGATCGAAATAAGGCACCTCGCGGAGACAACATGGCGGATTCCATTTTCTTGTTTTAAAGAGGAGAGGAAATGCAATCGTCTTATTGAAGGACTATCAGCATCTAGACGTGCTGTACCAGAAGCAGGCGTGATCATGCGGATTCTCCACGCTCGATCGACATGAAACTACAAGCATATTACGTCGATGTGAAGAATGATGTTACCCTGAAGTTTGGAAAAGTGTTTTTCCCTACTTGCTGGCAGAAGGAGAGTGCGGACCCATTTTTTTGAGGGAGCTTAATCTCGTTTAAAAATGGGATATTTGTGAATCACGTCACTGTAGTAAATGTTGGCGAGGCGTCGAAACAGTTTTTGGCTTGGATTTGTTGGAAAGCTGAGTTTCACAATTATGGCTGTCAAAATAGCCAAGGGAAACGCAAGCCGTTGAGAATCAGTAGCTCCTTTCATGTCAGAAAGCTCCGTCACTCTTTTTCCGCCCACACTTTACCTCGGAGCATTTGTTAGAACTGATGTTGATTTGTTTCTACTTCTCTGTTATTTTCTACTTGTTTGTAATAGTAATTGTATTCATCTCCGAGTGCGCTGTCGTTCTGACCGAAAATTGCTCCGCCCGCTCGTGGTCGACAAGAACAGAACAACATCTTCAGGCAGATCATACGCAGTCTACTTCTGCAACGAGGACGCGTCCTCGCAGTAGACCACGTCGACCTCCTTTTGGAACAAGTACGTTTCAAACAAATAAAGGTAAGTACCAGTACGTTTCAAACAAATAAAGGGTCACTTTTTTAATGTTTGAGATGTTGCCACGACAAAAATCGTTTTGGTTTTTTCATGTTTCATTTAAACATCGGTGTCCCCTACTACGTCGTTTCGTTCGTCCAAGCCAACATCTCCACCAACAGAGATGGAGATCCTTGTTTGTAGGTGACGTCCAAGAAGCATCAAACCAAACGTCCGGTCATATCAGTGTCCATCGAGGTCGAGATCCAGTAGCCTTGTGCACCCTTCGACACAGTGAAGAAAACCGACATAGCCTAAGCCTTGCCCAACTACCATACCCCGGTGTCGATGACTAGTTCTCCTTGTTCTTGACACTTCCATAAATTTTGCTATAATCGGATGAATAACGACTAATAGCGTGCCGAGACAAGGAAATTTCATGTTCGATCCGAAGGAATCGATACGACCATATCCGTATTGGTTTCCATTTCTCTCCTGCTGTAGTGCTCGTCATTCATTGTTTCATTCTCAGACCACTATTTCATTCAGTTGTACCTATTATTGTTCCCAATCCCTGCAGAAGTCGTGTTCATAGTACAAAATTACATTTCTAATATGCTCATCATGTGAGAGGGGGCCTCAAATGAACTAGAGCCACTTATCGACAATACTTGACTTGTTCTATCATCAACTTTTTCTTCTAAAAAGAATCGGATCATTTTGGGGATCTAATTTTCACATGTGGGTCATCGAGAAAAGACACGAAAACTAATCACACAAGTTTTTGTAGACACAGAATACTATGCTATTGTATACCAACGCTGAAACAAACTAACAATATTTATACAAAAGAAATCAAGAAAGAACTAGTAATCTTACTACTACCTTTCTTGTTCTGTTCGAGTTTGTGATCCTTGTTCTACAGTCTGAATCATTCATTTAGAAACGAAAATCTTCAATGATGAAAAGCATGAAGAAACACTTCTCAACATTTCCAAAGATCATAGTCGCAGATTACGATGTTTTGCTGTTGGTACCACTCAAAAATCATCACTCATTTCATGTTCATTGTTTTACAATTACGAGCCACTTCAATTCACACTGGTTTCGCTACTTGTTCGTGTTCACTAGAAAGTATTCATCGAAAAATCAGTCATGTATTTGTACAATTATAACCATAATGTGAAAATAAGTAGTTGTTTTGAAGTTAACTAAAACGAGAAGAAAGTTGATACGTGAAGAAGGTGTTAAACTGTTGTTGAGAGTATTTCTTAGCTAGTTTGTTACGTTCGTCGTTTATAATCTGCCGAATCTTGAACTTTTTTGTCTGTTGAAGTCGCTATTGCGTATGATGTGTAGTATCTCGCGTACGTGATCCAAAACGAGATCTTCCCAACGAATGAAGCAAAAGGCTCGATGAAGATCCAGTAAAAACAGGATGTTTTGTATTGTTCTTGTTGTTGATGTTCGTCCTCCTTCTTCTTGTCATCTCATAATAACGCATCGGCATCGACGGACAACCATCAACCCACCATCCTCGTTCATGGCTTTCCCGTGGTCAACCAATTCATCAAATAGTTGAGTCCGCCATCGTCATCACTGTTCCCTGCAGCGCCCTTCATAGATTGGCTCGAAGTCTCCATGATGCCCATATTGGTATCTAATGAAGAAGATGGTGGACTTTTAATCTCGCCCAGTAGCTCATCGAGAAAATTGCTAGTGCTGGTTGATGTGGTACTTGGGACTTGATGTGGTTGAGAAGATTGTAGTTGGTTCATTCCGTGATTTCCACCAAAAAAAGATGAGTTGGAGCCAGTCCCGTTATTGCCAAATGATGGAAGGAGCGGTGCTGGCATCTTCGACGACGATTGGCTTTGGTTCAATAGACAGTTCAACAAATTTGCGGCGTTCGTGTTCATGCTGTTTTTGTTGTTGTTGTTGTTCGAAGACTGATGGTGTTGGTGGCTGATGTTCATTTGAAAAGAAGATGGTCCTCCATTGTTTCCGCCTATAATGTCGTCGCTTGATTGCATACCTGCAAAGAAACTTGATCGATTCGATGGCGGGCTGACGGACATGCTACGACCACCTCCATTTCCACGTTGATTACCGTCTCCTACTCCTGCATGTTGATTGGGCAGATGTGTATTCGCTGATGTCGAGGTTCCGCTGTGTCTGGTGTCATTCCAGCTGAAGCGACCTGGTGGAACGAAGGTAGAAACCGAGTCCCGACTTCCACGACGTTGCTGATGCACAGGTCGGTCCCAAGGAGCAGACGAAGAACCTTGTTGGTTCAACTGACTCAAGGCTCCAGCGAAGCCCCCACCGTTTCCAGGTCCTCCGAAGGTATTGTGATTGCCACCGAGAAATCCGGAGCCACACTGGCGAATCGAGCTTCGTCTGTTCATGGAGCCAGTTACCGGACTGGTGCAAGCTGGACTCTTCGAGTTAGGGAGGTTGTCGAAAATGCTGAAACCATTTCCGGATGATGGGAGATTATTTGGGTGGAACTGATCTTTCATCATGTTAGAGCCATGATGTTGTGGAGCGTGCTGGCCATGATAGGCCCAAGACGATCGTGCGTTCGGACCTCCACCTCGGTTAATAGCACCACTCTGCGGAGGTCCTGACCAATGCTGATTGTATGGGCCAGCATTACCCATTCCCGGCAAGTGCTGCTGCTGCTCTGCATGAGCAGGATAATGTTGGCTGCTTCGTCCTGGTGGGCCGTTGACAAACGCGTTTCTACTGTCGCTGGAGGTGTATCCACTATTTCGGGGACCAGGAGGACCGGCCTTGCTGTGCGCAGGCGGATGAAGAACTTGATGCGAGGAAGTGTCCTTTATTTCCTGGTGGTTACCACCAAATCCACTTCCTCCATTGTGTGAGGACGATCCTTGATGTCCCCTGTTAAATTTCGACGATAGGGAGTTCACACGCTTGACCAGCACAGCGTTGTTGTTGCGAGCATCGATCAGCGGACCTTCTTCCAAAACTGCCCACTGCACCTCCGACGGCGCGCTGTAAAAGATACGGCGTGCGGACTCATCGATGTTGTGCTCCTCGAAGAATTGTTCGGTTCGGCGCAGCAGCTCTTCTTCTCGCTGCAACGGGTGTTGGGCCATTTTTGCGGCCAGACGCAAAACGTGCGCGCTCTTTTTGGCAGCCACTTCTTCCTGACTTTTTGGTGACATCAGGTGTCCCTGAATGGAAGAGAAAGGAGCACCATTGCTCTGCTGAATGTCGTGAGAACTTTGGGCACAACGGTCGATAACGCAATCGCGCAAGATGCTCCACTGTTGGCTCTCGGACGTCGCTCGCAGAGCCCTCGCTGCCTCCACGGACAAGTCGTGAACCGACACAAACAAGGAGACGCAGTCCGTCAACTCAAGCATTTCTGTAGCGATGTTGAATTTTTTTAATGATGTAAGTCTTGATCAAGATTATGACTATCGTTGAAGCTGAATGTTGACGTCGCTGGTGAGCAGCATTATCAAGATCAACAAACTCCGGGTACAATTTAGCACCAGTAACTCAATCTAATAAAAAGGTGAATGTTTACTAAGTAGAAGGTGCATTAACCCCCGAGAATCATTGACGATGTGAAAGCGTCAACTGATGTTGCACGTATCTGGTACCAGAGAGACCTAAGGCCGTCTCACCGGTTACGCTCAGAGATGGTGCCTGTATGCAACTGCAAGCTTGTAGAAGCAAGATCATGAAAGAGCCTGTCTTGCCTAGATCAAGTCTGGTGCAGCTGGTAAGTTGATAAGTTTAGTTTAGTAGATGAAGTGCAAAATAAACTGATCTACAAGAACAAGTTGTCTAGGTAATGACAGAACAAGGTAGTGAAGAAGAGTTTCGTTTGAGGATTTTCGAGTACCTAACACGTCTCGCGGGTTCCTGCGGTTCTCACGAATCCACTGCCGCATGATGTAGGTGCGCTTGATCGGCTCCGCCTGATAGAAGCGAACACGCAACGGCTCTGGGATATTGTTAAGGTGGTCGCGAGCGAAACGAGCCGCAGCACAGTTACGCGCAAATTCGTCCCAAACGCCCTGCAAGCTTTCGTAGTCGATCGGTTTTGTCTTCCCTGCTTCATCGAGGTCTGCAGCTCCGGTTCTCGTAGTAGAAGTAGTTGGACTTCTGCAATCGAGAATCACAACATTATCATTCTTGTCAGAGCCGCAGGTCGCGATGTTCGAGGACAAGGACTTACTATGCTGCTCCAAGCTAACATTTTTAGCTCCTGCGGTCGCAGTATCACCAGAAGCCGCAAGCGGCAAGCCTAGCAATGTACGGTGAATGATCTTGGTTACGAAGGCTGTAGAGTTGTTGTGTTCACGCGACAGAATGAGACGGTGAAAGGACTCGTGCGCAGAGATCACCTCGATCGCGCCGTCGGGTAAGCGGAGCAGCTCCGCAACTGCGGCGGCGTTGAAACCGTAGGTGTTGCAAAATCGCTGCACGTCTTCCTTGCAAATACTCGGAGCTCCAGGAAACATGTTGAACAACGTGGTCTGATTGTTGGTAGAACTAGAAGTCGTTGACGGTGTAGGAGACGGAGATGTTGAGGAGACCTCATATTCGCCGAGCTGTTGTAGCGCCTCTTTCACACAAACGTCGCTAGAAGAATCGAATGGATTGTTCGTAGAGCACCTGTCGCGACTGTTGCCTACATCGTTCTTGTGGTCGCTGCTTGATCGACCCGCACCCGAGGACGGCGCATTCTCTGGCGTTGTTCGGCTAGTTGTCGAGGAAAAGCTCGTATCAACATCGTCAGCCGTAGTCAACTCCATCTTACTGCTGATCGTTGCTTCACCCCCTAAAACACCTTCGCCGACGCTTCTGTGCGTTTCTTGATGTCCTGCGATGCCAGCTCCTGTTGATAAAGCAGTGCCACTGCTAGCAGCCGGCGCCGCGATCGCACTAGCCGGGCTGGTCGTCTCGCGGCTCGCGGAGTCACCGTCCGCGCGGGAAGTTGATGGGCTGCCTCGATGCTCCCCCATTACAACGTCCAGGTCAGTGACGCTGGGAGCACTCATTCCTCCTGCAAAGAACATGATGTCGAATTTGTCGCTGGTCGCAAAGCTGCGTCTATGGTGAAGTTCGCGTCGCTGATGAAAATCTCTCTTGTCGCGGGATTCTAGTTATTGAACAAGAAGTGAAATCGTCGAAGTAGTCACTGCGGAGGTCGCTGGTGGTCGTTCTTCCTTGTACTACAAAGTACTTCGAGTAGATTTAGATTTTTTAGAGGGGTTCCCGCCTCAGTCGTAACAGATACTAAATACTTAGTTTCCCTCGTCTGGTGCTACAGCTATCGCAACCTTACACACAACGTACACAGCAAATAGTCAGGTTCTTTCGAAACGAAGGATCGGATTATGATAGTCAACTTTCGCGCAGCAACACTAGCTACGTTAAACTTTCTTCGATCTCTTTGTATGTTCTATTCTTCTAGTAGTACTCAAAACTATGGTTGGCCGCTGAAATGGTGAACAATCATGGATAGATTTTTCATAACATTGGATGGACGATCATGTAGTTACATTTAGTTACATGTGAAAAAAGAAAACGAGGTTGTAATTTATGTAATAATCATTAAGTAGCACTCAGTAAAAATAGTGCAAAATAAGTATGCGTGACTATGACTAGTATGTTGCGAGTTTACGTCTAGCTTTTCTTCAACGCTGCTGGAGATTACTACACAATCACACACCTAGAGCTGTTGCGAGAACAGAACTGTTAGGTGCCCTTGCTCTATGCAGCAAAATTCTAGAAGTAGATCAACAGTCGTTGATGAAACGAAATCGCCTCTAATTCAGTAGAGTCAGACAAGACAAACCAGATGACCGATTAGTGCTTTCTGAGTTTTGTCGTTCTCATCTAGTGTTTCTGCTGCCGTTTGTCGCTGCTGAATTTTTTAGTGGGAGGAAAAGTGGTTGCAAAATGCGGTCGTGCGTCTCTTGCGTCAGAAGATGTTGAACTACAAGCTAAAAAAAAAGGACTAATCATGGTGCATGCTTGATATTATTAATCCTGCATTCGAAAGCAAAATGACAATGAGCTCGATCTAAAACTGAACCGCGCGTGAGATGGATCTCCGGGTCAACAGTGAGATCTGCGTATTACAACATCATGAGCTCTTTTTTAGAGACGAACTTCTACTAGCACTAGCAGCACTGAGTGTAATTCCATGCAGGATAGAGAAAATGATGGAGAATCTTCGGATGACAGGAAAATGCGTCATCAATACGATGTGAAAATGCACGTGGAGAAGTGTGCCGTATCATTTTTTTGGCTGTCGTTGCGATTGGCTGATATCAAAATGAATCACTAGAGTCCGAGTCGGGTCGTTTACAAGAAGACCGGCATTTAGATCAGAAAACTGAACGAGATGAACAACACTATTCGCGGAAGACCATGCAAGAACATTGCACCACCTGTTATAATCATGACAGGCCACGACCTCATCGCTTCGTCCTCCTGCACAAGCGTGATCGAACACAATGTCACTCAAACGTGAATGACCAATGTGGCATTGCAGCCTAGTCGTCGCGACAGGTGTATTCCTGGTGGACTTTGTATCTACTGCTTAAAATAATTCTGGTGTGTACCCTCTAACACAGCTAGGGAAAATTAGACAATCTTGATCTTCTTCTATGGCGCGGCGAAACGATTGTGAAAAATATACGTGTGGGTCATGTTGCAATCTGGTATTGAAGTTGTGGTAAATAAAAAAGTGTAATGCTGTGAGATGCGAAATAGATCAAGCACTGCAACAATTTGCAACAGCGATGACGTAGTGCTGACGAGCTATATTAGTCGTGTTTCCTAGTCAAAAACGAGACAAGTCGGGAGGTAATCAACATGTAGGAAACCACGTTCAACTACACTTCCCTCCTCTGATACCACAGCTTGTCAATGCTAGCTCGGCTTCCTCGTCTTCTCCTCTAGCTGTTTTCCCACTTATTTCCACCTGTGACGAAGAAGATCCTGAGATGCCAATTGTTGATGGTGTTGTCCGAACGTTATGAGTATTGGCCTGTTGCTGTCCTGCTCTACCACCGTCTTTCGTTGGGACGACATTCCTGACTACCCATTTATCGTCTTCGATCTTCGCGTGATCTATTGCGATCAACGGCCGCATGCATTTCAGCAGGTTGGAGAAGAGATCGTGAAGTTGAAACTCTTCTTTCGCCAACAAGAGCTTGATCCTATGTCGCTCTTTCGGAACTGCGAAGCATGCAGGACAATTGTCCGAGATCACTGGCAATCGATTTTCAGCAGCAAACTGTGCCATAATTTTCTCCCTCACGTACACCAGAGGTCGAATCACTCGAATCTTTCGTCTTGCTGGGACAACGACCGAAGAAGATGCACATCCAGCTTCCACGACTGGTGTTGCTCCTGTGGTTGTCGTAGCGCTACTCCTGCTAGTGGTAGTGTCCCTGTCCACCTGAGGATCAAGTTGATCATTTTTCGCACCAGCTTCTCCACCTTCATTGGTCATCGGTATCTCTTCGTCCGCTTGGATGGCATAGTTGGCCTTCATCGTCCGCAGAGCGCCGTTGTAGAAGGCTGACATGAGGAACGATTCCGCCATATCGTCGAGATGCTGGCCTAAGACCAAGACGTTGTAGCCGTTGTCCCGCATGCAGCTGTAGAGCATTCCACGTTTCATGCGAGCACAGAAGGAGCATATTGACGGCTTCTTCGGGTTCATCAATTCTTTTGCCATCTCAATCAGGGGTTTGCTCAGGAAATGGTACTCGACGTTCAAGGCTTTCAAGTACTCCTTCAGCGGGCTCGGGTCGTACTCGGGAGTCATCGGGTTCACAGTGGCGCAAGCGATCGAAAACGAGACTGGGGAACATTTTTGAATACACATGAGCGTGTGCAACAGCGTCAGCGAATCTTTGCCACCTGAAAGACCAATCAACAGACGGTCGCCGGGCTGGATCATGCCGAAATCCTTGATTGCTTGCCCGACCGAGGCGCGCAAGGTCTTCGGTACCTTCGGGTAGAGGGCCGTCGTCGCATAGCGCTGGATCAAACGCCCATTGACCTCACGAACTAGTGAAGTGGATGTTGGTGCCAGGCTTGTGCTGCTGCTGGCGCCACCATCTGGTGCCGCCCTTCTGCGTTCATCATCCAAGAATTCCTGCTTGTTGTCCAACTGTTCTTTGTCATCTTTCAAGACTGCTCGTGGTGTAGTGGACGAATTCTCCTCAGGAACAGTTCTCCCCTCTAATACTTCCACCTCGTCGTCCTCAACGTCATGCTGCATCATATCCGCAAGGAGGTCATCCGTTAACGCATCCTCATCGGCTGACCCTGTTGTCGTCGGTGTACTACTGCCATCTTTCCTTTTCACGTCGCACTCTTTTCCAAGCTGGTGGACCTGAGATGACAGCACGCATGTTTCACTCGAAGTTATTTCCTGACCCTCCGTTCCGGTTCCCGTTCCAACGAGCCCTTCTGCTTGGACATCCAACAATGCCCCAGCACCAGGCGGTCGTCCAATGCGAAAACAACTCCTTTCCGGTCGTGAAACGTCAGCATTGCCGAAGATCAGACCGCCACTAACCGCTGCGTTCCTCTTTGCGTGGGTTCCTGAGGCCACATCTTGTGGCAAAGAAAACCATAGCAATGGAGCTACTCGTTCGTCCAAGATGGGCCAACTGCGGTTTTTGGCCGGAATACGCAGAGCGCGGGTAGTCACCTCGTTCAGGAATTTCTTCTTGCTATCTTTAAGCTTGCTTGCAACAGCAAGGTCGAGAATGGGCGTTTCTGATGCAGAAGTCGTTGAGTTTGTGAACAAGTCCATATCGCCCAACCACTTTCTGCATCCCTGATGGTCGTCATCCTCGTGTTCCCATTCGCCTGTCTCTACATCAAAAGTGTAAGCGGGGAGCAGGCGCCATCCGTCTGAAGCGACCCAGGCCAAGCAATCCGCCAACCAATCGACCTCCTCATCACGCATCAGATAGTGGAGCGACAGCCGGACAAAGCCAGGTCGAATCACCTCCGTTCCGTAGCGTTTTAGAGCCGAGTCGAAGTGGTTGCTGACTGCGGTAGACATACCGAGTAACTTCTGAGCATACGGACCGGCGCAAGCGCAACCGCCACGAGCCTGAATGCCGAACAAATCGTTAAGGATGGCACAAACGAAATTGTAATGCAGATACCGCTCTCCATGTCGGATCAAGAATGAGAAAATAGCTGCCTTTCCACCCACATCCGCTCCTTCGCCAGAAGCCAAAAGCTCCAGGTTTTGCATCTTTTCCAAACGTGCGAGCAAGCGTTGGCGCAATCTCTCTTCGCGAGCTTCCATACCGCAGACGGGTTCGTCAAGTTGGAGAGCACTGGATGAACTGGAAGCGCCGTCTCCCGCCATTGCGTGGTGGATTTTGAAAGCCATGCCGGCTCTAATGTCGGCTAAGATATTGGGCGTGCCAGCTTCCTCTCGCTCCTCGTGGTTCTGGATGTAGCTCTGGCCCGCGTCGCTGACGTAGAAAACCGTTCCGCCACCAGGTGTAGTCGGAACCGTGTTGGATCTGAGAAGTCTCTTCTTCATGACGAGCACGCCACTGCTGCCAGGACCGCCTAAAAGCTTGTGTGGTGAGAAGAACGCCGCGTCCACCTCGGCGTCTGCGAAGTTTCGCGGGTTCAAATCGATCTTTTGGTGCGCCATGGACGCTGCAAAATCCCAAGCCACAAAACAGCTGTGTCCATTCACGTTGAGCTTTTTGTGCAATTGCTGCGTCAAATACGGCACATTGCGTAAAACACCAGTGACGTTGCTGCCAGCACAAAGGACTGCGTAGAACTCTAAACGGACGTGCTCGATATTTTGCTCTTCTAAATCCTTGATATCCCCTTCCTCAACTACATGTCTGCTGTATGAAAGAAGCGATGGCACTACCTTTTCCAGAAGTTCCGTCTCAAAGGCGTGCGTGTCGAAAACCGCAGATTCGGTCGTCAATTCGACGCATTCGCAATATTCCGAACCAAATTTAGCAGCCATCTCACGGAAAGGTAACGAGCTACTGTGATGTGCAAAGGGGTCTAGCAGAAAGACGGTCTTCGTCCTCGTACCTCCTCTAGTGTTGTTTGAAGATGACGCAAGAGCACTAGGATCATCACTCGAGCCTTCAACATCAGCCAGTTCCGCTGCCTTCTGTTTTCCGAGATTTTCCACGTGCAAAGACGTTTCGCAGTGCGCGCGAAAGCAACTCTCATTCTTCAGTCGCACACCGCATAGGGTGCACTCGCAACTGCCCCATCGATCCTCCTTGAAGTACTTCATACAGTCTTCCTTGTCCTCGATGTTTGCTCCTTCTCCAGATCGATGAGATTCCGACTTGTTCTTCAGTACGCGTTCGGCAATGCGGTTTTCGATGATGCGACTAAATTTGGCGACTGCGCCAGTAGAGCCATTGCCACAGAAAATGAGAGCATCTTCGACAGGACAACAGTTCAGCGCATGTCTAATGATGCTTCGCGCTTCACTGCGGAAATAAGTCGTCTGTCGCGACGTTGCCGTCGTTAACGTATGGGTGTTCCCATAGTATGGAAGAACCTGATAATCCCATAGGATGGTTATGAACATCATCATCAAGAACATAGGACTCCGAAACCACCATCAAGGCCTACGCAGGCCAATCATGTGAGCGTTGTCGTGCAGTTAAAGAAAAAAGTATAAGAGATCACAAGCTGTAGGTGTACCTTCTCTGAAATGTGCGCTTCGATCGATTGAATTGCTTGTCCCGAAGCGGTAAAATCGGTATAGGTAATCGGTAAACCTCCTTCTTTGTGATACGGCGTCTTGATCGTTCCGGTGATGACCTGCTGACGAAGCTGGTCGCAGCGCTTTGCGAAGATTTTTTCAGCGGAATCTGCAGTTTCCCCCTGACCGTACTGTGATTGCACGGACACGGACGAGGAACGCGGTCCCTCGCCGCTGAAATTGTAACGAAACATGATTTCTCTTTCTCTGTCGCTCTGCTTAGAATCAGTACAACTACAGTACAAGGCTCTAGTAGAAAATCAGTTCGTTCTTGTAGTTGTAACACGGGTAAGAGATACAACACATTACTTCTCCTGATGTCCGTGATGCGCGCTGCCCAATGATCTTATGTATACAAGAACTTATCACGATTAATAGGAAAACCACGGGCTAAAATGCGAGTCCTGTGTCAACAGAATATGACCAGAGTAAGTGAGAGGGCAAGTCCGTCGAAAGCAGAAGTGGAGGTACAAACTATAATATGCATTAGTTGCAGTCTGTTTCTATTTTTGTTTCTGCTACCTAGGAATAGAACTTCTTGTTCCTTGAAATTCAACTCCACCTTCGTGTAGATCGATAAGATCCTCATCGCCTGACTGTCGCTGTAGTCGTATCTATTTTCATCCGACGATCTTGATTTTTTCTGAAAATGGAACTGTCTGGATCCTCGTTGATGATCTGAGCAGGATTCTCGCAAAAGGGAAAACATTGTTATCGATATCGAGCTCTTTACATATGCACATCACACCCGAGGGTGCGGGGTGGTTTCACGTTCGTCATACTGGCACTGGCTCAATCAGAAATCTTCGTCTGCATTCTCACGAGCAAAAGAAGAAATACCTGAATATTAGACCATACTAAGTACTTACTCAGGCGGACCGCCATCCTGTTCCTGTTCAACTAAGGTAACTTATTTGGTAGCAAAGTTTACACTTTTTATTTCTAGGCCGGAAACCATATTAGCTCTGCAATCCTGTTCAAACCAGAAAAAGCACAAGAGAAGACTTTAGCACACGAGTGAAATTTTGACAAGAATCTTGTAGTCACTGATAGTAGATTTAGCAATAACGATCTCAACGCAAGCATTACGGAAATTCATCAATAAATTCAAAGTAGGACGAGGTGACTTTTTGCTAGTAATCAACAAGCTACTTCTAGTGAAGATACATTTTCATAACATAGAATAGACAAAAACGGTCGGCGTGAAACTCACTGGGGATGACGGAAACGGATCGTTACTCTTGTATACCATGCTATCCTACTCCGCCTTCGCCGAATTCTTCTCGTCCACTTGTTCCACCAACTGCGAATGACAAACAGTCTGCTAGTTCCCGCAGATCTCTAGCCCGTGATTCGATGAGAATGTCGATCGGAGTTCTAGATCGCACGCTGTTGTAAACAGGAGGTGGAGAGGTTGTTGGTATGTTTTCAGACACGAAGGTGGAGTTGTTCTGTGAGGTCGGACCACCACCTGGTTGGACGACTGTCATAACAGATTGATGTGGGCTTTCGTCTTCAGCCGGAGACAAGCCTACTTCAGTAGACCGGGTCGTTACATCCTTTATACGTGGTGAAGGTGAGAAGTTCTGCTTCTGGTTCGCATTCTGAAATGTCGTCTTCGGCGCACCACGACCGCCACTAGAGCAGCGAGAAGCATGGGTGATCAAATGCTGGAGCGCTGGCGAAGCGTCTGGTGATACCGCCGCGGATGAAGGCTCCATCTGCTGGAGCTCCCGCAAAAGGGCCGCGGCTTGTTCATAATTGTACTCCATTTCGCGCAACATTTGCGTCATTTGCGCTAGGACTCTAGTCTGCGTAGCTCGCTCTCTTCGCAGTTGCTTGTGTTCTGCCTGCAGCCTCTGATGGCTGGCAAGTAACTTGTCGTATTCATGCTTAGGCACGGATATAGAGTCTTCGGCTGTGGGAGTGGGAGAAGGAGTCCTCACATTATTTTTCATCTTCATGTTCATGACTTGTTTTTCACTTGCAGCTGCAACAGCGTAAGCATTCGAATGAACAAGGTCCGTGTTGTTCTTGTTGTTCTTATTAGAACGATGTGGCTCGAGTTTCGAATCTCTTGTTTTAGGAGAGATTTCATGCGTAGTTAGCGTTGGTCGTTCAAACTCAGCTTGACCTCCATACATTGCAATTGCGTCCATCAGGTGATGCCTGGCCGCATCATCAGCTTGATCAGCCAAGAATGCAGCTTCACCCTCAGAGCGTGCATTGTTCATCTTCTTATTCGTCTTCTGTGGCGCTACAGGAGATACAACAACTTCTGCGCCGGTAGACGTTTCGGCGAACAAGCCTTGGTATCGAGGATCGACATGTGGAGCATGATCTTCGCTTCGTGGCAGCTGTGTCTCTTCTTCCTCCTCATCGACTGACAGAAAACCATCATGATCATCCTGTTCTGCAGTCTTTTGGTCGTTTTTTGTTCCTCCAACCCTTCTTGTTGGACTTGCCTTCTTATTCTGATCGTGGTTACCATAGGCATAGTCGTCCACTGTAGATGTTCTGCTCCTGCCTTCGTCCCTTGTCCCTTTAGCTTCAGCCTCAACTTTCTTAGATGTGCTTTTCTTCGGGTAGGTGTCCTCTTCTTCAACGGCAGGCCTCGAAGCAGCAGGTGATTCAGCACCATCCGTGGTTTTGGAGGTAGATTTTGTAGAAGGACCTTCCCGTCTTTCTAATGCACCGGCTTTGCTCTTGATTGCTTCAATATTCGGCACCGTGGCGTGTTTTTCAAACATTTGGGCTCGAGCTAGCATGAAAGCACTTGACATTTTTCGCGGTTTCTTGGGCACTGCTTGTTCCTGACCTTCGGTTTCACCCTCACCTCCCTCTATTTCATCGTTGTTCCCGGCGCCATCAGTCGTGGTAACTGACCCACCTCGTCTCCTTCGTTTCTTTCTGGTTCCCGCAGATGAAGTACCCCCACGATAGATTTTTTCTTGTACGGCCGGCTGCCAAGGCACACGAAATTCTAGGCTGCGGCAGTGCTTCAGTAGCTCTGGGAACTGTGCTGCATCCGCATTGCCATTGACCTTGTCGAGAATCATGTTAGGAACTATGACACCTGGATAGATCTGGCTCAAGTAACCGCTCCGTAGAACTTGTGTCACCACGGTTCGATCCGAGGCGGGGATGGCGTCGGGCCCTCGAAGCCACGGACAGTCGCTGTGGTCCAGGTAGTAAATATCTGCGTAGCGTTGACCGAACAGCAGCCGTCGCACGAAGTTTCGCATTTGAGTCCATACTATCGTTCGAACAATAGAGCGGGAGCGGTAAACAAGTGCATCGAAGCTGTTGCCGCTCAGCTGAGCCAGCAATGCTTGCTGCTCGTCGGCGTTGGTCGTCGTTTTGCTCGTCGGTTGTGATTCTCCTTCACGTGGTGATGGTGTTGATGCCTGAGGAGTCGGGGTGATGTTCTTCTGGCTCGTTGCGTATGTAGAAACTTTTGTGGAGAGAAGACGACCAGCTGCCGAACCGAGAAAGCGTGATTCGATATAAAGCCCGTCCATGTCCACACTGCATCCCCAGCATCGACCCAATTTCAAGCCCAGGAAGACCTTTCTCTTTCTCGCTCCTGCTGCGGCCGCTCCAGTCGTTTCTGCAGCTAATTGTTGTACTCCACTTGTATCTTGGTACATCGTCTGCTCTCCACTTATTGCCTGCGCGGCCTGGGGCTGTTTGTTCAAGTACCCACTATTGATCTCAGGGTTTACTTCCAACACAATGCGTCGCTGTTTTTCCGTGGGTATCAACGGCACACCGCGACAAAATGTGAAGCTCATTTGCTCCTGTACCACTCTGCTCCCACCGCCTCCAACAGGAGTAGCGGTTGACGAATTTGAAGGGGTCGTGATCGCCGAAGACGAGCGTCGGCCGCTTTCCAGATATTTCAACATTGCCGATGCCCCGCACACACCGTTATCAAGCATGACGAGGCGGTCTCCTGGACGGCAGACTGCAAAAGGGTTTCTACGGACAATTGGCGCTGTGCCTGTGCGGAAGCGAGGCCTTTGAGGTCTAGCAGGAAGCTGATGGAGCGAGGAGTTGTTTTGGCGGCGTCGTGACCGCGATCTAGGCCTTCCCTCGCGATCAACGTTGTCGTCGCCCGATGAGACAGCGGAATCAGCGACAACATCACTTCCTTGCTTCCCACTATAGTCGTCTTCGTCGCTGTAATCTAAAATTTCATCCTCCTCGTCGTCCGCGCCGAGGCTGCTTTTACTACTACTTGCAGGGCCGCCGACGCCGTGTCTCGAACTAATACTTGGTGCCATACTAGTACTAGAAAAGCTTCTGGTGGTGTTCTGGAAGTTATTGTTGGCATTACCGTTTTCACCGTCGTGGTACAGCACGAACCCTCGCACACACGTGTTGTCTCGATCGATTTTCACCAGACGCAGTGTGTCGGATCGGTCTCCCGTGCCTGGAGAGAGGTGCAGACCCCAACTGCTTCCACCCTCAGGTGTGCCGATGCGTATTGCGCGAACCGTGAAAAGGAAAGGAACGACCGACGGGTTGTCGACAACTCTCCTTCGCAGATGTAAAACCACCAACTTCTTTGAGGACGTGGTTGACACTGTTGGTGGTTCTGAGGGAGATACTGGACTAATCGCTGGTGGTGGTGTCGAAGAAGATCCACCAGGAGTAGAGGTTGTTCTTCTTGTCGTGGTGTTAAAATCATTGTTCATTTCCATTTCTTGATGAGTAATGATACTACTAGTAGAAGATGAGCTCGTGGGCACGGTGAATGCCTGCTCAAGGACCTCTGGTGTATCGCAAAGCCGTCCGTTTACTTCCACGATTTCATCGTATGGCCACACATATTTCGACACCCAGTCCACATTTCTTTCGCCCGCTCGATCCAGCGTGCGATGGTATACAGACACGGCCTTCGTCGTCATACTAGAGGATTGGCGCACACTATTCGACGAAGCGGCTGATGTAGTGGGTGCTGGAAAGAATGTTGCGGCTGGTGCGGGGTCGAGGCGGCCAGAAGCCATACTAGAGGAATCCATCGGCGAGAACGCACCACGGCTGCTCGCTGGGCTATCAGCACTTGCTGCAGGATCAAGCTGATATGATCCACCTCCATTGTGTTGGTATCCATTGCCGCCTGTGAGTCCATGATGCAGCTGCTGCATCTGACTATACCCAGATGTTGAGAGAGCAGCACTCTGTTGTTGCTGTCGTCTTCGTCGTTTCCGAAAATTCGCTGCCCCAGGAAGTAGTCGGCGCCGCCTCGAGGCGCTACTTGATGATGCTGAGCTTCCGTCACTTTCTGATCCGAGCTGACCTTCGGAGTCAGAACCTCCATATTCAGATCCGCTCGTATATGCATCATCCCCCTCGTAAGCTGAACCATCGACTTCGTGTGAGTCTGCATCTCCTGCTTGGTCCAGAAGTAGGACACCATTTTTTACTCCGTATCCGTCCACAGCTCCGAGAGACGAAGATGATGAACCCGTGCCAGCACCTGAGACGACACCACCAGCATGACGTCCACCGGATGAACAAGAACCTCCCTGTGCCCCTGTCGAAGAAGATGAAACGAGAGCAGCCTGTAACAATTCGGTGTCTGGCCGTGGGATGCGCTGGCTGCTTACCTCTGTGATGAAAAACCTTCGTTCACTGCTTCGGAAATCGCGGCGCGCCACAATTTTGAGGCCAACTTTAGGTGTTTCAGCCTCAGAGAGATAAAGAAATACGGCGAAACGATGCTCCATCTCTCTCAGAGGTCCCGTTGTCAACATTTCGTATATTCGAGAAAACTGTGCCGGCGGTGGCGTCGCACCTAGGGACAAGGCTAACGCTTCTTCAGCATGTAACATTGAAGTTGAGGGGGTGGAACTCATTGAAGATGGCGAAAAGGAGCTAGAACAAGTACTTACCGTTCCCCCACCTGTACTTGTAGCTACAACTTGCATTGGTTGTCCTCCTGCTGCTGGTCCTGCTTCTGCTGCTCCTAATATTGATGCATTTCTATTTGCCATCGTTGCTGCGGCAAGGCTTCGCGCGAAGGACGTTCTGAGACGCACACTGGGCACAAAATCCCGCTCAAATTCGTCCAGGGTGTGATGAAACACCAATAGCAAAACATTCCAAGACCAAGACGTCGACCACGAAGAGGAGGAGCTCGCTTCCGCTTGCTGCGATGGACATCGACGGAAGTATTCGAACTCCAACAAGATTCCCCTCCCTAAGAAATACTCCGCCAGAGTAAGTAAAGATGAAGTACTAGACGCCGACTTGATTTTTTCAAGAACATCAGCAGCTCCTGGAACATTTTCTTGTCCTCCTGGCAACGTGAGCAGTATCAACACGATGCTGCCACAAATGATACAAGGCAAGGTGAACAAAAGGAATTTCGAGACGCGCAGAAGCAGGATTAACAGGCTTGTCAGCAGAAACCATAGCGGTTGCAAAATTGAATCGATAGCTGCATCTTCGTCTGCGTTTGAAGCGGGACGCCCCGCCGAGGAGGCAGAATTTGCAAGAACTCTTCGGGAATCCACTCCATTCATCCCATTGCCGTTGCTACCGCCATCCTGTATGAGGCCCGAGGATGAAGAACCGTCGGCCATCCTGTCAAGGTTGAAGAACCGGAACCATTCCTCACTAACTTCCGGAGCAGCTCCACCAGCAGCACCGAGAACCGCCGTGAGCCCATTTCCATATGAAGAGTCCCCGTATGAAAATGCTCCTGTTCTTCCAACTGCACTACTTCTGCCCATCTGGACCTGAGCTGGATGCGCACTTTGCTCTCGGTCTTTCGACTTGCTGCGCGTTCTGTGCGATACTCCATGACTCGAGGAAGGACGGATGGGGGCGCCGAGCACCCGTAGTAGAAATACGAGTCGGAAAAAGACACACAACAACGCCAGAGCAGCAGCAGAAGCAAGCCAAAAGGCAACGCGCACCGCAGTTTCGACTCTGGTTCGCAAATCCAGAAAAGTTTTTCGCACTTCTGGGTTGGATAAGATGAGAAAAGCGTCCTGAATCCGAGACGCTTGCTCTGGATGCCGGTCCATCAGACCCTCGCTCGTAACCTCTCAAATTAGAGACGAAGGTGTTTGCTGCAGCTCTAGAGTCGGATGCGATCAGAATATCATGCACATGGCGGACCCGGAGCTTAAAAATTTTTTGGTTTTTCAGTAAAAAAGTGACCAGAACAAGGGAAGTGCGCGCACTACGCCATTCGTGTCATGTAATTATTTACTTGATTGATATTCTTGTTCCAGATCTACTATCATTTAGGCTTCATCTTAAACAAGCGTGCTTCTGCATCTAACGTTGAAGAAGAAGATTAAGATTATAGTGTAAGTATTCATATATTACAAAGTGTTCTGAGGTAGCATCTTAACAACAATTGGCGCCATCTGTTATCGCCGATCTTACGTAAAAGGTCACCACGGTCAGCGGGGAGTCGTAAAACAAGGAAAGGATCGGGCTGCTTTAGAGGTGTACAACTCTGTACTTATTTCATTATCCTCGTCCTAACGCTAACGCTAACTACGCTGAAGATTCGAGGAGTGGCAGGAGTGGTTTCTTAAGTACATAATTGATGTTGAAGTTGTTGAAGTCCGAAAGGAAAAATGATCGTCGTATCTAAAGGACGTTAAAAATAAGTAGATGCAAGTACCAGGAGTAACAGGACCATTTTTCCAGAAGTCCCCGCCACCTCCACTCATAAGTTCGACTTCGAGATGCCTCGTCAAGAAGTAGAGCCCCCTAACCCTCGTAACATTAACAACATCAGTAAATAAACTAAAAGGTTGGATAGTTGAGATAATGATAAGGACGCCGCGTCTCACTGTATGTCGCCCCGGGCCTCGGACTATATTTTTCCTTTTTCGTTAGGCTTAGGACTATATGCTGGATGCTGCCTCCCTTTGAATCAATTAAGTAAACACTTCTCTTAAACAAGTAAGCAAGTACATGCTTGGGGAGCATAAGACCGCACATTCGGTCGGCAAGTCTACAACTTTCGGGGAGGACTTAGTTTGTTGCCTAGCGCTATATGGTAGGGCTGGCCTGCTCTGTTGTCGTTGATCATGAAATACTACGAGTACAACTAGAACTACTCCACCCGTAATTGTTGCTGAATCGTCGAGACACAATAGTCCAGAACCGGGTTCACACCCTGAAACTGTTCGGCGACCAGCGCGTAGCCCCATAGCAACAGCAAACAGATTGACAGGACAACAGAGAGATTCATGATTCTCATTAATATGGAAGGCGATGCTGTTCTTTAATTATTACTGATACGTTGTCTGAATCATGTTCATCTCATTCACATTCTCTCACTCTCGGTCGTATACTCAGCAGCTTATCTTGGTCAACAGCAACATCTTCCCGCAAAGGAGAAGACTCTGTAGTATCTTCTATAGATGGTGTTCTTATTGATGCTTGTTCGTCTACTAGTATTGTTTAACCACGGTCATTACAATCTTCATCACAATGTATCTTGGAGCTTGAGCTTGTGGTGTAGCCTAAATTCCATAGGTGGCAATTACCGCGGTAAAAGCTTCTAGTGGACTAGGTCTCAGCTGCGTTTTCAGATGCTCGCTGTTTTGGGGTTGGTCATGGTCAGTCTCCCTGATCTTCCGTATCGGTATCCACTCGTTTTTAACTGTCAATAGTATCTTCATCTTTCAAGAATAAATACTAAGTTTCGCGTTTTACTTTTAGAAGAAAGCAACAAAATTGAAGTCGAAAGATAAAAAATACGGCGGAGAGCAAGGACCAAACCCGAACGGCGGTTCTACAAGTAAGTGCACGAACACGTTCACCGAACCACATGATCCTGTCCATGGCTGCAGTTGCGAAGTCAGATTGATAAGAATCTGGTGTGGTCTCGTGGGAAAGAGTGAGGCTGGTACGCGTGTAGGCGTGCACGCACCATGTGGAGATTAGACAAAAAATTGGTTGATGGGATTCGATTTCTGTAGAAAATATTATCAATCTTATAATATATCAAGTTGAAAGAACGGTGCCGGTAGCGTCACGGCCTCCAGTAAAGCAAGTCTCACTCTCAGTCTCACCTTGCATTTTTATTCTTACTGTCTCCAGCACCTTCCATCGCTGTGCTCGCACTTTTGGGTAAGATGAGAGAAACAAAGTATTGTTTTGATGCTTCCCGAGCAGCACCGCTTGAAGCTTGACCTAGCCCTGCCGGACCTGCTCCAGCCACCTGTACCTGAGTTGTACTCGTGGTATTATTCACTGTCACGACTCTAAATCGAGACTTCTGCGAGTTCAAAAATGTGCGTATAAGCGCCTGCAACTCCAGTGGTCCTGGACTCTGCATCTGCTTTCCAAACTCTGGAACCAATTCACATAGCTTCTCTAGGCTTACGTTATTACTTGATCTAGAGGTAGAGGTAGACGATTTTCCATTTCTGCCATGCTGGTGTTCCAGTTCTGCATGTTCTACTTTCTCGCCGGGTACTTCAGCGCTATCGAGATGCTCTTGATGAATCCGTTCCGAAAAAAGGTCGCACCATTCTGCCACAGATCTTCTTTTCGCTGGTAGATAACGCCCGCCGCTATTTTTGGAAGCAGGTTTCACTTGCCTACTTTGCTGCTGACTGGTTGAAGCGCATGCATTCTTCCCGCCGTCTTCATGATTTTGTTCTGGTACATTAGCGTCTACATTAATATCAGGACGAGGAGGAACAGGAAACCCCTCCAATTGCTCATTATTTTTCTTGATGCCACTGCTGGCACTCCCCGGAACCAGCTCCACAGCAGCAGGTTTGTTTTTTCGTTCGGTCGGTGAAAAGGTTGTGGCCTGTCTTTCGTAATTCATGAATGCACGACGTCCGCCCCGTGGCATTTGTGAAACAAGGACTCGCTTCGGAAATATACTTTCAGGATCTCCCGTTGCACTTGTAGTAGTCGCGCTACTAGAGTTCGGAGGGCGAACGCCGATCGAAGATGAAGGTCGAAGTGGAACAATACCAGCCTCCGCACCAGTGCTATAGCTTGTACTAATATAGTTCAACATGGGTTTCAGCGTGGATCCTTGGGTTATTTCGCTGGCTTTCTTATCATCATCTGTTGTTTTGATGCTGGGGTCGGCGCGCAAGTCCAAGTCGTCTGCTGCTCCTGACGACAGCGGACCAGAACTAGTGTAACGAACAGGTTTCTCTCCTTGATCATCTCGCTTCGCACTCGTCGTCCCTGCAGTCATATTCAACGAGTTCGATTTCTTATTGGGCTTGCCTGCGGTTTTGCTTGACACTGCAGCCAGGCCACTTCCTGCTCTCTTACTTTGACCACTTTGCTTACCCAGGACTGTCTCGGCGGGCGTCGGTTCTAGAGTTAAAGCCTTGAAATTTCCTTGATGAGAGTTGGCTAGAGAGAAACTGGAAGGTTGTTGCTCTGGAGCTGGACCCCACCATCCTTGTTTAGCAATAGTATCAGGTCGTGAGGCTGAGGAGGAAGACGCAGATGGATTTCCTTGGTCCTTGATTCCATCACGTTTAGGTGGAGCCCTTTTAGTATTCGCTTTGGCCGGAGGCTTAGCACTCAGAGTCGAGCCAAGTGTCGGGAACGCCTCTAAGTCTTTCGCATTAGGAGCGTCGTTACCGCGAGGCGGACCCTTTTTCGCATCCCCTACAACGGTTTTGGTCATGGATGCTATGACCACGTCATGGCTGTCACTGTCTGCGCTTTCCTTAATAACATCTACGACTGTCCTAAAGGAGCTTCCACTTGTACTAGGCTGGGTGGAGGAGGTGGACGAGGAGGTCTCATTCGTTTTATTTACTTGAAAAGGCGCCGGCGCGCTAGCGACTACCGTACTCGAAACTGGTCTTTTGTTGCTGTCCTCTTGTTCTTGTTCTAAAGAGTTCATTCCTGCCAGAATAGTTCTCTCTGCAGCCGTGCCCATCAAACTCTGCTCCAAAGCCTTTAGAGTAGCCGCAAGAGCATAGTCTTCCCTTTCTACGGCCTCCTGTTTGCGTCGACGTACATCAGCCAACTCGCTTCGTGAAGCGGCAAACACAATACCAAGTTCTAGATCAGCATCTCGACTCGTCGTAGTCTCGTCGTGGCCGCCCATGATAATATTTGTGTTGCTAGTAGTACGTGTCCCGTCAAGAACACCGCTGCTTCGGTTCTGTCCGTTCTTTCTTGGTAAGCGCACAGCATCGAAGGCTGTCCATTGATTTAGCAAAGCCAGGTCGATTTTAGGTTCCTGTTCTCCCTGTTTCAGGTCGGGATAATTGAACGCCCTAGCGATCTCACCATGAAGCACGCCATTCAGCTCAGCGAGACGCAGAACTTCGCTTGCTGACGTTCGCCCTTTTTCTCGCACTAGCTCGCTGACCGCGAGTTGCAATTGATAGTATGGTATGTCGTCAATCAGTTCGGGCTGCCAGTCCACACGGCGCACCCCGTCAAACTGTGCTATAGAACTCGCAGCAACATTCACTAATTGCAACTGAGACAGGCATTTTTTAAGGTCCCCAGGCAAGACAGCAAGAACTTCGTAGTAATTGGATCGGTCCTGTTGAAGTCCTCTACCCACGTTGTTATTCGCACCAGCAAATTTGAAGCCCAACATGTACGAATGCAAGAACAAGCGAGGACAGAGCGACCGCGCAGCACCAGATGGATTTGATCTTGAAGTAGCAGCAGGAGCAGCAGCAGCAGTATTAAAGGCCACACTGGTGCCAGACCCTCCAGTGGCTAGCTGCTTGGCAAATATTGCTGCATCATCATCATCATCATCATCATTATCCCTGTTACCTTCTGAAGACGAAGACGCCAGTAGTTTGTACTTGTCGTCTTGAACTAGCGGATGCCCAATATGCTGCATGTGCACACGGATCTGATGCGTGCGGCCACTGTGAATCCGGCACGCAACGAGAGAAAAGTATTCATCACTGTCGTGCCTAAGATCTGATGAAGACGACGGGCCATCCTGATGGCCCACAACCACGGTTGTATCATCTTGTTCTTGCCCATTGCCTTGCTCAACTTCAGCTATACTAGATAGAGCGCCTATCGTTCCATCTCGACGATTTTGCTCTTTATCGTTTCTGAACCCTGCAAAACGAGCTTTCTTTCTCCTGTACCACGCAAGAACTTGATAGTCTGTTCTAGCAGGTTCTGCACCTTTTGCATTAGAGACTTCGCTCCGCGTTGTTGTGGCACTTCTTACGGTGCGAATCGGAAACGTGAGGGAACCTTGCAGCAGGTGTCGTGAGCCCTGACCATGACGTGTGTTCTCCGCAACAGGTGCTGCCGTGGTAGAAGCACTACCATGTTGCTGAGGCGAGTGCTTTGCGACAACGGACGATTTTTTTGATATTGACGTCGAGGAAGTCGAAGTTGAAGCGGCTGAGCCGAGCACAAATTTAGTCACGCCCTTCTTCTTATTTTTTTGATCATTAACCACTTGAAAATGCGACGCTCGTGTCGTGTCGAAGATATCATCGTGGTCCGAAGGACTTTCTTTAATATTCGTGGCTGCAGCTCTGTCTTCAGCGATGTGATGTTCGTCTCCATCGTGGAGCACCCTCGACCGCGCATTGGAAGACGAAGGTTCGTCATGTGTTGAGAACATCCCACCGAGATCACCCAGTTTGCCGTGTACTAGGCATATGTAGCATTTCGACACGCGCTGCCTATGAAATTCTTCTCGGATCAGCTTTCTTGCCCGAACAGTTTTGCCAACGAGCATAGGCCCTGACGTTTCCCTGTCTAGTCGGTGGCACAGCGGCCCGAATCCTGTGTCACCACTAAGTGCTGGATTGTTCTCAATGCGGAAGAGCGCTTCTTCGATGCTAAGCGAATCTTTCCGGTCTTGTAACCAGTTTGCAAGCGACCGTACGACTCCAGCAGAAGCTCCTCCTGCTGCACTCTTGTTTTTGCTGTTGACGAGGACATCACCAGAGGAGGTGCTCTTGGTCTCTGTCTTATGCTTGTTATCGAAAACCAGTTCGCAGGTCCAGTATGCTGGCTTATGGATAACCAAGAACTGGGGTTTCTCCAATAATACGAACGGTTGCGACCACGTGATAAAAGAACCTGCATTTTTGTTCGAGGCCCTAGCTCCAGGTTCAGAGTTAACGGGAAATCGCTTAGGCGAGTCATTCGTGTCTTCATTGTTGCTCCTTCTCCCATCGTCCTTGATCGCGATCTCTTTCGTTGTGGTGCTCGAGCTATTGCTTGTACCGTTCGGCTTCGGCCCTCCAGCGTTATCGGAGTTCCTAGAGGTCGAGCCCCAGGTTGTAGCAGTGGCACCACCATTCTTGACACTTTCCGAACTTGTTCCTGATGAAACAGTCCTACAACCTTGTTGGTCTTTTTTAGTCATGATCTCACTTATTAGTAACGCGTGTTTCCTTTCTTGCTTTTTCGTCATTTTATTTGATGTTGCGCAACTACTCACACTTGAGGCCTAGAAGATACGGCGGAAGAACTATAATTCTAGTGGGGGATAGGGGGTGGGAGTCTTCATTTTCATACGTCCTGCGAACGGAGTCATTACATTGAAAAAATATGCGGGGAAAGTGAAATAAGATGACCGGGGACCAACTACTGCTCCAGAAGAAAGGTAACAAAAGATCCACCAAAAAAAATGAAGAACAACATCGTTGTACTGTTTAAAACCTATTCATCCGCGACACCAGTGGACAAGGAAAACACGATAAAATGCTTATATTCTCGGAGAGCTCGGGCGTCGAAGCGCAAGTGATCGTTTAGTGATCAACAAAATCTGATCGCCGAAGAAAAGTATCTAATATTTCGTAGCGGCGATAGCGATTATTGCGAAAGATATGCGTCTTCATGTTCCAATTGAAGATATCAATGTATCTTGAAGAATGTTGCAGCATGTTCCATTGATTTTCTCAGCTATCTTCATTCAATATCATGCTCCATTGAAGAATTTCGTGCCCAGAATAAGCATGGTTATGATCTGCCATCTTCTATACATAGCATGCTACCGAACAGGACGTGAGTATGCGGATCGTTTGAAGGGTTTCAGCTCTGCTGACCATGGCTCCTTCTCTAAGCATGTTCCTAGGTGAACGCACGGATGATAAACCACTTGTGCTGTAGTGAGAGAGGTGGCGGAGGCTGAGTGAGGACATAACAAATGTTACTACGTGAAGATGCAGAAGAAGAGGAGGGAGATGGTGAACAAATAACCTGCAATCAGTAACGGCAAAAAGATAAGGGCAAGCTAAACTTCGAATTCGGCGAGAAGAATGAACAGAGTCACTAGTGTAGTACGTCGATTCGGAAAATCCACATCGAAACCTGCCTGCCATCCGAACGCAAGAGGAACACCCATCTTCTTTGGAATCATGTTCATGATGTTTCGCGGTCTCAAAGGCTTCCCACCTATGAGATCCGGGCTTAGGTCCCCGGTGGAATACTCGAAATGCTCAGGAAGCTGGACTCGTCCGGTCGCGGGAGTGTCATCTGCAAGTGCCAACACTATAGGCCCAGCACCGGGGCCAAGAGATGACGGACAGGAAGAGATTGGCGAAGTCTGTCTTATCGAGGCAAAGAGGCAGCTCAATATTGACGGACAAAAAAGGACGCAACGAACGAGCAGGCTCCTTGATGAGTCTGGTATCCTCATCTTGTTCTTTCCTGCCGGGAGAAGCGACGAGGAGCGCTATCAAGCACTTGAAAACGTTGTAGTTGTTGGCTGAAGATAGAGTGGTGGTATTAGTATCTCTCACTATTAACAATTCGATGAATATTGTGGTGCTCCTCTCTTGACTCTTCCATACATGTCTGATCTCGTCTGTCGACCTTGGGCGGGGGGGCTGCAACAGTTTGCATACGAACTTACTACTCTCCATCTAATTGTCCTCAGGCTTTGCAGACATGACGTCAAACACACCATCACGCAGTAGCTGATGCAGTAGCCGTCATCAAAGGCGAAGGCCTGAATTTTTGTACAACTACGCGGTGGTGTTGAAGAAATATCATCAACAAGAACAGAGTGTAATGTTATGTTGGCGGCAAGATCAGGATTAAGAATGTAGTCTTATTTTGTTTAATTGATCAAATCGATAAGTTCTCCGACGTCATCCTCGATATCCATCGCTGTCACACCCCCTCCCGCGGTAGTTGGCCCTACTGCAGTCGTGGTGCGTCTGTATCTGTGGATGCCGTTGCGAATTGAAGTAGTGTACAAATCGTATTTCTGCGGTACTCCTGTCTGATCAGCTCCATGAAAAACACTAGAACCAGGAAATGCAGCGGAAGAAGCATGTTGTTCATTCATGTGGTCATGATGCTTGCTCTGCCGGTTGTTCATCATGCCTCCACTACATTTGTTGTAGACCCCCGTAGGACCTTTCATGAAAGGATCGGCACACATGGCAGAAGTCGAGTTCGAGTAGCCGAGACCGAAAGGGTATGGTGAAGACTCAAAGCGGTCGCCGCAGTCACCGTAATCTTCACCCTCCAAATCCTCACAGTTCTTGTCGATGTGAAACTCGAAATCTTCTTCTTGCTCGATATTTCTATCATGAGATGAGGATGACGGCCAACGATTGTTATTATTTGAGAGGCTGCTCCTCAGGAGACTCTCCCGACCTTGATAACGGCCACTTGTTGTTGTTGGTGTATGCGGGTAGTTAATATGAAAATGATGATCAGTAACAGTCCTAGGTCGATGAACTGCTGATGTTTTTGAGAACGAACCTGCAAGGTCGCATTTTTTGGCTATTTCCTCTCGATGAGCAGAAGATAAGCCGGCCGGTACCTTTCTCGTGAGTGACGCCTTGCCAGGGCCTCCATCGTTGTAACGAGATGCGGAATTAAAGGTATGCGCCGGAGCCACAGCAGGCACCACTGTTGCAGTTTCGGGTACTACGCGCGTAGGGACAGGAACAGCATGCCTTCCTCGCGAAACCTGAGTGCCATACGCTTTCCGTAAGCTGGGGCCAGGGTTCGACGACTTTTCAGAAGATTCGTTTTGCGTTCGTTTCGTCGTTGAAGTTGGATTCGTATAAACTGGAGGAGCTGGTGCGCCGTGTCGTCCAGCAGTATTCTTTTTGCTCGCTCTTGCAGATCCTGTCGTAACTCTCGAAGGCCCTCGTCTAATATGCTTTGTCGAAGCCGAAGTCAATGCTGAGGTGTTCGTGTTTCTATTCACATGTTGAGATGAAGAGGAAGCGCTCGGTCCTGCTTTGCTTTTCACTACTCCTTGTTGTTGGTTTTGACGTCTTTCCATTTTTTGCGCCATTTTCTGCTCCTCCTCTACGACCTCTAGAGCTTCGTGTTCGTCTGCTGCAGTTACCCAAGTCGGTGCATAGTTCGACAAGACTCCTGTGCTCCCAAGTTTGGTGGCCAAAAACTCGCGACTATCCAAGCACGCCCTTAACATCTCGGCATTAATGATCGGCATCGACTCTTCCGTATGATCATGGTGTTGTTTCTCTGGTGTAGTCGGGTCTTCACCATGCTTCTGGAAAGCACCACTTAAAGCGCTTCTTTGTTCTTCTCTTCTACTTGGTGCTGGTGGTACTAGAGTCGTAGTATTACTAGCACTGCTTCCGCCTGTTCCTGTTGTACCAAGAATTGGAGATCTGGCAGCTTTTGAAGAATAAAGTTGATCTTGTCCTGAATCTGATGTTACGAGGTTGTTAATAGCAGGTCCTGCGGGACGATTACGATTTCTTGCAGGTGGCGGTGCCTGCACGACGTGCTCCTCCTTCTCAAGCGCATCTATGACATCAAACATCGAGTAGTCGTAGAAACCGTTTCCGAGGGATGTAAAATGGTCGGGTTGGCCTACTCTGACATCCCTCTTGTCGCCTGTGCCTGTAAGCGTCGAAGTCATTGAGCTTGATGCAGATGCAGCTGCAGGCACAATTTTTCTCGATGATGAAGATGTAGTTGAAGGACTCTGAAGAGCCTGAAGTTTGTTTTTGCAAGTCGGAGGGTCGTCAAAGTAAGTCGGTAGATCTGGTTCCGGTAAGGAAACAACGACCGGACTGTCATTATTATGCGAGATACCACCAGATGTCAAGGCTTTCACGGAATTTTGCGCTACGGCGCCTTTATTCTCATTAGGTGGCCCTTGAGGACGTCCTCTTGATGAAGATTTTTTTCGCCCGTTCTGTTTTTTGCTCAACGATCTGCATTTACCGGATGGTGCGATCGAGATGCTGCTAATCTTCGCAGCCGTTAGAAAACGCTTCGACAAAGACGATGCAGCATTCGTATTTGCTGCATTAGAATGACCTCCACCGACATCCTCGGACGAACACGAACTGCGTGAACGGGAAGACTCACTTCCTGAAGATGAATGGAAAACGGAACGCGTCAGGGATTCACGACTTGCACATGACCTTGATCTTCTTCGCGCTCGACATGATTCTTGTTCGGCATTCTTTCTGCTTCTATCACTCGTGGTCTCAACCGCGTCCGCATCCGGTGAACCACGATTCATGAACCGACGTAGTAGAGCCAATTGGGCTGGTCGTAGCGTTGATCGTGCTACTAGCGTATCCTGAAAAAAACGACCTCCAACAGACTTGTCTAGTTGGGAATCTCCAGTCGTGCTTCGCCGTCGGCCTCGTCGCTCATCCTGATTGCTGTTTCCGCGGCCACCCCCTTCGACTTGTCGTTCTCGTTCATGATCTACTTGAAAAGCATTTTCGGCACTCCTAGTGCCATGCCTTCTATGGGCTCCACGTCGTTTCTCCGCTAATGCGATTGCCTCATGTCGTACCTTTCGCACGATTGCGGGCCTGCCGCCGCTAGCACTTGGCTTTCGACCATTGGACGCACCTCGCGTGGAAGATGACGAAGACGAAGTAGATTCAGCGCTAGTACAAGTGGAAGATCTTGAGCCACGTTTTTCGAGTGAGTTCTTTTCTACATCTACAACGACATCATCATTCTGAGAAGTTGTGAAGACGTTCCGCCAAGGACTGCTTCTACCCTCCCTTTGTATGCTGCTGCCATGCTCCCGCGTGTCCGGCGCAGGAGAAGAGGCGGCCTTGTCTACTTCTCGTTTTCTTCTACTGCTCGATCGTGCAGCGATCTTTTCGTTCGGATTTTCCTGATCTCCCTCGACAAACGTGACTGTGCCTCTCGGCTTCTCTGTTTTAGTATCGTCTTGCGACTGCCACTGCGAGCCATCGAGGGCATCTTCGTCTCCACGAGGACCATGTGCACTTTTCGATTTCTCCTCCCATTCCCTTTGGATGAATGCTTTCTGGTATCGACGCAAGAGCTGCAGACTCTTCGCACACTTAGATTTGAGATCTCCGACTTGTTCTGAAAGCTCTGTCCGCTTGTTGCGCTCGACGGAAACTGCTCGAATCAGATTGCCCACTCGATGTCTGTCCTCAGCACACAAGTCCAACAGCTTCGCCATCTTCGATAAAGCATCTACTCAATCAACTAAAAAGATCAGTCATTTATCTTCTACCATGCACATCTACCTAGTATCATCTATCACTCTGTTGAGAATGAGAATTCCACAATCACAAAAACTATGAGGAGGCCGCTAGACTAGTGGAACTAGTACTAGGCGAAATAAGAACGAAGCATTGTAAGTATGCTGAGTCTCTCGTCCTCCTTTATTTTCTTCCTACCTTCTCCATCGTATTTTCGTTTCAGTTTTCAGCCCAAGGCTTGTACTACAACTGAGACTTGGAAACTTCCATCAACATTTCGTTTATGTTTGATAGACTTTCTCAAATCGATAAATTTGAAACGCCACCAGAAAGGGAAGCGCATGTCTTGTGGCTTTCAACTCGTCAAAGTTAAAGCGTTCGAAAAACAAAACAAGACGAACAGCACCTCTGATACGTGGCCTGCTACATGATGATAGTGGAGAAGCCCCCGAATATTGAAAGGACTCCTTTCAAGGATTTGTTTCCTATTCATTGGATGTCCGCGGGATACGCAAGTTCGTCAGATAAGAGGAAAGAAGATGTTGTCCAGGGCGCCGTTATATGTGTACTGTGTGTGCTAGCACTAGGGTTGATCTGTTGGTTGTCAGTGGAGGAGAAACTCGCAGTGCATCTGCATCGATTTAGGTCACGTCTCGGTCAGTGTGCTGCCAAGGTTGCCATCTACTTTGTTGCTGCTCATGATGGCGCCCATATCTCGACTTTGCGGACCGTCTCCGAGTCTTATCATCCCATGTCTTGGTTATGGTTCGTCTTATGTCCTCCTCGATTCCAGTCCTTTTCCGCCGTCGTCTCCGAACTACATGCTCGACGTCGTCGACGCTCGTGACTGTCGTTGGAAAACTGTTCCTTGATATGGAATCGGAAAGACGTGATCGTGAAGGTGGACACGATGACGAGGACGCAGTGAGGCTCGTTGTTGTTTTTACGTCCCCTTGTCGTATTTCATGTTCAACACGAGGACCACCTTCATTCCTTTTTTGCTCCGTGTGGTCCTGGTTCTGCCTTTGGTGGGCATCCAGTGGAAGGCCTGGGTCTACGATGGTGCAGGAGTGCTTTTGACGTGTAGTCTTCTCAACTACAGGCGGAAGCAGATCTTCTACATCACAACTAGGAGAGCTAGACGATAAGCTGAGGCTGACAGATCGTCGCGACGAACTTATTTTTGGTGCATCTGCAGTCTGTAGTTGCTGCTTTTGTGGTGCTGGCACAGCATCACCATACGTGGACTGCTCACTGCTTATCTTATTCCACGAAGGAAGGGTAAGCGTTGACGCCAGATTCGCGGCCCTACTTCTAGTGGTTCCAGCAGCTGCATGCGACGTACCCCAAAACCTCCACTGAAGCACAACATACAGACACAGCGCCACGATAAGGCGAAACAGACCCGGACTGGAACCTCGTGAGGCAGCACTTGGACGGGCCCACGGAATTAGGTCTGGGACGGGTACCGACCGACCAGGGTAGCAGTTCCAGTTCTTACCACCTGGCTGGAAGAAAGGATACTCAGGCCAGTAACTTTCATCCTCATGAAACCGGGACTCTACAAAGTAATTATCGGCTTTCACGTAGAGGCGTAGACCTGAGATTTTATCGAGGAAAGCAATAATTATAGAATGTGAATGACGACGTTAGTCTTCTTGACAAAAAAAAAGGGTGAGGATCTCGCATTTTGCTATTTCCAGTAAGTATCTACCTAGCAAACAAGAGAAAAAACTAAAATAACAGTCAAGAGTAGTAATTGTACCGCTTCTCTGCATGTTGTTGTACTGGATCTGCGTCGCGAGAACAGCATCCCGATTTGTGAGATTTTTGATTTCGTCGTCTGTCAAAATCGGCAATTCGAAAAAGTCGTAAAGCCATCCCCCGCTTCTGTTTCCCGAGGCCACCCAGTGATCGAATGTAGGAAATCCTCCAAGTTGCAATAGCGGTTGAATCACATGTGGCTCGTATATCACCTAAAAGCAAGTCAAAATCACGCGCTGCCCTTGCATCGGAAGCGCCGCATAGATAAGCTAAAGATGCATATGATCACAACACTCTTCACTTTCACATAGACTGATCGACAACAATCAGGAACTACTGGTGCTCCTGGAACTGTTGTTCTAAGATTTTTGTAGCTATGATACATACCTGCACGCTCATGAGTTTATTTTCGGCATCGTAGTCGCCACGTGTATGGCAAAACGCGCATGGATTCACGGTCTTGGAAATTCCTGCGAACATCCGCTGTTTTGGGTAATCCCTCTCCAAATCAATGAACTGCATTGTGTCCTGCGTAATACCGCCGAATGAAAGCATACCTGGGACGCCGAATGAAAGCATTACACATGTTACAAGCTTAGAATAGGCTTGCGGAATTGCTGAAGTTAGTTGTACAAGGTCATGACTGCAAAAAACTACGTTCATCAATTACTCCTGCATCATAATGATCATTGCTCTTGAAATTGATTGATGTTGTTGAAAAAATTACTCCAGTCCTCGTTGTCGGTTGCGTTATAATGGAGATGATGTTAAACAACTCAAAGATGTATGTTGTATCATTTTTATAGATACCGCTCGGATTTAGTGCTTCTTCGTTGATTTGGTCTTCTCGCTCTTTTTCGGATTGCCGTTGTACCCTCCACACACTGTAATCGGGGTCAATGCGTTGGTCTGGATCCGTCAGAATGGGGAGCTCCCCATGCTCCAACGCAAACCAGCAAATGGGTCCGTTGGGTTGCGTCATCCCATCTCGATCCACGATGCGCGCATCCATGATGTAATATCCACACTCCATCCAACAACATTGCTGCTTTGCCTAATTGTGGTAGACGGGGTTGGTTCTTGGAGGAGTGATAAGAAGGAAGATCAAACGTGTCGTGCTGGGAGCATCTATCTCGATGTAGATGAACAGTTATTCTAGTGAATGTATATGTAGTATCTATAGATTATTGCTAAAGAAAGAGAGCTATGAAAGTCAGGAGGACGAGACGCCGCCCTCTGTCATTACCATCACAATTATAGACGAGTAGTATTGACAGATACGTAGAAATCAGGTACAACTAACTTAAGAAGTAAGCACTTTCTCATGTGTGCAGAAGTGCATAGGTCCGATGTCGAAGGAGGGAAGGTTTTGTGCGATGATTTCTTGCGGATTCGGATCGATTTCGCGTATTGCCATCGGCAATTCTGGTTTGCACGCTGTCAGTGGGTGCGAGTTCAAACCTAGCCCCGGCACCGGTGCCGTGTCTTGCGGAAACGGCAAAAAAAGGCGTCCATCTCCCCAATACAGTTCGTAGTTCCCGTTCTTTTGCTGCAACGGAAACTGCACCTGCAATCCCGTGAGACCCGGGATGCAACCTTGACTGAGCCGCCGATGCACTACAGAGGTGTTCACTGGAGGCCGTCGTGGTCCCCACTCGGTCTGGTTCAACCACTCGGCATAATTCCACGGATTCGCCTTCTTGTAGGCTGGACAGAGCTCCGGCTTCAGCGGCCAACACCGAGTTTTATTCGTTACCACGATCGGGTGGTAGATCGTGAACCCGTTTGACAAAGCGAGGGTCGATGTCGTCGGAGGCTTCGTGATTTGCGCATTGACAACCAGCACGCCGTCGGAGTAAAGAATCCTAAGGACAAGGAAAGCTGAAAGGAGGCTACCGAGTCGACACATTCTATAACATGGAAACAACCCACGACCACAACTTATACTACACACTTTCAACCCTCCTCCACCATGGATAATTTCTAGTTCTACTTAGTGATGTGCTCTAAAATCAATCTCAATGAAATCAATCTCAATGATTCAGTCATCATGATGCCAGAAGATCTTCAATCATTCCTGCTCCTTCATCGGATCCACTTCTACTTTGTTGCACTAACTAAACTTCAACTTCTACATCTGCATACTCATTGGACAACTACATTATTAACAAAGTAGAGAATACGAATTTGCTAATTCATACCCATGCGCATGCACTTGCACTTCGTTGTATGTCGAAGTCGACATGATGCTCATATGATTTTAGACGACTATCTACACTAGGCTAGCAAAATTGAAGTTCCCTTTCAAATTCATCACGGTCCCGCTGACACAGTTGCAGAGAGAAAGAAACAAAACGCAAGCCATAAATATTCTTCGAATTTGAAGATATTTGCTCGGGCTCCGACTGGGAAAGGGACGAGTTGGGAATGGCTTTGCGAGACCAAGGAGTGGGGAATGCGACAAAAAAACGACAGCTGTCCGATATTATGGGGTGCCAGACAGATTATGAGTCGACTCGTCATCTGTGGGTCATCCAGCAAAAGTATTCGTTTTTTTGCGAGCACTTCTCAATCCTCTTGACACCCTTACCCTCACCCTCACAAGATGAAGCCACGGAATTTTTACGAACAACAACTATTCGACACGTTGCAATGCACTATGCATTATGCACATACCTCAAGCTATAAAAATCACGGAAAAAATCAGTTATCGTAGTGCTATCCATGGAAAACCACTAGATTCGCAAAGGAGACGACTGTGGATGGCGTAGTGGTCTAGTACTTTCTATTACGGATACGGCGTACTTTCTTTTTACTATTGTTTCTCCAACAGAGCAAGGACTCGATCCAAACGTGCTCTGAGAGCCGGGTCATCGATCACTATGATATTACTTGACGTCGAACACGCAGTAGGTACTTTGTTCCTCTGTTGATCTCCTTTGAAAGCACCTCCACTTCCACCTGAATTAGAGGAATCGCCAGAATTATGTCCTCCAGAAGTGTTTGCGCCTGCTGGATTGTCACCTCCTGGTTTAGGTGCAGCATCGGGCCTTGATGTTGACCGTATTTTTCTGCGAGAACGGCCAAAGGGATTCCGAAATCGCGCAAAAAGACCACCCTTCGACGGCTCTTTAGTGCCACTAGTTGCAGCGGTTGAAGGGCCAGTTCCGATAGCCATGATTTTTCGATTAGGGTTATAGCTTGATGAACTTAATCGCAGAAGATGTTGTTGCACGAAGAGGAACAAGTGGAAGATGGATACAAAATGGTTAACAATTTCTCAATTTAGAAGACTTAGAGCCAATGCCAATGTAGTGCAAAATGACTAGTAGAACTAGAAGCAAGGTCTTGATGTTCGTTATCGTTGTAGCGGTGTCTACTTTGCGTGGCAACAAGCGAGGAGCGTGAAGAGACGTGGCGGAACAGGACTCTTCGTCCATACATAGCACTAGATATTAGCACGTAGTCCTGTTCGGAAAGAGTGCTGCGTCCCTTTGCTCCCTTTTTACATTGTTTCCAAACCGATGAAAAAATCGCGGACACGATTTCCTCATTAGAGATTCAGTGCACCCTAATGCAGCACTTGGACTAGGGTAGAAGCAGAACACATGACGAGAACAAGAAAAATCAATTATGCTCTACTTTGTTATAAGTAGTTTTGCATCTTCTGCCCCTCCAACCGACAGCGAGGCCAGCAGCAGTCGATAAATGTTCTAGTTTTTGTACCTAATAGTCATCAAGGACGAATTCGAAACCAAAGAAGAAAATCATACGACGATGGACCACGACAGTCGTGTTCTTAATTTTTGTCATCTCACTACAGCAACCAAAATGCTGCAACCATCGTGCGGGAACCACTCACATTTCGTTGAAGTTCATGAGTATATCATGATCGACTACATCATGTGAAGAATCATGATTCGTCTAATCAGGGTCGCGGTCGCCTGGGTGGTCATCTCATAATGCACAACCTGAGCCTATGCAAGTAGATAGAAGTACCATCTAAGTCTCAACCTTTTTTACTTTTTTATATGTGTTTTACTCCTTGTCTGAATGACAATGACTGATCAGAAAGCTTCGAAATGAATCACGCTGACAGTGCAAAGGTAATGTAAGCAGATACTCATCATGTTCATCTTGCCCTTGCGATGTCAATGCGGGCACTGTCTAGGAGAAAGAACCGATTAAATAGGAATAGAAGAAACAAAGAAAGAGACGTAAAAAGAGTTCTTGAGGAAACTCAAAGTTTTTCTACTACACTCATTGCGATTGCGGGACTGACAACCTAAATGTCTCTAAATAAATATGTAATCTAAAAATGGTATGCTTGCGGTGGCGCCGCGCAAAATCACTGAGCTCTTGTTGTCTTCTTGTCCACCTTTTCAACTTTTATCTTTATCACGGAATTCTATTTCGATCAGGTTTTATGAAGACAAGCATCTTTCTATGTGTCGAGCATTTTCCAGATGTAGTTGCACACGGCGAGTTCCCAGAGTAGAAGTGGTTGAAGAAGATGTGCGGGTTCTTGTCGTCATTTTTCATGGTATCGCAGTAGAGGTGTAAGGAAAACGGGCTCAAGTCTCCTGTTCATCTGCGGTGTCGTCCTGGTACAACATCATGTTCTACACCGACGTCTAAATCAAGATTCTATTTATTGGTCTAAGACTAAGTACTTCTCTTGATGCCCCGAAGGGTTTCGTTGCTGTTGGGGACGGGGAGAAGCAAATTAAGAAGGAAATAAGGGGGGAAATTGTGGAAGGGGATTTTTAGACGAGATAGAGAGCTCGTGCTCGTACAATTCATCAAATTATTTTGAAACTTGTTCTCGTTTTAAGGCTCGACATAGGGGACTCCAAACTTGAGACTCATCCTTCCTTTGTGGTGCTTGTGCTTCGCGGCATTCGCCTGAAGTAATATTTTCGAGGAAGCGGCATCCCATTGAATCGACTCGCAGCAGCTTGCGTGTATGCGCCCATGCACTTCCACAATAACCAGTCGTTCTCTCGTAGCTCCGGCAAATCCAATTGCGTGATCAAGTCAAATCCGTCACAAGTTGGGCCAAAAAGCAAAGAAGGTTGTAACTGCTGTGATCCATGATCTTCTGGGACTTCTAGGTGGTTGTCCAGTTCCTGATCCTCTTGGTTATCAATCATAGACTGTGCTCGGAGTGGTATCGGAATTTCTGGCTTCGCATGGTCGTACACGAGGTTGTTGAAACTTCCATACACACCGTCTGAAAGGAAATAACGAAACATCTTCTTGTTACTTTGCACTTGCAGCGACATGTTGTTCGAAGTTGTGCTTGATGTGGTGCTGTCTTCGGTTTTTGATGAAGATGTCCTCGTTGTTGTAATTTGTTCTCTTACCTCATGATCTCCTGCTTGTTCTCCTTCTTTAGGCGATGGCGATGATGTACTAATGCTAGTACGCATTTGTTGTTGGGGCAACTCCGTGACCGAATAGATTTTCGTCAAGAGAGAAGTGCACTGATGCGCAAAGAATCTGCCGGGTTCAGCAATCACGCGCTTACCGCGAAAAACGACCTGGGCGTCCAACTCCTGCAAGATTTCGCGGACCATTGATGCAAAATGCTGCGTCCCCGCATCACCGGGAAAGCCACCACCGATATCCAGCAAATCCATGCAAGGGAATGCCGAGCTGAATAAAGAGTAGCAAGAATAAAAAATGTTTTTCAACAATCTACGCAATCTTCATCGATGGGAATCTATTATGCAAAAAAAGCGTGACGATGAAGTCTTCATGGCATCTGCGTCAGCATCACGATAGAAGTCAACAAAAAGTTAATTATGAGTAGTTCTTAAGAAAATACCTGTATTCCTCCTCGACTAGCTGAAACAGGTTCGCTGCGTCTGTGAGTGCTTTTTTGAAAGAGCCTGGTGTCGTGCATCCACTGCCTACGTGAAAAGATATGCCTTTGAGGTTGAGTTCCAACTCCTTCGCTTTCTCGAGCAAGGACCGCCAACTAGGTTCGGCCGCACCAAATTTCATCGACATAGGGCACTGTGCTTGACTATCATCCACTCGAATCCGCAAGACTAACTCTGCAGAGGGGAAGATCTCTTTCGTCTTCTCTAGTTCATTCAAATTGTCAAACGTCAACTTTCGGACACCATGGTCACGGGCGAACTGAAAGTGCGAACGAAATTTGCACGGATTCGCAAAAATCACACGTGAACCAAGGTCACGACCTCTTGTTTTTGATGACTCTGTGTGGTCTGTTGGAGAATCTTCACAATCATGTAGTTCTTGAGATCGAATAGTCATAGTGCAGCTGGTCGTGGCCGTCGCCTGCTCCTCAAGTTCACCAGGTTGAAGATAACGGCGAGCTGAAGGTGAATTTGGATTCAGGTTTTCTAGCACTTCCAGGACAATGCGCAACTCCTGCTCACTCGCGCAATCAAAGTTTGCGCCGAGTTGCGCCAGTCTTTCGATGATCACTGGGTCGGGGTTGCACTTTATGGCGTAAAAGGGTTCCACACGGCCGTCAAAAGCCTGATTCCAAATACGGAATTGTTCGTCGATCTTGTCCAAGTCGACCAGACACAATGGCGAGTCGAGCTCGCGCTCTACGGAGTTTAGTGCTTGTGCGGCGATACTTTGTAGCTCGTCAACACCTTCGGGAACGACAATTGTGTGACGCGCTCGCTGGAATTCGCTTGCCTTCACGACTACTAGAGCTGTGCCGGTGGAAGATTGTCCACTATGGTAATCATTGTGTTCCCGGCGCTGGCCATCTACTTTAGGACTAATAGTATTCACCTTCTCGTTTTGTTCCCCGTCCTCCTTTACTACTCCATGTTCCTGATCTTGATGAAAAAAAATTGCAGCGCAACTAGATTTGATGGTACTGGACATGATTGATGTGGTAGTGCTAGCATTCGGGATGACGCTGAAGGCAGTGATGCTTTCTGCCGCAGTATCCTCGGTGTCTTCCAGAAAGGACGACTCTAGAGAGCTGCGGGCATCTCCGTCAGACGCACTAGTGCGCGAAGTGAGGTCACCCGCGTTGCAGCCGCTAGGTGTCATCTCTAGTGAAGACGTGGGCGTCGTCGAGAGGTCCCTATGAAGCAGATCTTCATCATAGCACACCACCACAACATCAGCATCAACCTGTAATTCTTCACTCGCTGTAGTACTCGTTGTCTGAACTACATCAGCATTCTTGATGTCATCCTGCAGCTTCAAGCGGCGTAATTCTTTGCAGCCGAAAATCTCCGCCACAACAGCCTCCAACGCAGAGGAATCGCGTAAAAACGGAGGAAAATCAGTCTCCACACTGGCATAGGAACATGGCGCCTGCGGCGTTACGTGGATTGTCAGATAATAGCGCTCGGCAATGCAAATATTCACACTGTAACCAAAGGGATCGAACCAAAACTCGTCCACGACGAGTTGAGTCGTACTCGGATTCGGAAGTTCGTTTTTCAACAGGTCGAACAGCTTCTGCATTTCCAATTTCCCTAGCTCCTTGAATTCCTGTGAGAAAAGCAAAGCTTTTTGGCTGCAAAGCGGTGCACAGACAAGTTCAAGTAAAGCAGAACTTCTTCTAGACAGCTCCTCCCCTTCTTGAGCTTCTGCTCGCGGCCCCCTAGTACTAGCCTCGAACTCAACAGAGAGCACAGATTGCCCTCCACCTCCACTACTGCTAGATGGCACGACACCAGCAGCCCTATCTTCATGGACGGTGATTCGATGCGGAGTTGCTCCTAGGGCTTTCGTGACGAATTCAATCTCCTCTTCGAAGCTTCTATGAGGATAGTGC
This sequence comes from Amoebophrya sp. A25, assembly GCA_905178165.1. Lineage (NCBI taxonomy): Eukaryota > Dinophyceae > Syndiniales > Amoebophryaceae > Amoebophrya > Amoebophrya sp. A25. The sequence goes on along the minus strand of CAJINU010000031.1, from coordinate 26,426 downwards.
TGCTGCTCTGGGCGTTTCGGTTCCGTGCGCCTGTAGATCAATCGGTGGAGTAGCGAGGTGCGTTCTCCGGCAGGGGTGGAAGTAGCTTGTTGGTGAGGCGCGAAATCGTATGTCGTCGAAGGTGTCGTTGCAGTCAACATATTAGGTGTCGCGGTCGTCGTCGAAGTGGGTGTAGATGAAGCAAGCACATTGGCCCGCCGTCTTGGAGTGCTTGCAGGAGTAGACGTACGGCAGCTGCTTGTTGTCGTACCCTCTCCAGGACCTAGCGGAACCGTAGAATCTTTATTTCCCGAAACACAAGTGGGAGTAGAGGATCCGACTGTTGTAGTTGTTGTAGTGTTTGTAGCTACAGCTACAGCCTGTTCTACAGCTTTCAGTACCCCGTCCAGCACCAGCAAGGGCGTCGTCTGCCCGCACGTTTTCAGCATGATTGCACTGTCGTACACGAAAAGGCTGGACTCCGAGAGCATGTAAGCATCGAACCCTTTCGCACGGAAGAAGGACAAGACCTCCACGCCAGCAGCCTTCAGAAGGTCGCACCATCGAGTAAGGCTCAACCGTTCTCGCAGACGAGAGACCCTTGTTTCCTCAAAAAGTAAATGCAAAGTCTTCTCAGCACCCTCAAAAAACTCATCGTCCCAGGCAGCACACTCTGCGCTGCCACTCAGACAGACTGGCAGCTGCTGTCCGTTTCGGACAGCACCCACCATGACGCTGTAAAGATTCGCTGCGAGCTCACGACTGGGTGCAGAACATCCAAATCATATAATGTAAAACGGTTAATGAAGGAGGCGCATGCAATTATTCGGAAGAATGTTGAATTCATCCCTCCCAGAATGATTCTATCAAAGTCAAATTATCTACTATTGATTACAACCTCCATCTTCTAGTACGTCCCGACCGCTGTAGTTTCAACAAAATTGAATCAATTACATCTATCCCCATCGAACAATTTTTTAAAGTAAGTACCCTTGTACTACGCACGCCAAGCGGTCAAGCCTAGGTTCTTAGGCATGCGATGCTTCAATCACCGCGTATGATCTCATATATGGTCGATCGTACCATCGTACCTACTAGATAGGGAGACAGCACCACAGGAAAAGATCTCCGAGTTGTAGCACTCCGTTCTTCTAGTAGAACAAAGTAGATGGGTATGAAATTAATCTGAGCTTTCGGATAAGAGCCAATCCAATCTTGATCGTGTTCAGTCGAGGAGAGCTTGTTGTCCACCTCGTTCGTCTTGTTAGTACCCAAATTCCAATCCTCTGATCAGAATTGACGAGAAAAGCACGATCCATATCAATCACGAGTTGAGAACTTGATTGCTCAGACCTACTAATTCATTTTTGCCAGAACTCTCATGCGCTTCGCTTGATGGTAATGAAAATATTTAAGTAGACCAAGAAGGTGGAGTGGCACCGACACGGCCACGAGGTACAAGTGGTGCATTAAGATCTTGAATAACAATCGAACATCATCAATATGAATATCCAACACGAGCTGTTGAAACGAGCCTGGTTTTCCTCACCACGGATGGTGCTGCTATTATTTTGATGGAGGACCAAAAGAAAGGTTTCTTATCAGATTTAGACCATCATTAACCACAACTAATTAGTACTGGTAGTTGGACAGATCGTGTGCTCGCAGTAGCCCAGTCGTTTCTCTTGTTTGTCGTTGGTTGGTGTACTGCTCCCAGTTCTTAGCCCCGAATCACCTACAGCCACATGATAACACCAAGCTCTAAGAAACCTTCTCGCCTCGTACAGACGATAACACACATCAAGCAGTAGGATAGTAGAATTCACGGACAGGGCCAGTGATTCCAAATAATTGTGGTGGAGCAGACCTAACTAGAAAAAAGACAGACCAGAGGAAGATAGAAAAGAGAAAAGTGTAACTATCAACAAGTATCCTGCTAACAGTGATTCCAAATAATATTATCTATCATGTTGACATGATGATGATCATCAACTTCAAATCTAATCAGCACCAATCTCTATAAACATTTAATTTGTACCTCTACGGGATGAGGTGAAGCGCAAGCTCATTACTTCATGACCATAATGGTCGGTCTTTGCGACGTAGAAACTACCACCAGCACCACCAGCCCGTTTTTTTTTACCGGAAGGGCTCGGAAACGGAATGTATAACTAACTTTCGTTTTTCACACTACTAGCTCTTGCAGAACCTTAGAGTTAATTATTGCATGTATCTCGCATTTTTGCAGTCTATGAGGACCAAACGGTCGAGATCATCAAGTGGTCGCTCTGCGATCTGCTCTAAAACGCTGTTTGCGCCCGCCGCCTTCATCGCATGCTCCGACAGGTGGAAATTCTTCTTGCCATAGCGGTCAGACTGTCGTGATAGGGAGTGTTACGAGTGTTCTTTGGTATAAAAATGAGAAATGTGCAAAAAATAACTTCAAGATCCATCATGTCGCTTATTTACTTGATTTTCTCAGAGGAAGATGATCCATCTACTGTGATCCTTCTTGATGATCTGGAATTCAAAACATAAAAGAACTGTTGAACAACGGTCACATGATCACGAAAAACCGAATAGCACAAGAAAACAGTGTTAGAGGTAGGGTCTTGGTGCTCGTGGACCCCGCAAGGCATAAAAAGCGGGAACAAAAGCACCTTTACCCTACCCTTAAAACAGGAGTAAGTAGTTGTACGCAATATGGGTCCAAGTGTGTGTGTGCTGCATCGCGTGCCATTTCGGTCATGCCTGCTAGGCCCATAGGTACTTTCGTCTTATTGCGAAAGACAGTGGTCGGTATGTTTTTATTAGAGTTGTTGTACAGCAAGAGCAGCTGCACCTAGGAGCCCTGCCTTGTTTGTCAGGAGGTACGGCATTCGAATTGGAATTTAATCAATGATGTATGTTTGTAAGTACACCAACAACGTAGGGACCTACGATAATCAGAGTTCAAATGCCAACAAGAGCCGACATGCCCATCGCGAGTCTTTGCCATAATGATGGATCCGCCTTTCCTTTTGCTGCGAAAGGGCATCTCACCGAAACCAAATGGGAACGCCTGGTGCGGATATTTTGGCTCTTTCCGTTGCCGCATTAGCAGATTCCCAAGTGGGTGATGGGCTGGTCGTGGTAGAGTGAGTAGATGCTTCTTCATTTGTGTATGATCAGTTTGTTCATGTTCGTGCTGTTCAGAAGCGATAAAGGACAACTACATAAGCAATGAAAATGTCGTATCCAAAAAGACTACATAATATTCACCTCCATGCATCAATGTGCACGACATCAACAAGGGCAAGGCCAACAACGAGTATCTATTACTTCTAAAAAAATCTAAAAAGCTGCGAGCAGCAGGCCATTCTTGCAGTGGGCAACTGAATTAGTATATTTGATAGCCCTGCTGAAGAAGCACGCCAGGACTAATCACCCCACTGATCACCGCCACAAAACTCCCCGCCTACCCCACCAGATTAGTCGCATCTTCCTCGAGGTCCTTGCCTATGTATAGGCTCCGACCCCTTCCCCTCCAGCTTCAGTCCCGGTAGTCTCCGACCGTTTTCTCGCACAAAACTACGAGAAAGCAGGCATAGTACAACTTCCAGCAAAGAAGCTGGAAAAATTCCCGGCAGGGGTACGTAGGGACGCAAGTTGGGGATAGAAGTCTGACGAAAGAAGACTGACGAAAGACATCTGGATCTGGCCGACCACACGAAACGCCATCAGCCTGACGAAAGACGTCAGCCAGACGAAAGGCGTCGGCCTGAGCCTGACGAAGGGCGTCGGTCTTCCGAGAAGCTGACACCCCCCCAGCAGGCGACGCCTCTCTGACCGAGGAAAGACGAAGGAGAGAGTCACAACAATGGCACGGAGAGAGACCCAGCCAGCGCGGCCATGCGTTGCCTTTTCCTGGCCCGTCAAGGTCTCCCTGCCCTCGCTCTTGCCTGCCACCGCGGGCCGGCTATAAGCGTTAGGCTAAGCCCTGCGGGTCCTTATGCGTGTCTGGTGGTTTTCTTCCAGTGATTTTGTTGGACTGCCGTGAAGGTCTTGCAAATTCTGAAGAATTTGCGGAACCTTCCCGGTAGTGCAACAAAAAACCGAAAGCAGCCCGCTTCTCTCCCATGGATCGACGTAGCTAAGTACGTGAGTGCCAGCAGGCTCGCCATAGTCAATCCATCGCGGCGCACTACCCAGCCCGTGGGCGAAGAAGTGCTCAATTTGGAGCCAGGCGAAGCTTGTGGAGCCTAGTATTAGAGTACTTCCAAGATGCTTCTGCAAGTTTGGTGCCGAGTAATTTGCCCTCGTCAAATATCGAGTTGGCGATGATGGCGCGAGGCTGCTTGGTGAAGCTGGCTCGTTCTTTTTGGACCCAGTACGGCCGTCAGCTCCATTATTTTTTAGAAGCAGATTATAAGTAAGACAATGAAAGTGTGTTTTGTTTCACCTACAGGACAAACATGAGGGCCAATATCTATATCTTGCCAGCAGGTTGAAGATTAAGGATGAGCCGTTGCGCATGCGCATCTACTGCATGCTAATACCTGCAAGAATTAGTCAGGTAGTGCAGACACAGAGGATTAGGAGCTGCTACAATTGATTCATCATTTACTTATTCTAATTTCAGACTGATAGAAGAATTAGAAGGAGGCAGAAAATTTCATAAGTTCTGAGCAGCGGACGAAGGTGACGAGGTCGATGGCAATTTTTCTACAACCGTTGAGCCACATCGTGATAAATCCACAATGCGACTCGAGAAGGCCAGTGTGCGGTTAGAAGCGGCACCCGGTGCTGCGCCAGGCTTTGTCTCCTCTTGCTGTTGTCCCATATTATTCAGCCAACCACGTATGCAAAGACGGATTGATAACCAGGACTCTTGAGCGACCCGTTGAGGAGGTTTCAAATTGCCAAAAAACCAGAAGATGAAAGAATGAGGATGTTGAGCTAGTAGTTTTTCTCTTTCTCTTTAATGGAGCCAGTCTTGTCAGTCACACAAATTCGTCCTCCTAAGAAGTCATGGTCTGTCTCTGTTTTGCAATGAATAGAGCTACGATAGATGTGATCAAAGTTGTGCGGGGGTATGCCGTATGAAAATCATGGCTGTAAACGCAGAAAGTAAGTTGCCTTGCTGGTCTTGATTACTAGTACCTACCTCGCGGGCTTCGTGCTTGTGGAGAGTCTGTATGAGAGCTGCAGGAGGATGGGTACGTACGTACTAGGGGAAATTGTTTGTGGCAGTTGTAGGGCAGTTCACAGTTATGTTGACCAGATTGATCACGCCACACCGAGTAGTACCGATCCAAGCAACATCGGACAGACGCATGTGCGGTAGCGGAGGACACATGGGTTGTACTTATATCTAGTTGTGTTGTACCGACGCTATACGTTTCGGATGAGATTTTCGTGGGACAAAATCACAGGAGTAGGCCTCAACAGACAGACTGGCTCCAACCCCGGTCGTCATGCGGAAGATGATGATCAATCATTCATCAGCGAACAGCACAGTAAATCACTTCCACCTATCAACATGACAGTCCTCGTCAGATGATATTTTTCTCATTATATTCCGAAAAAAGTGTTGTCATCATCTAGATCTCTAATATCCCTTGTGCATCAATGATCAATCTTGAACATGGTACATGCTACATCACCTTTTTGGAAAAGTTGTAGCTGTCTTTGATAGATATTGAGTTGAAATACACTTGGTCATCGCCTGAAGTATCAGCTGTGAATTCGCTCCTGAACAAGGAGCTTGATGAATACAAGCCCAAGCACGAACCACACAAAAATCCATACTAAAGTTATTAAAAAGATGACGCTGATTTTTTCAACTTCGTTAAAAATATCTTTGTTCATGATTGATGTTGATGTTGATCTTCTATCTTTTGATATTTAATACACCCGCCACACATTACAACTGTAACAATAACTCCTCGAAAAGGCAGCGTCCGACACCCAGTGCCAGAAGCTGCCGCTCCACCAAGAGGGCTTGTTGTTGTTCTTCATGTTGTAAATATTATTTATTTGATGATCTAGTAGGACGAACACGAAAGTTACTTCGGCTGCGTAAGTAAACGAAAAACGCATAGCAAATGTCGAACAAGTCAAGAATACCAAGAGTTCTTTCAACATGATTTGCTATACAACATCAACATCTCCTTCTCTGTCAGTCTCTGACAATCTCTTCTGCTAACAAATGGTGATGTAGATGGTTAAGAAGGATTTTTTTCTGATCGCAATAACAACTCGTCGTTCTCATTCAATCACGCGTCCACTATGGTTTCATACATTTTGGAAAGAAAATCATTAAAAATACCTGTCCATATCGCGGTGGCTTCTAGCTCTACTGTTACTACAACATCTTTCTATCCGAGTATCCTTGGCGAGAAAATACCGAGATGTCGACGATCTTCCTCCCCATCACGATGCTTCATCGTGTGAAGTAAGATGTAGATCCTTACGGCAATCCCTTTGTTCTTGTCATAAAATACAATTTTTCAAAACTTTACTCAGTGATAGACCCAAATAGAAATAATACGACCTTCATTTGAGCTAATAGTACATTGAGAAGTGATAATGATTGAAACGAAAAATCATATCATTCAAGAACAAGAAGTAGATCATCGCGTCATGTGCGCGGATGTCACCGCCACATCTTCAACTGTTTGCCACCGGCATACATAACAATAACTTGTAATAGAAGATAATTTTCCAAAACTGTAGGTCTTTGTGGCCTAGTCCTCAAAGTAAGTGCTCTCGACTCTTGCTGAATCAAAAACAGCTGCTCCACATCCACAAGCAGGCATCTCGTTCTGACTACAAGAACCTTGTAGTGAACGTCGACACCTGTACCTGCTGATGTCGGAATGACCGTAGCAACCTTGCGCTATCATCTTCACGTCGTGCGTAAATGGAAAAACACATTATTGCGTATGTTGTAGGAGGCAATATCAGCAGTTCTAGCTCTACAACAACTAGTTAGAAGTGTAGTTTTAGAAAATAGTTGGTAGTAGCATCGCAAGAACAACGTAAACGTATGTTTTTCTTTACTCGTATTATCCTTTATCTTTAACCGAATCATAAGTAAACTCATAATCAGTCGAGTAGCAGCTCGCGCCGTCATATAATATATTATAAATCCTCCTCTGCTTGTTCTTGTAACTTCCTTCTCCGCGTGCTTCGTCCTCGACTTACAGGCGTTTTTCATATTAACCTTATAGTTCTTGGTCTAGTAGTAGTTCATCTGGCTCCTTAGAAAGAAGTCGAGAGAAGTGTCATGTCATTTCTTAGCCAGTCACTTCTCAAAAATTTGGATCATTCATAGATTTTTATATATAACAAGTACGAGAAAATGAAAAAGCAGTTCCACCTGCATGATTAGTACTCGTAGGTACAACTATCACTTCTATGGCTATGCATCTTTCTTTGCTTTTATGTAGATGTACGTGCGACATTTTGATGTTGCTCTTGCTCATGTTTTTGATTTTGAAATGATATTTGCATCAACCTATCAAAGACATAAGGACCTTGAATACACAGAAAAAAAATGAAAAAAGCATTCCATATTTCATTACGAGTACTTAGTCGTTATGCCATGAAAAGAGTGGTGCTTCTGTTCGTTTGTTCTGATTCCGAACCCACTGGAGTTACAGCCTTAAGAACTCATGCGACTACATTGTGTATCGGAGGTGATGTTCATTTTTTGAAGATTCAATATGATATCGTTGATGTCATTTGTTTTTAGTGAAACAAGCTCATCTTGAATAACATCTGAGAGAAGATGCACCAGATGGGGCCGAAGATCATAAATAAGATCATCAGAAGCGACAATATCTACAACGGATACGATTTCCGCAACTGATAGGGTTGTGTTTGCTCATCTTAAGAAGACTCGGAAACATAATTACAATGGTAATGTGTCTTCCTTCTCTTCTCACCGTCCGAATCTACAAGTACAACTAATACTTTATTAATGCTAGTACTAGTCTTTTTCTTAGCCTTCCATCCAATCGTTTTTCTTTTTGTACTCGTAGGCCGGCGCGACTCCCCGTTGGATTTGCCCGTTCCCCATGGCCGGCGACAAATTTGCAACCGAATCCGCGACATTTCCAGTGTATTGGCGGTCCGTGTTTCCCATGGCCGCTTGTGCAGGTGGCACTTGCTTTTTGGGAGACGTCGCTGGATCGATCAACTGATACCCACTGTTGGAAGACAGCGAACGCGGCAAAAGTTCCGGGACTAGCACATAACCGGAGGCAGTCGATAGAGGAGTCAGGGAACTCGGTGTATTCTTGTTCGGAGCTCCAAGGAAGGCCGCGCCACCGTTTTTGTTGGCCCCACCTAGCGCTTTGCTTGAAGTAATATCTTCGGAAGAAAGCTCGCATACTTGTAGGCTTGTGCTACTCAAGGAAGCCAGTGCTGCGTCCAGGGACGTGCTTTGCAACGGCGAAGAGTAGGCCGACGACATCAGCATTCCACTTGCACCGGCACCACCTCCGGATTTCGCGGAACTCATGTCAGCCAGCATCGGTCCAGTTTCGATCGAAGTGAGTTGCTCTTTCAGATCAGCGACCTTCTCCATGATCTGAAATTTGAGGTCTTCGGTGAGGAGCTTGTTGCCACCGCTCTTTTTCTTCAACTTGCCTTCCAATTCACGAATCTGCCGTTTTAGCTCTTTCTTGTTCACACTTGCGCCTTTGGAGACCTCAATCGTATTGCCACTGGCGTCCAACATCGTCTCCAGCTTCGCCGCGTACTCCACCGCCTGCGGGCCTGCGTTCTCGGCCAGCTCGCCTTCGCGCTTCAGAGTGCCGGCCGGTCCCGGGCCGTCCCGACCGGTCATGCGCCAGAACTCGGAAGCGACGCCCGCACAAAACTCCTCATTGTGGGACACGACAATGACGCCACCGCCAAAGGATTGCAACCCCTTGACAAGCGCCTTCTGACCTCGCTTGTCCAGGTAGTTGGTGGGTTCGTCCAACACCAAAATGTGAGGGCTGAGCCACAACGCGGCGCCCAAAGCCAACCGCGCGCGTTGGCCCGCCGCCAACTTCGCGATGGGCGTGTGAGACACAATTTCCGCATCGAGACCGAAACTCGCGAGGTGCTTCTCGATCTCGCTCTGGATCAGCGGTCGCTGCATCAGTCCCTTCTCGGCTGCCTGCCTCTCGTCTTCGCGGCACGCCAGCTTCTCGTGGCCCATCTGAATGAGCACGTCACGGGGCACCCAGACCTCGCGTTTGTCCCCGCTAGGCGTCAAAAACTGAACGGAATACTCGTAGCTCGACTTGCCAATCACTTTCGCGTGCACGTTGCTCTTCGTGCCCGCAGGGACGTGATCGTACAGCGAAAACGCACGCGCCTGAGACCATGATCAGACGTGGAATGCACTCTAGGCACTCATGAGGGTATGAGGACAGAAAAATCCCATCACTCAAAAGTCTCGGTATAACCAAATCCAAGTCCATGCACATGATAAATATATTTCGATCTACGTAACTAACGTAAGTAGAACTACACTAAAGCAATCAGCTACTGAGTCACAACCTCAGATATCATTTCTTCTTGTTATAGTTATAATTACCTCTCCCTTTTTTCGTCCCAGAACTTGGTGAATTGTCCATGGTTTTTCGTTCCCTTCACATTTTCGGACCAGGGCCTCTGGATATTGCACCATCCATTGAACCTTTTGCAATTCCGCTTCTGAAGCGGCTAAAGCAGCCTTGGACCGGTTCTCGAAATTTTCACGGTGGTTTTAGAAGTTGTACTTGTATGTCCTAGAAGTGGTCGTAGTCAAGAATTGTCATGAGGAGGATTCTAATTCTTTGCAGGTCTCACCTGATTGAAATTCTCGCAATCGGAGTGTCACTTCGCAAGTGATAGAGATAGTAAAGAGGACAGATGATGAAGAAGATGCCTATGCTAATGCTAGTGAAGATACTACTTTCTTAGAAATACAAGACATTAAGCTCGAATTTTTATGTTTGGTTTTTTGTTGGGTCTTAATCATCCATACCCTCAAAGCGCCATTGCATGTATTTGTTCGGAGTCTTATCCAGGTGCTTCTCCAGGTGGTGGAGAGCTTGCTGTGCCACGTGCGCGATTCTCAGACCGCTATGCCGCAGAACAGTTCCCGTGTCTGCCTGCTCTTCTCCGAGCAAGAGGCTCATCAGCGTGCTCTTACCCGCACCGTTCGGTCCGACAACAGAAACGCGCGAATTCAGGCACAGGTTCAAAGACACGCCGTTCACCTGAGGTAGAAGTTTAGATTGTGTTTTTCTTCATGAATGATGTTGAACAAATGAGTACTTGCCGTACTCTAAAAGGAAGGTTATCCTGTACATGTCTCATTTTGTTAACACAGCAGAACCAGCACATCCACTAATATCATTTCATTTTCTTCAAGGAAATTGGAATTGTGCAACAAGATCCTCACTACGTTCTCCAGGAACAGGATGTTCATGTGCATCAGCACGTTGTTAAAAGAAAGTTAGCCGTTGTAGTACCACATTAGGTGCATTCTTTTTCGCTGGAGTGCCGTTGCGATGTGGATATTTGAAGGAGACGTTCTGCATTTTGAGGACAGCTTTTGTCTTAGATGAGACCCCGTCGAGTGGTCCTGGCGGAGGCAGCTCAAAGGCCTGCGACTCTGACTGCGTGGGCACAATTTGTTCCAGCTTATCTGGGAACTTCTGCGCAAAAAGGTCAACGGTCTTGCCTTTCTCGCCGTGAAACTGCCTCAATTTGCGATTCTCGAAGTAGATCAGATCCGTTATTCGTTCGTTCAGCCACGGGATGTTGTGACTGGTCACCACCACCGATCCCGGAAACTTCGCAAGCCATTGGCTCATCCAAGCAGTGTTTGCAGCGTCAATATGCGCCGTGGGCTCGTCCAGCATCAAAATGTCCGCTTTCACCAAGGTAGCCGCGACCAGTTGCATTTTCATCTTCCAACCTCCGCTGTACTCCGTAATTTGCTGCGCGGTATGGTCTGCGGCCTTTCCGGGGCCGAATCCGTTGGCTGCAAGTGCCTTTGCGCAGTCCTGCTTCGTCACGTTCTTGTTTCCGTAGACGTTGCGGACCGTGTGATACACCCAGTCGGTTCCGGAGAGGTCTGTGGTGACCAAGTCACAGATATTAGAGCATATTTTTCTATTACCCCTATCGATAAACTGTTGAAATAAGCAAGTAACTCATAATAGAATAAACGAGATACTGAAAGAAGAACAAGGTAGGTACTCCTACTCGTGAATCTTTTATTTATAAGTTAGCTACCCGGTTATCTTTAGTTTTCAAAGTCCACCACCCTCAGACAGTTTTGTTTCCCCTTGCAAACACCTCTGGGATGTTTCCGAGGATGGATTATGGTCGCAAGCCTTAAGGATATCTCCGTTCGAAGTCGATTTTTTGGCAATCTTCGACCCACTCTCTAGCAACACAGGCTCTTCTCCGATGTCATGCTCCACGAAAACGGTGGTGAGCTTATCACGCTTTGGAAATCCTTCGAGTTTTTCCTCCACAATCGCACGCATCAGCGAAGTTGTTCTTAGCGCGAGAACGAGGTTGATGCTGTTGATGTAGTTGTCATCTCGAAGCAAATTCCTAGGCACCCGGGAGTGCTTTCCATCATTTATTCAAGTACAAGGTAAATAAGGTATAATCTTATTAAGTAATCATTTCTTTTAAGTACCTTCTTTTAGTTTTTCTAACAAGCACAAAATGCACCGCGAAGACTACCGAACGAATAATAAATGTGGAGGACGAAGATGAAGAACTAATGTTGTGAAGGAGCAGTTTATATTTATTCGCAATAGAAGATCCGTAACTTTCCACAGCCATTGGCCCCTAGCAATCCGTAGAAACGGTTTTTCTTTAAGAGCAAGGGAGTGTCCTTGATCAGCGTGCAACTACCAAATGCGAGTGAGAAGCTACCGCGAAATAGATCCTGGCTCATGTCTCCGTCATCATCACCGCCACCAAAAAGATGTGTCTGCTCATCGCTGTCCAGGTTCATCATTAGCGACAGCCCGTTGTCGGGTTTCTACTAGTACACAAACATTAACATTTCATTATTCATTTTTCGTGCCTGCTCAAGCTCTACCTAGTCCTACCTGTACCTGTCAATCGGTTCTATTATTAAAAATCTTGTTTTAGAAGCTTTAGTTTTTGTTCTAGACAGGCACAGAGCAGCGCTGTCTATGACAATGTTATTGTTAATAAGCGCAAAAGACCTGCTATTACTTGGTATTCTATGGCCGAAAGTTGTGTCTCTCCTGATTGAAAGTGATTTGTTGAAAGTCTAAAGCAGAAAAATTTCGAAGGTTTGGCAGCTCGCAGGGCATGGAGTGCATGGATCGCATGGAGCTACATGCGGCGCTTCTTGCGTCCCGTATGGGTCTGCGCTCCATGAACTCCATGCGCCATGGGTGCTATAAACTAAAACTGCTCTGGTCTACTTTTATGATGATCGAGAGTGGTAGGGGTAGCGAGTGCGAGAGTAATAGTAACACTAACAGTCAGAGTTGTTTGTTCATCGTAAGATCATGCCCTTTAACGCCACGATGAGAATCTTGATTTCTGCTCGTTTCATGCCGTGCGCGTAGCGGAAAATGGTGTCCCAGTCGTCCATGCGTTCCGTGTCAGTGCGCAGCATGCTAAGCGCGGCTTCGTTGAGCCACTCGTTGAGATGTGGATTCGCTTCGACCTGCTTGGCGGCGGGTAGACTCGCCGCTCGCATGTGCGCGAGCACGCTGATGCTCTTGCTTGGGGATTGCGAGTTGGCCATCAGAAAACGGATCTCCAACAGCCGCACCACGCGCTCGACAACGCCACGCGCCTCGGGGTCGGACACGGTGTCGGTGCGCCCCCGCAGGGCAGCGAGAACCGCGCCGGTGAGCGGAAAAGCCTCCTCGGGTCGGTCCTCGTCCACCAACTTGGCCATATTCTCGATGATCACGCAGGTGCGACGCACGACCTTTTCGTCGCTGTTCAGACCCCGTAGAAAGATCGGCAACATCACGCTCAAGGCTGGACTCTCGACACGCTGGACGAAGAGGCACCCTGCCAAAGTCTCCACGCATCCTGGAATATCTTGTCCGTGGACGCCCTTGATCACACTTTCCTCGAAACCTGAAAGCATGTAGTTCAAGTAGATATGATACAAATAACTGCAAATGCAATCATTTACTTTACTTCACTTAGCATACCAAATTCTAAACACAAATACAATCATCTATTTTACTTGTTCACTGACTTATATATTATAGCATACGAAATTCTAAACAAGCGTTTTTCTACTTCCACTTCTTCTACGTACTTATTTGTGTGCGCGTGTGCCTTAGCCTTCGCCCTACAACTGCTACTTCAGCCTACCACCTGGTGCTAGTTCTTGTACTAGTACTTCTACTTCATCTACCTGTGCCAGTGGAAGTGGATCCGCCAGCAATGAGGTCTGCGTTTTCGCAGCAGCGGAAGAGCTTTCGCATGGTTTGTTCTGCCTCGTGCTTTACTTTCAAGTCCGTTCCCAACGGCGCCACAGCCGGGACCAGGTTCACCAGCTCCTGAGCGATGATTCTCTTGCGTGCGCCTTTCGGGTCAGTAGCAAACTTGTCAAGGAGCGACAAGGCAAGCTTCTTCTGCTCAGGCAGAGCCAGACCATGAAGAGCGCCACGCATGCGCTTCCGAATTAGATGACGACATCATTCAGCTGTGCATCTGCATGATAAGCAAATTTTTATGGAAGAACCACAACCCTAGTACGAAGCAATAGCAAGATCAAGACCACCACGGGTACATATCAACATGGAGGAGCAGCCTTATAGATACATCATGATCAAGTTGGTCTTTCATCGCTGCAAATCACGGTTCGCCGTCCCTACCATAGTCCTAGTATTCAAAAACTTTGAAAATCTTCTAGAGCCAGAGCCCCTTCTAGTTCTATTATGTGTAATTGCAAGGCCTCCAGCTCTGGAAGGGCTCTGGCTCTAGAAGATTTTGAAAGTTTTTGAATACTAGGACTAGATGTAGTTCATCCTGGAGAGGACTATAACGATAACCCAAACCCATGATATTTCAAAATAACAGTTTCATCCAAAGCCAAACAAAAGTGTAAGCGATAGCGAGGACTGACTTTTACGATCTTCTAACTTGTTGAATCTACATCTACAATGAATATAATCTTGTTGAATCTATGTATATCTATAAGTAATCAAGGAGCCGTAACAAAAACTGACGTGTGGCGTATTCCGGCATATGCTCAGCGATGTCAAACAGGGTCTTCGAAGCCGCCGCCTGGAGCTTTTTGTCAGCCACAAGCTCGAACAAAAAATCTACCCGAGAAAGCGCAATGGGAAAAGCCATCTTCTTCGCCATATCTGCGGCTCCCTTGTTCCCACCTACTGATTAGAAGAACGAGGGCGTGGTGGCGAATCAAAATACCTCAACATTTCAAAAACAGAACGTGCATGGACAAAAACAAGAACAACAGCTACACCAGATCTAGCTGAAGCTGTACGGGGTAGGTGTAACAGCATTTGAAAAGTTTAATCTGCTTCACCACGTGCGCTGTGAGAGGGAAGTCGAGCTCGAAAGATGAGTGGTTTTCGTTTTATTGGAGTAATTAATATAGATAGAGAGATATTATCGATATCGTTGTAGAAGTGATAACAAGTACTTAATATTACGTAGTAGTTGTTGTATTTGTAACTTCATTCAGCATAATTTTGACCCTCGAGCACATTTTTGCTGATTTCTTCGCATTCAGCGAGCACGCGGGAAATTTCGGCCGTGTCGACCTTGGGGGTGCGCTTCTTCTTATCGGGCATCGCCCAAATTTGGCTAGTTACGTCCTCACTTTCACGCGGGATCGCCATTTTGTGGTTTATATCTCTTTCAATAAAAAGGATAGGATAGGAATTGACTCACCTTATTCCGCAGGGTAAGACTGCCTCTCAATCAGTTGTAATGCTGTTCTTTATTAGGGTTATGATGCTGTAGACGTTGAGTTCTAAAAATTTCAAATATTTGATGTTTTATGCTTTTGCTTTTCGTTCTAAGTTGCTCGGGTATGATTCTTGAGCAAGGGCTTAACCAATTTATTGTTCTTGATGTCGACGTAGTTACGGTTAGCGTTTGTTGTAGGTTGGTTGTTCTTCGCTGCAATTTTCAACAAAAAAGATGACACAGCATCTATTTGAAAAACCTGACCAACAATTCAATTGATGCCACAATGAGAAGGATGTTGTAGTTTGCAGAGGAGCTATAACGAAGAAATTAGACTGCGGAAGCAGTGAGCTTGTTCTTATAAATATAATGCGCGCCTACGTTTGAGCGTCAACAGATCAACAGCGGACTTTCAGATTATCGAGCCTCAGGACACAGACCTAGATAACTATCATAACAAACAGAGCATGCAAAGCGTTATTCATTAATTGAGCATCCACCTATTTTCATAAGTAGTTAGAAAATTGCATTGGTTCTAGTAACTCATTTTTTTGGGGATTGATTCTGGTATGATTCTACATGTATCATGTACTATTTATTACCAGTATGTAGTATCGAAATTATACTTCATCCACTTTTGTACAACGAATGTTGAAGCTGCTCGTAATCGTAAATAAAAACTATACAATATAGTAGCACGAGGTGGACAAGCACTGACGACGAATCAATAAATCTAGACTGGTGATCGTTTTTTTGCGAGATCCTGTGATCGTGGTCAGTAGCGGTGGTTTAGACTGCGTCTGTGAAAGAGCCTCAGAAGAGGATCCTGTCAACGGACTTCTCGTCTCTGAAGGAACCAGATCAAACAAGGAGCGAGAGGATCGTTTAGCGAGAGGATCGTTTCAGTTTTAGATCAGCATGCTGGCGGTCATGATTAGTCAGAAGAAAAATCTCAACTCTTTAGACAAACTCAAACGATTTCGTCCTCTTGTTGCTGAAGTGACATAGGCGGATCAGGTTCTGCAGGATGCATCAAAGGTAAGAGAAATATTGATAATAATTATGAATTTTTATACACATAGCGAGCGAAGATTCTTACTTAAGTCAATATTGAACTACATGAACAGAGTCCTTTACTAGAAACTCTGGCACTAGCACAGGCCTTTTCACTTTGATTTTTTTTTACCGTTTTTTTACTAAACTTTAAGTTCTAGTGAGAAAACTGTGTCACTTTCACTTCGTCCTTGTCATTTTACGTCTGGTTTGCTTCTGAATGATCGATAAAAAGAACTACACCGAACAAAAATCAACTATCTTTTCTTAACTAATATTTTTATTGAGTAAGAATCAATTATTATCGAGTAAGAGTCAACTAGTTCTTCGTGTTGTCAAGCACAATAGCTACGAGTACAACAGGACTGTACGTAGATGCGGGTTGTGGACCGTGTCCGAGTTTATAATTGTCTCTGGTGAAGTGTCGATTCTCAAGTGGTGATCATTGTCTAGTACTCAGGTTAAAAATCTAATCTTGAGTAATCATAATAAGTATCTTCTACTTCCTCTCTCACACTCACTCTCTACTACTTACTTGACAAATCTTTATATATATCTTTCCCGCTAAGAAGATGACATTGACACGCCTCGTCAAGTGATTTTTGCTCTTAGTTTAAGATGATGATGACTGCGCTCGTAGCCTCAATCACATTGACTCGTAGCTCAAGGCCAAGAGTTCGCTTCTCAAAATTTCGAGCAACACCATGTCACTAGTGCTAGCCCAGAAGAAGTGTCACTCAGACTCAACGCTGTAACAGATAAAATGCTTCAGAGTCACTCGTTGATAGCTCGTGCTCTACGTCTACGTCCTCGTCATGCTCCAGTGCCTTGTGATGCTGAAATTCACAACTTATGATCATCGCTCTACTACATATTCCTCATCTACTCAGTAAGTAATTGTTGAGCAACATGATCCACGAGCATACGTGTCTTTCTCTTTCATGATTCTCCATCCTCCTCGTACTCGTTTTTTTTTTTTGTATGCCAAGACCGCCGGAGGGGTGATCCCAGTTTTATCCAGTTCGCAAACCGGCGGCAGGTGGAGTCCGGTTACCTCCTTATATTACTGCGCACTAATTGCCTACGAACCTGCCGATTTTAAACTGATGAACCCTAGGGGCAAAGGAGGCGATTAATTAATTACTATAAACCTCCACCGGCTGCCAACCGTCCCGCTCTTATGCGCCTGCCTACAAGGCACGAGGGCAGGGCCGCCAACCCTGCTTACTCTTGACTAATGCGCAATCATCTGACAAGTGAAAATCAAAGAATAAATGACTACTGGCCTAACGCCCTAAGTACAACATGGTCTTCGTTGTTGGGGAAGCACTAACCTAGTTTTTCTTATCTTCACTGCTTCGCGCTCCATGTCCTTGCGCAATCCTTTCGTTCCTGCGTCGCGCCCTCCTGCCACAAGAATAATATCGCAGCCCGAGTGTATGGCTATACTGACACCACGCACGGAGCGAAAGCTGAGAGCTGAAGCAATAAGAAAAGATGTAGATAACCTCCTACCACCATCTAGTATTTGATCGACTCAACTACCCGCTACCTCGCGCGACTCCCCCGCACGTAATTAAGAATAGTGCATCTTTGATTCATAGGCTATTTTCACTTAACCTGCCACTTTTTTAATACTCACCCCTTGCATGTAGCAGCGGCCTCGTCTCGCCGCTGCAACTTTCAAAAGAGGGCGGCACTCAACCACCTAACGGGTTATAAGTGAAACAGGACAAGGAAGAATAAAAGAATACATAAGAAACGAGAAAGATGGCGAAGTTGTGCTAAGATGAAAAGGCAAAGCCTTATGAATGCCAAACAACGAGGGCTACTCTACAAAAACGGGTTTGCTGCGGGAGGTAAGATACAGTATCGGACGCGAGAAAGGAGCTTGGGACTCCTTTCTCGATAATTATCTCGCCTACAGCGAGAAGGACTCAAACGAGAACAGAGCAAAAATACTCCACAGAACGAGAGAACGAGCTTGATTTGCAACTCTCAGTACAACTCATCATCACACAAGGACAGAATTTAGGGAAATCTCACGCGACCATCTGCGCCCATGCTTTCTCAACCCGAAGGGAAAAAGTTTGAGCTCCGGTCCTCTCACACTCAACAGAAGCACCTTTTTTTTTTGTATGCCGTACTCGTGTTCATAATCGGACAACTACAAGCAGTTGCTCTATCTATAATACTCGACGTTGAGTCTTCGTATATTACATATACATGACAGGTTGGTATTGATTTCCACCAGCGCTACATCATTGAAGATGAAGTAAAAGATCGTATCGCTATCGATCAAGTCCTCCTATGTAAAAACGCAAGATAGAACACTAATAAACTACATGCGCAGTGCTCCTCCTGTAGGGAACTAAAACTAATCGGAACTCAGATACGTACAACTATGTCGTGAGCAGGAGTCAGGTAGTGGAAAGGTTCGCTAGATTGAATGAGATTGATTCATGTACCTCAGTCTAATGGGTGTTGTGCATTTCACTTCTTCTCTCAACAAAATGATGTCTCTCCTTCAAGTAGCTCGCTCCTCGTATCACTCTCGTCGTGGGCGATGTACGGATTTCAGATTTCACTAGATGAGAACCCTCCTCCTCTTTTTATGTATCTGATCCGGGACCGGGAAGGGGAACCGTAACCGC
This sequence comes from Amoebophrya sp. A25, assembly GCA_905178165.1. NCBI lineage: Eukaryota > Dinophyceae > Syndiniales > Amoebophryaceae > Amoebophrya > Amoebophrya sp. A25. Next base: position 7,806 of record CAJINU010000031.1, on the reverse strand, counting down.
TGAAAGACTGGCTCAGCTATATCCGGTTCGCAGACCCCAGGGCCTCCAGGAACAGGTGATCGTTTCCTAGCAGGTGGAACGAACAATCTGTCAGTGACAGGTGCTGGTGGAGTACTTACATTATGATGTATCCTCCTTCTACTCGGTTTCAATCTGTCAACATCTGTTGTCCCTCAAAAAACGAGAAACGTTCAATAAGAATTTGTTCAATATCTCGTTATAAATATTTGGCGGGGGGAACTTCCAATCACACTACTGCGACACCAAGGATAGGGAACGATTTTGTTCGACACAGTGAAAGTGAATCTGACTTGTGGTTACAGCCTGCACGTTCATTCTTCTACGAAAAAAGATGTCGAAGGGATGGAAGCAAGGCAAAAGTAGGATGTTGGAGTGCGACCACTGGGTGCTCAACCTATTTCTGGTAATGGTGCTCAAGCCATTTCTGGTAATAGTGCTAAACGTAACTAAGCTTAGTTCTGGTAAATGTGCTCAACCTACTGCTTCTATCCGGAACGAGAGCTGCTTCTTCGACCAGGAGGGCCAATAGAAGTTATAAATATGTTGAGACTTTCTTGGTCATCCTCAGAGGCGTAGGTACTCGATCATTCTGCATGTTGCAGCCGTACATCTGCACGACGATAACTCTGCTTCTGCCAGCGTTTCTCTCCTGCTGGTGGACCTGGGAGAAGTGCATGCATGAGAACAAGTGGAAGCTTCCGCATAAGTATCTATGGTATCATAATTGAACAGAATGTTGATACCCCTCGTTGTAGCATGATTAGCAGTGGTAGTTAACCTAATCTGGAAGAGCAAGAAAGTACAGTTTCAGGGAGAGGGTCATCAATTCAGAGGTGGATGAGGGGACGAGATTAGTGCTAGTCATCTTCCTTGCAATTACTTGTTACTAGATGTACTCAACCACAACCCAATCATGTAATTCATTGCTATACAATATTCGTTATGTTGGACTAGGACCATGCGAGACATGAAGGCACCGGTTATGTAATTGAAATTTAAATATAAAGCATAATTATAATATAATCTCTGGTGCATCAACTTCAACATCAACAAAATCATGTTGCAATTCAAGATGTCCAGCATGTCAAGTCACGGAAGTTAAAATGGTGCACTCAGTGCATGTCACGACGACCCAGACAAGAGCTACCACAGATGATTTCAATTGTATTTTGTTTCTGAATTCATTCATGAATAAAAAAGAGTACTTTAGAGTTCAACAGCGGTCCCCTTTTATGTACCCAATTGTATTTTCGTTCCGTCGCCGGAAGCGAATCCCTTCATTCGTTCATCGCGGCTTCCAGGCGGGTGCAGGCAAGATTGATGCAAATGTTGCCTCCGCGTTGTCTGATAACCAGAAAACTCACTCAAATGTGGCTTTTGTCGACGAACTCGAGCTCTGATGTACTTTTACCTTCCATGATCAATTACTACAGTGCTACTAGATCAGACATAAAATACAGCACTTGGTGACCACAGTCACTGTTGAGTAGAATAAATAAAACAAATTTAGTTTGTGTTTTCTACCTGAAGGATGAAGCAGATAAAAACATAACTTCAAGACTGACTGACGTTCGGGTGGATCCAATGCGTTATGTGATGCGCTGACTTTATCACTATATTAGTGCGCATAGTTGTAATAGACCATACTAAGCCGGCCTAAGCTTGAGTCTATCTTAGACCCTCTCAGTACGTCTTACGTGATGGCACCGAGGTAACATATACCAAACCTGCACGAGGAGAGAGAATGGACATCATGCCGCTCCTGTTGCGTCGGTCTTGTCTTGGGTCGTGCTTGTTGTGTTGTTCTTGTTCTGTCTTGGTCGTTCTTCCTTCTTGTGCTTACTTAAGTAGTTAGCTAAGTAGGACGCTGACGCTGCGGAACTGGATCAGTAGACTTCGGACTTCGGTGGGGATTTGGATCGTGTTTCACAATGGGCCACATTCTCCCCCCGCAATTCTCCTGATGGGTTCCACAGTTTAAGAAAAACCTAACTAGTCAGCTTTTTCTGTGTGGTTTTAGCTTTTGGCTACGGAAGCAAGTGAGTCAGCTTTAACTGTAGTAGCTAGCTTTTAAAACTTGTAGACTGTTTATCAAGTTGGTTGACTCTAGGTAGTACTTAGTTGGTGTAGTAACTTTGTCGAAGTTGTGACTTATGTTGACTAGTTCGTTGGTATGGTTCAAAATAGGACGAACTTCAAGGAAGAGCAAAGCTATCCACTAACGTCAAAAAGAATAGCTTTGAAACAGTATGGGAATCCATCTAGTTCCAAGAAGGTAGAATAAGCGTTACTCGGTTGCTAAAAGTAGCCCTTTTCTTCTTCTTCCCTTCTTCTTTGCCCCCTTCTTCACCGTTTTCTTCGGTGCTCTTGCTTCGTTTCCTCGTCCGCTGACCTTCTCCGCTTAGCGACGAGCTCCGCGATCTCCGCGCACCTGTAAGGGAATTCATTGCGGAAGGAAAACTATGGCCCGCGCCTGTAGTCGGGTTAGTACCACTACGAGCACCATCCAACATCATCAAGAGGACCTCGCCCGATACTGGCCTTGTTAGAGCATCGGCGCACATCAGATGCGTCGGACAATGCCGACATCTGTTGACGAGCTCACTCACAAAGTGCAACCATGAGTGGTAGTGCTTACTACCCGAACGCCGATGCCCCTGGGGAGTTTGCTCTAAGCTCGGCACGTTATCCACCCACGTCGGTGGGGTGTTTGTGTAATCCGGGTCCCTGCACTTTGTGCCCAGAACGATGCCAGCAAAGCCCTGCGGCTGCGCAAACTGGATTGATTCACACTTACCCACCGACCGTCTCCGCGTGCGGTGTGGATAGTGTCGCAATCGTTTGCCGCTTAGATCGCCACGCCACTGGACAACCATAGTAGGCCACCAAGCTACCCGCAGTTGACTTGCTTGTAGAAGGACAACCCTGAAAATCAGCATCGCTGAAGAGACCCATAAGAGACATTTCGCCTAGTGGTCCAGCCTGAGGCGCGCTACCTTTAGCTGCCGCGACTCCGGCGCTCCAAAGTGGTCCATGGGTTGCTTTGTATTCCTCCCAGCTGTCCTGAGTCCACTCCACTCCCAGCTCAAGCGTCCCACGCAAGTAGCGCATGACATGTTTGAGCATGAGTGTCTGCAGTTCCTCAAAAGGACATCTTGCCGCAGCATTCACCGCTTCGGTGATGTCTAACCGACAAGACAACGCTAGATACAACAGCTCACCAGCCACAGCTTTGCTCTGGAACTCGCCAGCCGCCTTCCTTCGCTTTCTTGGTAGGTTTCTTGGACGAGCTCGCCCCCGGCGATCCGCTCTTGGTCCTTGCCTCGCTTTCACTCTGGCTCGATGCCTCTTCCTGGTCGGTGTGGATGGCCGGAGCTTTGCTCCCAGCCTCTTTGACAAGCTTGCGCCACTCGTCCCTGTGTCGTTGCACGGACGGAGTTGGCTTGGGCTTCACGTCATACATATTCCACTTCTTCAGGATCTTCGTTGCTCGATTCTTACCATGGAACTTGAGTCGATGATATGTTTTGCCACCTCTCTTGTCCACCCGGTAATCCATCGATGTCAACATCTACTCCAACAAAGTCAAACGAGTGCCGCTCGATATTGTAACCGACCTCCTTTTTGGTTATGTCCATCTTTGTCGACCCGAGTTCTTTGCTGACCTGACCCAAATAGTCACTGGCTGAAAACTCACCTTCCTTGGCCGGTTTTCACGCAGTTGCTATGATGTCGCCAACGTAACACACTAACATGGCGCAGAGCTTCCCATCTGCGTCCGTTCTGTAGTAGACTCCCCCCCCTCTTGGCAATGGCTTCCACCCCCAGGACTGGAGTTTCGCACCCGCCTTTTTATGCCAAGCTCTCGGGGATTGCTTGAACCCATAGAGAGCCTCTGTCGTAACCTTGATAGATTGGGTCTTCATCCTCTTCGAGGATTTCTCCTGGAAGTCTAAGAAGCTCGGGCTCCGGTAGGTCTGCCTTGATAAAAGCCTGAGTCACGTCCGCGCCATCGATGTCCCAGCCATGCTGTGCAGCATGAACTAACTGGCAACGCATGCTAGTAGTTGTTGGCGTTGGGGCAAAGATCTCGGCTCTGGACAGAGAATTCTGCGTCGATCCATCCGCCACTAGTCGCGACTTGCGCCGACCATCGAACTTCCGCACTCTTACCATGTGCGCACGAGCCGGTCTTTTATTTACGGCGTCGCAGTCTAGCATCCTTGGCAGGATCCAGATTTCTCCAGACTTTCAACTTTTTCAAGCCATCGACCTCCTTGCTGTCCGCTTCCTTCCATAGATCCTTTTCAGGTCCCCGCGTGGCTTCTTTCCGTGAGGTGATGTGGGTCCATGCCTACGGTCAGAAATGGGAATAGAATCCCGCGCAGCCGCGTCTACATTCTGCTGCTTCTTCTTCTTGGGCTTTGTTCTAGCCACAGCGAGAACCTACGCAGCATCCCCAGACGCCCTGGCCTTGCGCTTTACTTTATCCGGCGACCCTCGCGGCCGACCTCGACCTCGCTTAGGTGTCGCCCCGGATTCAGAAGCTTCACCCTCTGAGTCTGTGCTTTTCTTGGCCAGCACTTTAGCCTTTTCCTTTACAGTGGTAGAGCCTCGACCTGACTTAGTCTTTGCAAGACCTGCACGGCCGGCGCTGACCAATTCGCCTGGCTCGCTAGCATTCCTGTCCAGAGCAGTTGCTTCATTCGCCGGAGGATCTATATCCCTGCGCACTGTGGGATGTGTTGTTTGGTCCAGATCTTCTCCCTGGCTGTTGTCCTGCAACTTGTTAGCGCTCTCAGGTGCTACCGCGGCTCCGTCGCTTGGCATAGTCTTAGGCATGTCTACCGTCGGCATACTAGACACAGAAGACCCATCCTGTCCCGATCTTGTCACTTCAAAAAGCGGCCTTTTCACATTAGCCGCGCCTAACATCCGGAGCGCCTCACCAGTTCCATAAGGTGGCTCCATGTACTCAGCGCCTAACGCGTCGGGCTCTGCTGTTGAAAATAGATCCAGGAGTAGCTGGTCTTTAAGATGCTCGAGGTTACTCAACTTGTAAGCTTCGCAGAACTTTGCCTGTCCTGTTTCTTGTAAGACAAACTCGCCTGCACTGTTAAAGTGACAGGAGAGAAATGCCGAGCCCTTTGGGCTGTAGCCTGCCAAGACAGCGGGAACCCACCTGGGTGCGCTTTTGTCTGCAGGGTGATCATCATACACGAAGCACAGCGCCCCAAACCGCCGCAATTTGTTGAAGTTCGGCTTGCGCTTGTGTCTTCGCTCGTATGGCGATTGTTTGGCGGTCGAGCAATCTTCTTCCCTGAATTCGCGTTCGCGGAGACTGTAGAGAAAGGCCGCAGCCATCCAGCATATACCTGTGAGCCGAGCATCTACTCCCCACATCAATGCCCTGACTTTGTTCCCACCTGTTCTCCGCCATCTCTCAGCGCGTGAATTCTTTGTAGGCTGGTACAGCGGGGAAAAGCTATTGGCCACGATTTTCAACTCCGCCAAAACCTTCGCCCATTTGATGGTCTGGAATTCAGGCCCGTTGTCAGATATGATGCCGCTAGGAGGTCTCGGATGCCGACAAATCTTCTGTAGCGCTTCATCAGCGTGCTTGCTTGACTTCAATGGTAGCACCATGGGGGCCCGATCGTAGTCGTCCAGTGCACCGAGAAGACAAGTATTCCCAAGCATGCTTTTCTCCGAAGCTCGCTGACTGTCTTTCGCGAGGTCCTTGAAATCGACCTGCCAACGCTGATTCGATTTCGACCTCACAAGCTCCCAGGTTGTAGGCCGTTGCTTTTTCGCTGGTCGCTTCCCGTAGTCCTGTGTCGCTAGACACGCCGCGCACCTGATGCCTTTTGGCAAAGGAAGAAAATGCCCTGACCTTTCATGCTCCAAGAGACTTGCACGCGTGTCCTCTGTCGTTCTCAGCCCTGAGATGGCGCAGATCTGTCTCGGCAGTCCAGACTCGAATTGGAGCACGATGACCGGCAAGCCATCCCGACCTACGCCTTGGCTTACGTCACCCCTCGGCCCTTCTAACCGGACTCCGCCCGGAGGTGGGAAAGAAGTTAGGACGCCTGCCTTCTGCAAGTTGCCAACAGATAAATACACACTACTCAGCGCCGGCTGATGCACGCCATGGCGTAGCTCACGAAGAGAACTGCCTCTGAAGATGCCCTCCCTCGCTGTTCCAGGGATCTCTTCACCCGAGGCTGTGTATAGCTTGCACCTAGCTCCCAGGCGCTCGAAATGAGATAAGTACGGCGAACAGTGAGTCTCAGCCCCGCTATCGACAATCGCTTCGACAGACAGGTCTGCGTCCGCTGTCTTAGGTCTTGCGCGAAGGTGTCTAGCTAAGTTGCTGACCGACTTCACCCCCCCGATCACATACTTACTCACTTTCGTCTTCGCCCCTGACTGGGCTACCTGTGCTGTCTCAACTAGCACGAAGCTCCCTCCATCCGAGGAAGTTTGTTTTTGGGTTAGTTGATTTGAGAAAAAAAATTTTAATTACGGTTCTCTTGATGATTAGTTAGGTGGTAGCGGTGTGAGTGGTTGAGTGATTGGAAGAGAGAGAAGCTGTAGCTTTTTGCTAGTTCTTTTCTTTTACTCAAGTACGGACTTCCTTGGCCCGGATGTCGCAAGGCATTTAGCTCCCCCGGCGTTGAATGTTCAATAACATTCAACGAAAATTCTACGGCTAAACGCAATGCTTCAGTTGGTGCCAGGCGAAGGAGGGAAGTCCTTGCTTTTATTTACCTACTCAGCATCAAGGAAACTCTTCAAACAGAAGTGCTCAGTCATTCAAATTAACTACTAGTGAGTGCATTGAAACTAGCCCGGGCGATGGTAGGGCGCTCCTTTAACATCCCCCATCTGGTGTTGCTAATTTCCATGCGCATAAGATGGTAGCTGTTTTGGGAAAGGAAGGAGCTCTTTGGTTTCAAAGTGTAAATATACTCTAGCTGCGCTGTCGCTGTCAGCCCCACTTGGGGACAATGACTCTTCATCACCTCCTTCAGAACCGTGTCGGGACTTAACAGAGTTTACTCTGTGTCGGCTTGGGCTGCGGCCTCATCTGCTACTTCCTCCACGGACTCTACCCGGCGTCTGGTCTCTGCCCCGTCCTCCTCCTCCGTGCGAACAGTTTTGGGAGCGACTGCGGCTACGAGATCGGTCGCGGTAGTCCCTGTCCCTGTGGTTGGAACGGTAGCTGCGGCTGCTCGTGGCTGCACCCGTGTCACGCGTTACCTTGCCGCGTTTAGAGCTGGAACCTCCAGTCTGGTCACCAAGGTTGTCACGCGCCGGACACTTCCAGAATCCATGGCCATCCGTTTGACACAGACCACATATGAAATCGGGTTTCTTGCCACCGCCCTTCTTCGGTTTCTGCGGTTGATTCTTTGTAACCGCCATTATACTGTGGGACTTCTCGTCTCGCTTTCCTCCACTAACGACCTGTAAAGAAGCTTCTCGCTGCTTGAGGCTTGCCTCAACCGCGGAGAGACTGCAATCTTTTTGGTCTAGCAGATGCGGAGCCAAGTCCTTGCACTTTGGTCCTAGGTTTAAAAGAATCGGCGCGACCGCAAGATCACGCGGCTCGATCACGGGCATGTCTCGCAATTCCTCACGAACATTGGCCATCAGTTGGCTCACTGACTTGTTAGAGCCCCCCCAGCGGTTGCGTTTCGCGTTTTAACTCCTACCCTAACTCGGATTAAACTCCTGGCACATGCTCGGGCTCGTTTCTGCCGTTAAGGGGGTCAGCTTTTG
>CAJINU010000030.1:976195-1122323 GCA_905178165.1 Amoebophrya sp. A25 | reverse complement strand
AAGGAATCCGCCGGATCTAGGAAAGAAATCGGTCGATTCTAGGAAAAAGGAACCAAGCTCAACTAGGTAATTGGTGCATCCGCTTGAGTCCATAATGTCTTGTCTCAGTACTTGCGCTTCTCCCAGAAAATACCAATCTACACTCCGACTTGTCATGAAGCTGATTACTCAACTCAATCCCATTACAGGAGGGAACGAAAGTGGCACGCACTCCGGAAAACAGTGTCTCCACTTCTGCTTCCACGACGGCTGCGAGCGCTGGCGCTGGCGAAGTAATTGATCGCTTCATGGGTCGTTTTCAAGTCCGTTCGGCCTTGGCATCCGATTCCATCGAAACATCCGCTGCGCCGGCATCCTCTCCACTTTCAACATCCTCATCCAGCTCCAGCACCAGCACCAACTCCATCAATGCGGCGCCGGCTTTTGGCAAGGCTTAGAGGGTTTTGGGCTTGGATTCGGGAAGAGAGTCGACGTTTGTCGGAGAATTGATGTTTGTCGGACAATTGATGTCTGCAGGTCGTCAGGGAAGAGGTTTGAGAGACATCTGATGTTGTTTTTTCTTCATTGTTGTTTTTCATTTTCTTATGACAGACGAAGGAAGTTTAGCCATTTCATTTCTTTGCTGTTCAAGAGTGACTTGTTGTTTTACATTCAACACTTTTTGATTGCTAGAATATGAAATGTGCTTTCTTGGTGTGCCCTCACATGATGACTACCCCAGAGTGCTGACAAGTTGTAGATTCTTAGTTCTTATTATTTGTTCTTTAGAATTAGAATTTCTTTCAATTCATGATTTTTGTACAACCTGGTAGAAGCTGTGACTCATTCTCAGCGTTAGCAGTTGTTCTAAATAAGTGATTCATTCGCCATTATTGAATGATTGGCTGATTTTCCATAAAGGATACTGACTAATGGCTTTTGAGAGATTTTCTGCTGTGCCTCAAAAATTCTTGATCTGATAATCTTATCTTGTTCGTTTGTTACAGCACCAGGAGTTTTCTTGAACTATTATAAAATAGAATCTGTGACTATGTACCCCGTTAAAGACCGAGCTCTTCCCCTACGATCGTTGGTTGGACAAGATAGAAGGAGACCTGAGACGCCGCGCGATCAATCTCAAAAAAAATCCTCTTAATGAATAAACGAACCAGCTACGAGATCGGATTCATCACGTCTGCATAGGACCAAATGATGAAACTGAAGTTATGCAATTATAATAAGAGTAAGGTGTGTTCTTCGTCCAGCAGCAGACTTTTTCTTAACTGCAAGAAATGCAAGCCGCTCATGTACTTTGAGCCTCTAGTGAATATCCATAACTCTGCCAACAATGGAATAAGCATTGTCTCAAATCGGTGGCTGATGATCCGGTGCGCAGCAGGGTCTTTTTTTCGAGCAATCAGAAAAAATAATGTGATTGCCACCGTGTAATAATTTTGATAGGACGACACCACATCCATTCTTTTCTTGACCATGCTCAACATGAACTGAAGGCTTTGCAAATGCTACCTTCACACCAAATCGATGAATGTGTCGATCAAGTACGTCCATCGTCTTTCTTTGCGTTCAAAAGTGACTCAATCCGATTAAGTATTACTGTGCTCGTCGCATCCCATGTGTTTGGTAATTCATACCAATGTGAACTAATGCCAATGTGACTTGATTGCAGTGTGGACCTCTCTAAATCATTTCTGCTGAGGACGGTGCTTCTATAAGGCCGCAGGAATTATCATCCGAACGCCGCCGTGTAATTATGCAGCCTAAACAGTTATATTCATCTGATTACCACCGTGTAGTAAGTTCAAGAGGCTTGAGTTCTGCGTTGATGTCTATTATTGAATATCAGACTTTCGAAAGAGGTGGATCTTACATTTCAAGAAATACACTAGACACACTACCACTCTTCCTTTGAAAAAAATTAGGAGTAAGAATATTGAAGTCAGATCGCCAAGTAGATTAGCATCATCAAGAGCATTCAGGTCAGTAACGAGACGCTACAGCAGTGCTTCTCCAAAAACAAACTACAACTAGCAACAGCGCGAAGCTACACCAGCACAACACCAAGAAGAAGAAAATGACTGACGCCCAAATTCAAACCAAATTCGCACTATCCGGCGACAAGTCGGTGCTGAAATTTTATGGGGAGTCTCTGCAGTTTTCTGTCTCAAAGTATGTAAGTTTGTAATGCTTCCGCATATTGATTATGCTGATGGGTCCCTTCTTTGAGTTCTACGTCTACACACGCTTACGCACTAGCTGCAAATTGCCAGTACTCGAGAAGAGGAGAAGACCATAACTATATAGCGTTCGGTCTTCAGTGACATTTTTTTCAATATGAAGCTCGTCTATTTTGATGCAAGAGCTAGGTAGCATCTTCTTCTGCCTCTAAGTTCGGAACATTCGCGAATGGGACGATACAAGCTTGTGCGAGCTGCAGACCGCTCTACTGGCGAAAAAATGGACGGTATTTTTTTAGTTTTTTATTGCTTATGATCTTCAGTAGGGGGGGGGCAGTCACCGCTAGCCTTACTCTTAGGGCGCCACGCTAGGCCTAGGGCCAGGCGGTTCTACTTGGCGAGCGCGCTCGACTGCGACGCTGAGGAGTGGGGGGGTGCTGTGGGCCATCTGTGTCGCCTCGCAGGTCACTTCCCTGGCAGCTGCAGGCGCAACAGCGGCGGGAAAGTATAAGGGAACGGCGTGGCGGCGGCCAGCAGGGGGGGGCGTCGCGCCTGATCTGCGTCGGGGAAGCCGTGAGAGCGGGCAGCCTGGTCGCCGCTGCTGCGTCAGGCTCGGGCTGGATCTGGAAGCACTTTGGACGGCAAGCACCAACGCGGTGGCGGTGGTAGGTCCGGGCGGAAGCGGTGCGGCGTCGTCGCTACCGAACTGGTGCCGCGCGCAGCTTCTATCTGGGTGGATCCGCTGAGGCTGCTACTGTCCTCGGCGGGGAGGCCGCTGCCCATCTCGAGAAGAATGCCAGCGCGGCCGGCTTGTCTTGTTTATTGGCGGGCCGAACGATGGGAGAGGAGACAACGCGGGCAGGGCAGTGGAAACGGTGCGCGGCTGGCGTTCATCTGCGTTAAGCTTGGAAAGTGTTGGCGGGCGAACAAGTGTGGACGCGGGGAGATGCGCCTTTAGATTTTGAGGACGATGAAGCCGGGAGGCGGTAAAAAACTCGCGGCAGCCGCAAAAATTTACGGAGACTACGCAGTCGCGCCGCGCTCGAGGCGTTTCATCCGGGGCAAGTGTCGGAAGCTTCGGAAGGCTGCGCGGATGAAGGAGGGCGCCAGGCATTCCCGCGATCATGAACCTGGAGAGGTCTGCGCCTGGTGCTGCGCTTGACCGATTGGCTGGCAGAGTATTGCCGTGCGTAGTTTTCTGGCCGTGCGTAGTTTTCTGGTGGAGGAGGTGGGGGGCCTTGGAGTGCCATTGCGCGCGCGGGCTTGCGGCTTGCTCGGATTTTTTGGTGGGAGCAAGCGCGCGCCGCTTTCGTTGCTGGCTTTGTGGCGTGCGTGGCTAAGCCAGCCGCCTGAGCGTGCTTGTTTGGGGCGGGGAAAAGGGGTGCCGCCTTGGGCAAACGGGTGGCCTTTGTTGGCGGCTTTTGGTCGGGGGTGCTGAACGCTTTGCATCTGCGTGCGTTCTCGTTGCTTGGGGTCAAGCTTTCTGCGTTTGCTTGTGGGGTTCGCGGTGGGGCTTGAGGGAGTTGGCGGAGGTTACATACCCGCAGCCGCTCAGTGGCTTGGAGTTGGAAGGGGGTCGACCGCGCCGAGTCGCCTTACCTGGCGCGACGGTTTTTTTGCGTGCGCCATATCTGCGGCTGAGCGTGCGTCGAGGGCTTGCAAAGATCTTGGGTGCCTACGTAATGGATTGCTTCTCTCGTTTGTATAATGTTCTATTTTTTTCAGTTCATGACTCACCATGCATGTAGTACTAGTAGTAGAGCAACCATCTGTGCACTTATTTTTTGCTTCAGCTCCCTATCTTTGTCACTTGCATTCCCTTAGTAGCTTTATTGTCGACAAAATCTCGAGATTGATGCTTTCTGATTTTTTACCCAGGTATCGCAATTGCTGCTGGCGGCACCTGAGGATGACAACAAGTACCAATGCCTGTCGCTGCTTAATATGCTGGGAGACAATTGGAAAGCAGCCAAAGCGGTACACATATGCATTAAAGCTCATGCACCCCGGTTTAGTGTAGACTTTTCTTCATGTTCAGTGTTGCTGTGAAACTCCTTCTAATGTAGTCTACTTGGCTTGACCAAAGTGATTAGAACAAGCAAAGTATTTTGTAATAAGTCGGCGAGATTAATATGAAAACTTTGCACCACTTTGAATGGGAGACGCTCACTCCGATTCGCGTGGTTTTTTCCTGACGTAACCCTTGCTTTTTCTTCCGCATCAGATCGAGAATATCAAGGCGAAGCTTAAGGAAGTGGAAAATGCTTCTTAAGTAACATTATCTGGGGAAAGCAGTAAGTAGCAAGAAAATATACTAGACAGGCGACCCAGGTAATGCTACCGAAGAATCTAAAACTTCGTTGGCCTCTAAGTATTAACCGAAGGACATCAAGGACGGCCTCGTTATGGAGCAGTTAGTATATTCATCGTTGTAGATAGTTTCGGAATTCCACTGAATCCCATCGATCTTCCGCGTTAGAAGATAAGTTCTTATAATTCGCAGACCTACGACTCGTCCCAAACTCAGAAACCCTATGCATGAAGCATTTCTTCTCCGTCGTTGATCTTCTAATCTGGTGAAGTCTGTGCTGCCCGAGCACGAATTAAACTTATGAGACGCAACAGACTCAAGACAATACCGCACTGCTTAGGTAGAAATGGTTCACGCGTGCTGCTTCTAGTCTTCAGGCTTAAACGATATCAGGCAATTACTAGAAGCACTACGGTTTGACTTGGGCTTGTCTGTTTTTTCTCTAATGAGAATGCGCGTTGAATCGGTACCATCCGGATTAAGAACCATTCTCATCATTTTTTGAAGACGATCATCTAGGTCAGCAGGTATCTACGATGCTAGTTTTTTGGATTAGAAACGTCATCCATATATAAAAGTGAGGTGAAGTAGTCAAGTATTTTTTATTGGACAGTGCAGCTTCGTTCGTCAAGGGCGAAAGAGCCCTATTCTCTTGGAGGACATGTTTTCAACATATCTTCTATGCAAAAAAGAAGGGTGCTTTTCATCAAAGTTTAGAGCCTTATTTTGAAGGTTTTTTAATTTAGCTTCAAACTTACAGGTGAAAAAGCAACAGGAAAAGTGTCGCGATCACGTGATCAGCAAGCAGTTCCACAAGCGGATTTTTTATGCTGGAAAGCATTTCATTCGTTTGCTTGTGGTATTCTTCGCTAGTGCGGGAAATTAGCAAACGGCCGAACAGAATACAATAGCAATGAATGAAATCGCAAGCCTCTAATGTTTCCGCGACCTGCCTTACGACCTGTCAGCATGTATCTAGTAAGAGAAGCGAAGTTCCGCCATAGTCTGAGAAGGAAGAGATCCTCGTTATCAATTGTGTATCTATTTACTTGAACTACTTCGAGCGTGTAAGCATTAGCTTCAACTTCAACCAAATCTTGCGACGGTTGTTAACCTGATCAGTTCTAATATGACCCGGAGGCCATCGACTGGGCTTGGGAGCTGGAAGAAAGTAGTGTGATTTTTTAGAACAAGTCTCTGGGACCTCTTTAAGGAGTTAAGCTGAAGTGCTTAGTAAACAGGTTAAGAAACACGCTGGAAACATGAAATTCAAGGGGAGTATCCAGTAGTATTATCATTATCCTTTCTGAACCCCGCTACAGAGGCAGAAGAGCTGCGCCGCAAACAGCGCGTGCAGAAAGAAATGGAAGAGGCGGCAAAACTAGCAAAGAAATACGCGAAGAAAGCAAAGAAGGATCTGAAGAAGCAGCAGAAGAAGGAGAAGCAGCAGAATATTAAGGCTAGTTCATCACTAAGTGGAACACGGTGCCCTGGTTAGAGTTTGCTGGGATCTGGACGAGGGAGGCTTCAGAAGAAAAAGGAGGCACCGCTGTGAGCTTTGCAGAGTGATAAACTAGTTCTAAGAACAAAATCAAGCAGCTGAAATTATGGCTGAGAGTAGTCCTATTTATTAGCCTTGATATATCAGATTAGTAATTTATGAATACTAGATGGCATGGCCGTCCTGTAGTATTATGCTTGACGCTGATGGCGTGTGTTTATCACCGAAACTGATCGCTACTCTTCTCCTTTCTTCAGCATATTATAAGAGGGGCGTATCTTCTTGTCACGACGATGCCATATCAGATGCGTTTTTTATCTGCATGGCAAGAACATACTATCAGCCTCTAATACGTCAAAAAATTGCGAAAGCGCGCGCTGAGGCTGAGAATGCTGGGAGTGCGATTGCGGCTTCTCCCCCGTCCACCATGAAAGACGACGACGAGGATGAGGACGAAGACGAGGACGAGGTCGAAGAGTCCGAGTCCGAGTCTGCCTCTTCCGAGGAGTCCTCGATCGCTGTGTCCTCTGTGTCCAGTGAGCACGACTTCAACCTGTCTCCGTCCGTTGCTTCAATTGTGGCCTCTCCAGCCGCTAAGAAGCGCAAGAAGGCGAAGACGCCACCTGCAAAGAAAGAGAAGGTAAACAAGAAAACGGACAAGGAACCAGATGAGGATGCCGAGATGGGAACGAGCAGTCCGGAAAAGAAGCGTGCGCCGAAAAAAGAACAAAAGGCACCTCCGAAACAGAAAGAAGATCCGTTTGCAAAGTACTAGGACTAGCTATCCTTTTTTTTGCTTTAGTTTATAGCACTCTTTTGGTTGAGAAAGATGCTGTTCTTCTATCATACTTGGTGTTGATTGAGGAGAACTCACAGACACGATATTTATAAGATTGACCTCAATCTACTTAAGGTTTGAGCCGACCGCCCGCCAGAATCCGCCTCTAAAGGAGAAGCTAAACAAGCTGAAACGCGAGAGCGGCACTGCGAAAACTTCGTAATTTGGACCTAGGACTAGATGCTTAGGATTAGGGATCAAGATCAAGAACTACATCTGTAGCGTATTTCTAAGACGATGAAGATTACAAAAATAATCAATCGTACAGCTTTGATTTTACAGTAGTTGTGGGCTTTTTTCCGTAGTAATCTTAACTGTACCTTTCACTTTCAGCATCGACTCCAAGAACGAATCGATGAATTCGGTGGGTGAGAAAAAGAATCAGCAGAAAGAGACATCCACTTCTCAGGATGAGGTCGCGGAAGAGCTGCCTGAAGAGCAAGTGCCCGAAGATGACGAGGACGTGGCAATGGAGGTGTTGTCTTAGATACTTGTTTGACGATGTTAATGTCAGTAAGCGGCTTCTACATCTCTACAATTCGACTTTCTATTCTTCCAAAACTATAGCATTGCTTGACTTTTCATCAGCAGCAATCAAAAACAAAAAATGTCTTTCGAACAGGTTGATCTTGATGGAGATGCTGGTGAGGCTAACGAGGAGGAAGCTGTGACGGCTGATGGTGAACCTGTGGAGGCCGATGCTGATGGTGAATCTGCGGAGGCCGATGCTGATGGTGAATCTGCGGAGGCCGATGCTGATGATGAACCTGCGGAGGCCGATGCTGATGATGAACCTGCGGAGGCCGATGCTGATGATGAACCTGCGGAGGCCGATGCTGATGATCAACCTGCGCAGGTTGATGTAAGTATGAATGACGTGGATGGCAATGCAGATGACAATGTAGTGTCGTTGGTAATGCCGGAGGCTAGCTCTTCGTCGCCGACGCCGTCGCAAGAAGAACTGCTCTACAACTGCTAAGAAGGGAGAGTCAGGTAATATGGATACTGAGATATCGGTGTCAGACAAGTAGTTTGAGCTTGTATCACTCCTGTGTAGACTTCATTACGTCTTTCAGTGGAATTTTCTTTCTTCGAAGCACGACTGACACTAACGCATTGCTTCTCCCATACGACACACAGGTTTGAAGCACTAAGCGGCAGCTGACGAATGGGTGACACTTTCTGGTGATGATTCTTGATGAGGAAGATGTTTTCGATTAAGTATTAGAAATCACAGATTTTATTATTCTTTAGTGTATAATGAAATGAAGAAAAGACTGCTTGATGTAGGTCAGTGAGCATTTTATCTTCACTAAGTATATGATAATAATGCAATCGCTTATTATTTGTTATAGCACCACAAACTTCTTGTTCTTTGTGCCACTGATTATCTGGCTACGTAAAGAATGGCTTCACCTGCGAGAGATGTAATGTTGATGCTATGATAAATCAGTGACCTACCGTTATAGATGGGGACTCACTTCTACAGATCGAGTAGCATTCTGGTAGCCTTGCCATTATGATCGACGAAGTGTGGGAAGAAGATAAAAGGCAGAATCTATATCGTATTCAGGTTGAAGCATCGGAGTACAACTTCTACAGAAAAATAGATGGCGTTGTCCTCTTGTTATTTGAGCACAAGGTTTGTCGAGAAATATATGATCAGTTATGTTTTATCAGTAATGCTAATGGAGTCATTTCTTGTTTTTGTAAAGATCTATTTGCTCGTTATATGATAGAGTTATAATGTTGGCTGTGAAGTATTTTCTTGTCTTACGAAGGTCGTCCATATCGAATTGCGTACATGAATGATCTGCAAGCACAAAATTTCTTATGCATTTCTACGTAGAGTTATTGCTGACTTAATAGAGAACATAAGGCGAATAAGCAAATATATGGAAATAAAATATTTTCTAGTAAGAAAAAACAGCTGCTATTTTCCAATAATCAGGTAAGTGAAGGCGATGATCGTACAACGCAGCTACTTCTAAAAGATGTTCTGAAAGGAGATATATCTGAGTATTTTCGTCTTTGCCGGTGATCGTTGAATAAAAAGTACGAGTATTTAATCATCTCATGCGCCCGGTTCTTAATATTGAAGTGAATCTAAATCATAGAAAATCTGCAAATAATGCGTGACCAGCGTCAACTATAAGTATAATCTTCCTTCCACGTCTTGCTGTTCGTGATGCGCAAGATGTATCGTGAGTTATTCGATGAATACCTCACAAGCAGCTTGCGCTTCAGGCAGGTATGATATGGCCTTGCTCTCAGCAGAAGTGACCTACAAACTTCTTCTTTTGATGATTCTCAGATGAAGAATTCAACCAAAAAAAAAACACGGCTACCTGTAGTGCGAAGTGCTTTTTCCTCCTGAAGCCAAAACCAAAGAAAGTAGAGCCTTGAGAAGCAGCAGGGCTTCACGTCATTTCAAAATCAATGTGGAGATTAGGCAGGGTGTTCTAAAAAGCTGGCCATGGTTTGGATGTGCGGGGCGGGCCATAAGTTGGGCTATAAATCCAGGCTATATCTATAGTCTTAGTCTTCTCATGCATTGCCCGCACCTGCACTTGTGCGCAGACGAAAACATTGTCTGAGTTTCTACCACGACGTGTGGCCATTTCTAGATCGGTCTCATTTGAGCCATCGGGGTGATCTCGACAGCAATAACAGTCTTGAAATGAACATTGACAGACTCAATCTCAAGCTGGGTCGTTTTCTGCTCTGGTTTGCAAGAAGCTGAATAGTTCAAAATACCGAATGCCACAGCAAGGGTCTTGCTCAAATGCCAGCATACAGAGATGTCATCAGCAACCACCTTGTCTGCGAATATGCTGTATCCGTGATGATGCGCTAGCTTGGAGAAACGTCGCTGAGACTATTCCATTGACAGAGATGCTCAACAATTGAGTCGAGGATAGACTTATGAGATTGAACGTGTCGCGAGGTTGTGCGAAGAGATACTCTATAGTATGTAGGTAACTGTATTGGCAAGTTATAATAATATGTAAGTGACAAAGGAAGAGGGACAAATATGGGCAGACGTCCTTACATCGACGAAGCTCCTCCAAAGGGGTTGCCCTACATGCAAAGGGAGTACCCAGACGGTGGAGAGCTGCGATACGTTTTGCAGGGTGACAGGTGGGTGATCTTTGTTCCGCACTTTATGAGTGGCACAGCCATTGGTCCACATCTTTTAAGTCGGAGTATTTAGTATCGGAATCGGAACGATTTCAGGTGCGGCATGTTGGCAAATGCAAGTCGTGCCATCTGAGATAACCAATTGTAGTTTTGTACATCTCGCCTAAGCTACCTCAAAGGACACTCATTTATTTACGGCATCAATAACTCTACAGAATCAAAATCTAGAGTAGCTTCCTTGTGACACTTCTAACAGCGCATTTGGGAGAGCGCATATGGAATTCTATGGAGCGCAGGACGTGGAAGCACCGAAGACAGCTACAGCAGCGTCGACGAAAAACAAAGGCGGTGGCTCGCAAGTGAAGGCAAACTGTCGCGCAATAGTGCGTGCACTGCTACAAAAAATCCAAGATGCAGAGGAGAAGAAAAGGTTGAGTTCAGCCAGCGGCGATCGTAGCGAGGCAGATGACCTTAGTGGAGACTCTCTTGGGACAACGGATACCGCAAGTAAGACGTCGGATACAAAGAGCACTGGGTCTTCCACTTGCCGGTATGATTACGATGCTGTGCCTATACGGGTCTTTTGGATGCAGTTTTTGCCTATGCGAATTGCGCAATTGTATTCACGAGGCAAACCCGGCGAACCTTAAGGAAGAAGACAAGATGTAGAATGATTGATATGATTATCTAGGAGCAAAGTTGTTGTCTCTTGCCTCGTCTTTGAAATTGCGGCAATAGCAATAATGGCGTTAGGCCGTACAGCTGAAACATCTTGAAGCTGGGGATAGCCCCTACCGCTAGAGCTACAGCGGCATAGAGCTATTGGGTGTAGATTACAGGGATCCTGAAAGTATCAGCTTGATACTGGGTGCAGCTCGCGTTCGTGAATTCGCCGGCTTCTCATTTTTCTAATGCTCAAAAATGACGCAGAGGCAACGGAAGCTGATCCCAATCGAGCAAAAGGCAGTAGAAAAGGTCCATGCAATATTCCCCTGGGTCAAGGGGCTCCTCTCCTTTGCTCCAGCAGAGTTGCTTTTCAACAGTTATGGGCTACCCGTTATCTTGCAGTAGAAGTAACAGAATCGGGCTCCAGTCACTAGTCGCGCTTGTGACTCAGCACCACCTGGTTCAAGTGTAAACTAGTAGGAATGATAAAAAATTGATGTGGCATCGTGAAATCCAGCAAACCTTCGGTACTCAACAAGTAGATCAGAACTTCTTAGGATGCGCAAGCTTGAGCTATTAGTATAGTCTTCCAGTCTAAAGTCGATCGCCCGAGAACATGATGTTCTACGATGAACAAGAAGCGGAGGAGACCGTTGCGGAGATGTGGCGTGAGTATTGGCGCAAACACGCGCAAGCAAGCAGCGAGCATGAGTCTGATGTAGAGTCAGCAAAGGCGTTCTTGGAGTTGGTTCGCAAATTTCTGGAGCATCCTGCGGAGCTCGTCATTAGCGTTGCACTCGTTTTAGAGGAAATTGCGCCAGAGATCCTCGATTTTGTAGCAAGTCGCGTTCAGAGTTGCCTCATGCATTTTCTACGGTCAGACACGATGAAGCCCGCCCAAGGTAATCATTATAATTCGTCGTGTTTAAGGCCCAACCTCAAGCAGACTCAGTCGGTGTCCGTAGAGCGGTAAAAAGAAAAATGACGGGCGCCGCGAGTGTTATGCTTGTGTTCATTTGAGTGGTTCGATGCACGTCCGAGAGAACTGAGAGTAAGAGCGCTCCTTGAAGCTGAACGCCGTAGCCCTAGCGCTACCGAGGTCTCTGCTTGTCAAGAAAATCGCGGGTGCAGCGCTCTCGCTTGTAGAAGCGAGTTGGGGCCTGGCGTTAGCTAAGCCACGTGGCAGGCTCATGAGTTTCGCCCTGTAGTAGTTTTGGGCGCTTGGCATAGTGTGCTTTGGCCTCGTGCGTGCGGCGTCTGTTTGCCGCGTCAGGTCTGCGCGCGTGCCTTTGCTTGTGTTCATTCGCGTGCCAGGAGTCGGGCGCGGAACACACCGCGCGCCGGGTTTGTATGCTTTGGGCTGCGCATGTCGTAGAAGAGGACAAAACGCCAAGCGAGACCGCTCCCGCTGTTCAGTATGTAGCGCCACCAAATGCAAACGCAAGGGCGGGCCGTCGGCGACTGTTAGCGTGTAATAATTTCAAGCGCCCGGCAGGATGCTCAGCATTTCGGTTAGAGAATTCGCCCCGACTTGGCTAGGGTGCGGGGGCGTCAGCGTGTCGCAGGACAAGCTTCACCGAGGTGCGCGATAATCTCCGGCATGGATGTCGCGTAGTGTGGTAGATCGCGGCCACATGTCTGGGGGCGAAGAGCTTGGCTGCCGTTCGACATGAGGCGGGGGCGTAGCTGCTCTGCGCTGGGAAGAAGCAGGCGGCGGCCCGTTCGAAGACCGCAAGGTGGAGCGTTTTGCTAGATGTAGACGACGGAGAAAGGCGAGCGCCCTCCTTGGGAGGCAGCGGGGCACGCAGTGCAGCGGCCGCGAAGCGTAGCGTGAGATGCTGCAGGGCTCTCATTTTTGGCCACGAGCTTCGGGCAGCGTGCTAGGCGCTTGGCTTGGGTTGTTGGCTTTTTTTGCGACTCTGAGTGCTCTGGCGAGAGCGCTGGCCACTCACTTTACTTACTTGGCGGGTCTGGGTCGATGCGTCGCGCAAAGCTGGCAGCCTTGCGCAAACAATCGCAGAGGAAGCAGACCGCACGGGTGTCGGCTGCTTCTGGTGTCAGCCTCTCGCTGAGCTCGCAGACTCTGGGTGGTTTTTGTATCTTCTCGCATCGATGTGAAATATGTCGCAAAAACGTGCGAAATCTTTGCAACTAAAACGCGAAAAACTCAGCACCCGCGAGGGCTCTCGATAGACAAAATTGAAAACATGACGAAAATCATCGCAGGAGCAGACGCCAATTATTTTTGGAGGCAAAAGGGACGCCGTTTTTTTATAATTTTGTCGAATTTTTGGACTTCTCAAAACTGTCAAAAAGTGCGGGAAATGTATCGACGAAATTAAATAAAAGCGCTGACAACATTATAAAATAAATCGACAACATTATAAAATAAATCGACAGAATTATA
The DNA here is from genome assembly GCA_905178165.1 of Amoebophrya sp. A25. Taxonomy (NCBI): domain Eukaryota; class Dinophyceae; order Syndiniales; family Amoebophryaceae; genus Amoebophrya; species Amoebophrya sp. A25. The sequence goes on along the minus strand of CAJINU010000030.1, from coordinate 1,109,285 downwards.
AAATAAATCGACAGAATTATAAAATAAATCGACAGAATTATAAAACAAATAGACAACGTCATAAAATAAAGGCGAACGCTTCGACAACATTATAAAACAAATCGACAACATTATAAAAGAAATCGACAACATTATAAAATAAATCGACAGCATTATAAAACACAGCGACAACATTATAAGCCACGTCGCTAGCATTAATATAAAACACCTCGGGAGCGTTATCAAGTAAGTCGGCAACAGTGTGGACAATGCGCCAGCAGCGTCATAAAAAAGGCTGACAACGTTGGCAGGGAGCGGCGTGGTGCAATGGGCTGACAAATGTGGCCAGATCTGCTCCCAGCGTCGTAAAGTAATTGGGTAACGCTATAAACAAATAAAAGCGACAACATTAGAAGGCAGATCGGCTGCGTGGTTGAGTGGGCCGGTAGCTTTCTGAGAGCGCGCTGGCTTATGGATTGCGTCAGCGTCGGCATGGGTATAGGCTGCGCCATGCATGGGGCAGCTTGGTGGCATTCTAGTGCGCAACTTGGCACACCTCCAAAGCGAGGGCGAGGAAAGTGCGGGCAAACAGGTCGCCACCTCAATGCTCTAGAGCTACTCGGGGCAGTGGACGCCTTCGGGGCTCGGCGTGGTTCGTTATGAAAGTGCGCAAGGGATCCAGGCAGGCGCTCGGGCCTCTGGTGCTATGGTTGTGCGGGCTAAGATTGAAGGCAGGCCTGGGCTCCTCCAACGTCTGCGGCACCCACTGGGCCGAGGACATCTCGCGGCGCGGGTGGGCGGGCTTTTAGGTATAAGCGTGCGCGCTCGGTGTCTTTCTTCTGTGCTGCTTGGTTTTTGAGTGCTTTCGTGTCATGTTTATGCGTGGCGTTTTTCTTTTTGATTCGTCTGCTTGTCGGTCTATGCTGTTTGTGTCGGCGTGGTGTCATTTGGCGCCGTTGCTTTTCGTCTACTTAAGCTAACCGCTGCCCCCTCGTTGTGGTGGCTGTGTTGACTAGGTGTGCCTTTTTGTACTAGCTGCGTCGATCTATGGCGAGGGCGGCGCTCGTGCCTCCGGGGGTTGCAAATTATTACACCCCGGCAGGCGGCGTTGGGGGTGGGCTTTGCTCGCCGGCCAAAAACACCAAGAGCGCGCGCAGCTGTCTCGGTCGTGTCTGCTTTGTGTGTTGTTCTCTTTAGGTCGTTCTCAGTGAAGTCCGTGCTGGGTTTTTTTGTTCTCTTGAGGTAACTGATGACGCAGACTGGGCGGCTTGTGGTTTTGTCGTGGCGGGGGAGTGCGAGAGGGCTAGGAGCCACCGCGTGCCTCGTTCTTGTGGGTAGTGGGGCTATCTCTTTTCTCTGCCACTATTTTGATTACTTTTTGGAAGAGTTTAGTGACTTTTTGACAAGCAGAGACAGCAAAAGCGGCGGCGCTAGCGCTGCGGGTGTTCTACTGGTGACCGAGTGGAGTGGTGTTCGGCATATCTTTGAGAGGTTGCGGAGAGTGTTCTTAGCGCTGCTTTTTGGGTGGCGTTGGTTAGCTGGATTAGTTTGCTGCGCCACGAGTGCAAAAATGGAGGAGGCTAGCGCTAGCCGAGTAATGGAGTAGGGCCAGCCCGTTCCTGGTTGACCGAGCGCCGCACTTATCAGCGAAGCGGACAGACTGCGAGCAAGGGGCTGAACCCTAGCCAGCGAGGTGGCCCCCACTCTCGGCGATGAAGGTGCGCGCGCCAGGCGTGACCGCGGAGGCTGGTGAGAATCACCGCGGCGGCGAGGGCGACGATGTGCGCGGACTTGTTGGCAGAATCTGGGCCGCCACCTTTGTTCATTTTTATCGGAGCCGTTCGCACGCGTCGCGCAAGGTAGTGCTGCGCAAATCTGAGGGGCGGCCTGTACGCGTTGGCCCACCTGGCAGGCTTCTGCAACAGCGGCAAACAGCTCGCAGGAGGCACGGCAGAAGCTTAGCGCAGTCGTCGGAGAAGCTGCGCCGATATAAAGGCAGCCACAAAACGCAGACGGGGGCGACAAGGATAAGCACGCCGCAGCTGCGAGCGTTCTGCAACATATGGGCCGCGGCTATATCGCAGGATAAGCAGCAACCTGCGCGAGCTAGCGCTGTCACAGCGCGGGAGTGAGTGGCTTACGTTGTTGGCCAGAGCGCTGCGCAGTTCCCTCGGGGGATGAAGGGGCGCGGCGTCGAAATCCAATGAATCTGGAGAACCAGCGCACGCCACGCGGGAGCAGAGAAAGGCGCCGGCTGCCGCTGCCACGGGTCGGGGGTGGGGCTGCTTCTGCTCTTCAGTGTTAAGGAGCTATCCAATCTTGCGGGAAGAAATAGGCACAGGGCGCTCGTGCTGCAGGGCTTTGCTTTTCGTGTCTGCTGGGTTGGTGTTGGGCGCGCTTACTTTCTTGGTGCTTTCGGTCGTTGCTCAGTGTGTGGCGCCGGTAGGCTCAGACGGATGAGCGGGCGCGCGGTGGGGCGTGGGGCGTACTAGCGGCGTTGCAGTCGTGGGCCCGCTTTGGTGTGTCGTGGTTTTCTGCGTTGTTTTCTTGCTTCTAGTTAGGTGTAAGTGTAGGGTAAATACTATACATGACAACACTGCGAGGGGGCGCAGCGCCTGCCCCTTTTTTTTTGACTCCCAGAGACAGTCATCACAGGCCCGAAGCTGCGCGGTTTTCGTTCTAGTGCTTTGGTCGGCAATTTGCTTAGCGTAGCGCATGTGTGTAGTAAGAACATAGCGTGCCAGCGCAGGTTCTGCGAACGTTGGGGAGGATAGCCAGCCTTTTTTCGATTCGGCGTTATATATACATACTCCAAGTCTGTCGCATTCGTCTGCTCACAATTGTACTTAGGCACCCGGCAGCAAGCATGTCGCGGCTTGCTGCACTTAGTCTGGAATGAAATTTCTCACCAACAGGCTGGCACCTTCATCGCAATGGGCGCATTGCTGTCGCTGACATTGCGGCAGTTAATTCATTTCGGGCCCTTACAAACCAAGATCGAGCCGTGGCGCATTTAGCTTTTATGCTGGCGCTGGGATGCCTCCGTCGTTCCGATTTGGTTTCTGCGTGTTTGCCGATTGGAATAGCTCTAGACGACATGGCAAAAGGGACGACGTTTGTATTCTTATGATCAGCCAGCGAGAAGCCTTGTTTTTATAGCTAGTGCAGACTGCTTCTGGTATGGTTCCTATTGCATTATCCTCTTCTGGGTTCTCTAAAAAGTTATCTTAATCGCAGCTATTTCTACGCGATAGCCTGAGGGCCGTCTATCTGTTTCTAGTTCTACTAGCTTCTGAATAGACGCCTAAGCTTCGTCTAATGATGATGTAGCTTCAAAAGAAAGGCTTGATAGGCTCCCTGCTTTTTACATGGGGCGCCACGCTTGTCTAGTACTGGGTTTGCATTTGCTCTGCCGATTTGTCGCAGTCCATACTTTCTAACTTTTGCTCGAGCAAGAATTCCTTTACCGATGGGAGTACAGCGCTGGCTAGACGATATGAGCAACGCAACACTGCGCAGACAGAAGATGGCAGAAGAATTGAAATTTATGACGGATAATTCTTAATAGTCGTTGTCGTATCGCCTGGCTTTTTTAAAGATCATCAGTAGAGATAGATCCACTCAGCAGCCTTATCCTACTAGCTCGGAGAAGCAGCTGGATCTTAGACTGCGCCCATTTTCAAGCTTCTTTGTGATGTTCCATATGTCTCTTGTCCTTGCGCGCTAATGCCGCACCCTTGATCAGTTTAAGAAAAACCATGAAAGCAACTTTTTCTAACCACGCAGCTGAAGAGATTCGTGCAAGGAAGCAAGCCAATCCAAGCGCTACGACTAACTCAAATAGCACAAGTCAGCAGCAGCAGCAGCATTTTAACGACGACAAGAACTCATCAGGAAAATCAGAGCCACCTCGCGACTCAAGTAGTACGATCTTGAAGAATGCGTGTCTGCGGGCGGCAAAAATAACGCCGCGGGCTAATGTGAAGCGATCAATTTATGGCGTCTGACATATTTTGCATGGTGTATAAAGGAAAGGACTTCTATTCAAGGTTTGTGCACGATTGTATATCGCGACAGATAGTTCTTTATGCGGTGTTTCTAATCGTCACTACTTGATGGACCGTGCCGCGCGGCCATTTGCGCTTCTGAGTCAATGCCAGAGGCGAATCCGAAGCTGGAACCAACGGAGGACTTGAAGGGAACAACCAAGATCACGCAGCGAAATCATGTATGTCATACTGCGCAAACCGGCATTCAGAATAGTCGCAACGTCGGGCCACCTCCGTCTTCATCACAGCGAGGAAATTACGTGAATTCTGCTTAATTCCAGCAACTTTGTAATCTGGCACGCTTCTTTCTAAGATGGCGTCCTGCTTATCTCTGTTGTTCTGAAATAACTTCAATTTATAGCTCGTTTGGGTAATGCATCGCTCAACGTTTAGTAGTGTTTGAGTGGCAGCGCCTGACTTCTTGTAAGAGTTTGTGACGCAAGGCACAGATGGCGCCACCTTCTAGGATCGTAAATACGAAAGAACTCCCTACCCCTTTGCCCCATGTCGGCTCGAGGATCTGCCTCATGCGTCTTCGTGCCCCTTTCATATTACTATTTCCAGCAGTAGCAGCAGTAGCACCCACGACAACCGCGCCGCGCCGTTCCAAATGAGTGACGTCCTTCCAGGTTCTCGTCGGAATCCTCACGGCATCGCCAGCAATGCGTGTGCTAATATACTATTTCAATTTTCTGACGCCAAGGACAGTCACAGCCCCAGCCGGAAAATCATGAAAGTCACCGAGAAAGATGACAGTAAAGATTTCCTAGAAAGCGCGGCTGTTGGTACAGACCTGATTGAGTTGGGTCTAGATGAAGCGTACAGAGGAGTGAAGTACATTCAGATGGCCATACCGTTTTTCAGAAAACGCGAAACAGGGTACTTTTGTGCCTATTGATATTACAACTTCTTGTCAGTCGTTTTTGTTTATTTTGTTTTTGACGCTATTGATTATATTTATATGTTCATGCTGAAATAAGCAGGATGGGCAAAGGCATGAGATTCAGTTGCACGTGAACAAAACGCACCAGCCTCAGATATAAAACAACATATATCCCGTTCTCTATGGTAATTGCGCATGTCTGTTCGTCTCATTTGCTAGCGCAGTGCGGCAGCTATGACTATCACATGAGTGCTGAGTCTATCGCTCTATCCTAGGTACATGGATTTTAACCGTGCGCTTTTGCGGCTTTCCCACCGAAAGGTTTTAGCTGGAGAATTCCGAGCTCGCGGCGGTGGAGCCCTTTTTTTTATGAAATGGATGTTGTATTCTTCCTTAGCTAATATCAGCACTTGCTAAAACCTAGGAATCAGCCTCGTTTTTCTTTTTTCTGAATTTGAAAATTCCGGAAAGTCTCTATCTGTAACTTTCTTCCGATGCTTCGGGTTGTCTTCTAACTTCTTTCAAGCATTATGGAGCACAGCGATATTTCCAACCATCCTAGGGGGGATATGCGACGAAGTGCAGTTCACAGGTGACGGCGACTTCGAACAGGATAAGATTTATGTGCAATAGTGTTAGCTCGTTCAGCATCCGGCACACGTGCACTGTCACTGTCACCCAGTCCGACTCTGATAAAACTTCCACTAATGCGTGCACGTGGTACATACTTACTCATTTTCGACAGTCACTGGCTTGTAATAAACAAGAACGACTTGTGTAGCGACTTTTAGAGGCTTTAGAAACCTAAAATTCTAGAAACTAAAATTGTTCAAACCTTTTCAGGTCTTGCAATTCCTACTGATGCTTCTTCCTTCTCGTATCAGCCACCATGTTTTGCCTTTGTACTCATGTGGTTCGGGTTGAAGCTAGCACAAGAGTATGGCGTCGTGTTTCAAGTTGATTCTTCATCAGTATTAAGGGGGATCAGTCTTTTTCTTCTATCTCTAATGTTTCATCCATTATCTGATGTACGACGAAGCCTTTATTCTACCTCTTCTTGAAGCTGAGGCGCAGCCTGAACATTTGTCGCACATACCCACTGGCGCCAACGATGGCGCCGAAGATTTCTTTTATGGAGAGACTCTAGCTTGTAGTTGGACCCAGAAGCGCAATCGTCTGATTTATAGAGCCTCACGAATTTCAATGGACTGTGCTAAGACTCAACTACTCCTAATTTCAATACGACCGCCCCAGTTGCCACGTGCGACGGGCTATGTTATATTACCTAGGCTACCCTAATAGTCTGTACTATTTTGCCGTCTATGATGTTGCTCTTGCACATGAGTGCTGTGAATTCTAGCCCCTTTCTAATTTTGCGAGATAAATCCTAACATAGACGACGATATTACAGACAAGAACACTTTTGGAGAAAATACCTCACCAACCAGCTACATGACTAGAAGAACAGCAGAAACGGCAAACCCTACTGCAGCACAACGAAAAAGCCCTTTCGTCACGCTTAGTCGCAAAGCCACTCATTACCCCAGGGTCAATTTCAACTTTAAGACCATGAGTAGTTGGAGCCTCAAATATTTTTTTTATCGATAGAAGCAAGTAAGTAAGTTGCGCCAGCATCGACGACGAAGTACAAAAATGCACATCGTCTTTGAAGGTGAATATTAGATCATGCATATTTATGTCGTACTCAAGACGTTTTTTGTCTACCCCATCTAATGTCTATGATCCCCCCCACCTTACCAACTTGCAATACAAGCTACGATCGGGGCGACTCAAAGCGGTGAGGGGATTGAAGTTTGTTTATGGCTTGGGTCGTATGTCTTACCCTCGTGCGCAGCACATTGCTAATAAAAGCCATTCGCGACAACTGCGGACATTGCGCGTCAAGATGAGTTATTTGATCACGTCGAGCTGATCTGTTCGAAGTAAAGCATAGGGTGCTCTAGCCTACGTTTTAGCCTTCTGAAGGCAAATTCTTGATAAGGAGTGAGGACTTGGTGGCCTTTTCATCTAATCCTGATCAGCCGGACTGCGCGCAAACGGAGGAGCAAATGTCAAGCGCTTGTCTACCATTCAAGTAATTGTATCAGGAACGCTTCGCCTACACTGCGAAAACGGAACAAACGACTCGACAGTGGCAAACAAATTCCTTCGCTCACGTCTGCAAAATCAGTTGAGTCTCGACGTGGGCCTGCGTATTAACGTTCAGTACTTGCTACAAACGCTTGACATCTTCAAGGAATGGATTATTGCGGAAATCTGGGATACCTTCGTTGCTGCTGGTTCCTCTTTCAATACAGAGGAGGAGATGATAGCAGAGGCCCTCGACCAATCAATGGCGTATCACTACCGGTATAACAGGGTGCGGTGGTTACTATGTTTTCAACTTGGATCCCATATGAAAACACGGTGGACATGCCAGCTATTTCTGTGGATTGTCCAGATGGAGCTTGATTTAAGCGCTACACATAATAGATCGATAACGAAGACATGATCATACAGGTTTACTAAAGTGCTCGCTTGTATATGGATATGCTGAAAAATGTTATTTACTTCCTGTTTCCGTGAGGCATTTTCAAGAAAACTCTTTGCTGTTTATATGACTCGCGCTGAATCTGGAAGTCGATGCTATCTTGTGTGTTTCTAATAGTCAGCGCTCCGCGAACAGCATCTGACGACAAGAAGACTCGACAGCCAGCAGTGGCGGTCTCCACGCGCAGCTTAGGTCTTGGGAACCATGGCGAAGTCCTTGGTTTTCGTTTTACGGACTCCTCAACAGAAACAGCGGACGGTAGCTGTAGCGGAGACGCTTGGAAATCAGCAGTAACTCAGGTAGGATCCAAGAAGAAGAAGGAGATGGAGGCAAAAAGAATTGACCGTCTCAAGCAAGGCATTGATGCCAATCTGCGACGCAACGTGGCGCACGATCCAGATTCAGAAACAAGCTGCGAAGATGCGGAATGGTCGAGCGAGGACGAACTTAAGCAGAATCGTGAAGTTTGGCCTGATGATGATGACGACGGCGCCCCCAAGGCAAGCGCAGGCAACCGACGCGGTCGACCTATCGGTGCCAAACATCCGACAAATCCTCTGTCAGATAAAATGGACCTGCGTCGTAGCAAATCAGTGGAAGGAGGATCTCCTGGCAAGAACAACGAAGACGAACCGTTTTTGCCGCGGCCCAAAATTACGACAGAAGCCTTCTGAGCTGTGTTTTATCAATTGGCTTCTTCTTTAATTCTGACTATTCTGAGTACTCATTCATACTTGGTGATGCAGGTGTATGCTGAGCAAGTTGCTAAGGTCAACTGTTAACAATTCTAAGAACCGATCTTCCAGTGTTCGGCAATGTGAGGAAGATGAGAAGTCTCAGGATACCACGACAACTAAGGCAAAGAACGATCCAGAGGACCCACCGAATGCAAAAGGTCTCTCTGACTTTCTTGAAAGAAGTGCTTTTGACGTCAATGCAGCTCGTAACGTGGTTTTCTATCTCTGCCGAGCAAAAACTTATGACTACGTACTTGAGACTAACGCAGCTGGCTTCGTATTATGATCCCTTCTGCATACGATAGCGAGAGATAGGATCAACCATAGGAGATATAGTCGCTTTTTACTACAGCTCGCATTCTACTGTGTTTTCTGTTGCTGCTCGGTATGGGCCGGACACGTATGATCTATATACAGGCGATTCGTTTTCTTCACTCATAGACTTGAACCGGCGCGCTTCTTGGTATTCTAATTGCCGCGGTGCGTGGTCTTTTTTTATGTTACCGTAGCAGGGTGTGGAAGCTACCTTCACGGCCTCGGTACCCAAGCACGTCGCCGAGCAGACGCGGACAAAGTATTCTCCGTTGGAGACTGCACAGTGGAAGACATCTACATCTTAGCGAAGCTGCGGCGGTCTGCTTATGTCGATGGCGTTTAATACTTGACTGCCCCGAGTTGAGATGTTGTAACCATAAGCATAGCTCTAGCATTGAACTTGTAGCAGGCAGCCGATATTAATTCTTCAGTAGTATTTATTCTTTATCAAAAAGATCCAAGTAAGTAATTAGATATCATCTAATTGTAATGATAATAGTATGCTTGTTTACTGGATGTAGATAGCAGACAGTGCAGCTATTTATCCTCAGTGATCCTTTCTTTATTTGACTTTGAGTCCAGGCAGATAGGCGCTGTTTGTGATTTGTAACGATGCCCATGTGAGTAGCTGAACAGACCGAGACGTGGCTCGTTGTATATAGATATGTACTGCTTGAGATGTCATCAATGACTGTGCTCCAAGCCTTTTCTTCCCTGATAGATTGTTAGCACTCGGCGATAGCGATACTATCCCCGTTACTGATTTTTCTGCTGTATAAACAAGACGAATTCAAGCGCGCGCGTAGTGATCTAACTTGAATTTGATGATCAGAGCAATTGTCAGGATTATTCTCTATAGAAGAGGGAGCTTCTAATCTGAGCCAGTTGCCTTGTGGAGTGCGTGGGACCGCATCCTGCGGCAGCCTCTTTCTACGGTGGATGCGCATGCACTTACTGCGGGGGATCTTCACCTCTCACATTTTCAAGGGCTAGCTGCAAAGGGCATGGTCGAGATGGACCAGGAAGATACGCAGAAGACTGAAGGCAATCGGCACGAGCCTCGCGTTCACATTGTTGGAAGAATTTTGCTTTATGTATGAGCCTTGACGGCGCTTGAGTAGATAGTTTACAGTGGCGTCGAGTTTCTTCAAAGCGCTCGACGCGTAGTACACTCCAAAAACGGAGATGGCTTACATAACGCATAAGACCTCAAGTCAGGTGCTTGCTCCTCGTGTGTTCGTAAATTTGTTCTCTTAATGTAGTACTCAGCGACACGGTTTTGAGAATAGGCTATAGTAGTAGTACAACTTGGCGACTCGCTCATCTGTACAGATCAGTCGTGGACTTTCAACTAGAGGACTTGCGCCTTCCAGAGGCCCTAGGCCGTTCTTCCTTTATTGTCCGACGACTGGTAAACGCTAATGCCGCGAGTGGTCATCTTCCTGGTCGCGTGCCGCATGGGCAGAGGAGATTTTTGGTGCGCAGGTGATGCGAGCGGCGGCGCTCGTGATGCCATCAGGTGAAGCGGCGCGCGCGAGTCTCCGCGATCGGTACAATTATGAAAGGATTTAAGTTTATCGTCTTCTTATTTTTTTCAGCCTTCTTCCCGAGAAACCCGCGCTAGGGTATGCTGCCGAGCTCGGTGAGCTATTCCAGAGCGCCGCCGCTTGTTGTGCTGCCTGGGCTCCTTTGCGTCCGTTCTACGGTGGTGCGGGTCGCTTTCGCTCTTCGGCTTGTGATGCGTTTGCCCGTCAGACAGAGGGTAGAGTTGACCCACTGCGGCCCGCGACTAGCCCAGGAGCGCCGCCCGCTCGCGCCCGCGTGGCACCCGGAGCGCCCTTTTTCGATGGCAGCAGCTAGCCCGCACGAGGCAGCTTGCAGCTGCTTCTGGTCGCGATCCCAGGCGCCTACGGTGGAGCTTAGAGCTAGAGGCCCAGGGTGTGGGCTCCGGAGGCAAAGTAGATACGTCACTCAGGAGAAGACAACGGCGGGCGCGTGGGCATGCTGCCGCGAGGACTGGCTTGGTTTTTGTCGACCGAAACCGTGAGACCTGGCGGAATGGGTGCAGTGCGGCACGAGAAAGAGGCGCGCTGCGTTTTGCATGGGAGCAAGTGAGTCGCCACCTGCTGGAAGATAGCAAGCAAAGGCGTGCAGATGGGACCGAGGAAAGCCGGCCCCTGGCGCGAAACAGGTGAGGCACATGGCGCTGGCGTATTTCTGGAGAGTGTGGCGGCAAGATATGCGCGCCATTGTCTTGCGCTTTGGGCGTAGGGTATTCGTGTCTGCATTGGTGGAAAAGCTAGCTACGCCGGCGCAAGCAGCACGCTGATGGCTTCAGAGGTCGCGCGACCGTCTTCGCTACTGAATGGGAACAAAGGCGCACAGGCGTGAGCTCGAGCACGGGTTCGACTTAGCAGGTGGCGAGCTTTTGCGCTCGCATCTTCGTGCAAGAAGGAAGCGGCGCGGTATCTAAGCGCGCCCTGGTACTGTAGGGAACAGACGGCGGAGCCACAGCGCCGCGCTCTCATTAGACCGGTCCGGTGTATGTCGTGGGTGCTGGCTGTGGTGCGCTTGCGTTGTGCGCAACGATCTCGCAGCTACTACGTGGAGCGTTCTACTTTGGTGCCATGGCTGAACGAAGAGCAGGAGAAACAGAAAGGCCGCGCCCCCGATGTGTGTTCTTGCCTCCGCACCAAATGCCTGGCGAGGTTGGGCGCTTCTTTTGTTTCGCGTTGAAGCTGATGGCGTTGGCCACTGTTGGGCGCTGCTTCATTTTGTGAGCTTTGGCCGCGTGTTTCGCTCTTGTTGTTTCGCTGAAAGCTTTCGGCTTCGCATCCCCGCGGCTGAGTCAGTCGGCCCGGACGCGCTTGCTGGGGACAGGTATTTGTTTGGTCGCCTTGGCTTGCGTAGGGGTTCTTGCGGACAAAGTGAGCAACTTTGTCGGGCGCTCTGCGTCTTGCAATGATGGCGGTTCTGTTGAAGTTTTGACTGTGCTGCTTGCTTTTGCAGACTGCTGAGACTGTCAGCGGCGTAGTCGTCTGGCTTTTGTTCTAGCTTGGTGTGTGGGTGCTTCTTGTATTCTTGTGATGGGCGTCGCGCTTTTTAACGTGCTTCAGCATTTTATCGGCAATGGATTTTGCTGCTGACTGTCATGGGCCGACGGTTACCTCTTGAGGCTATGGTGGCTTGAAAGAATTTGCCAACCTTTGGCCGTGTGCTTTCTTCATGTGTAGCGCAATTCTTTGCTTTCTAATACAAGCTGTTTTTGATCGATCTGCATAAGACAACGACTCACCCGAACGAGAAATGGCTGCTTGACTTGCACAAGGACAGCTATCGACGATTTCTTTTATGGTTGGTGTCAAATGATAACTTCCTAAGTATGCAACTAACCAAGACCATTTGTAGTCTGCAGCTCAAGTCTGTTCTTTTTATGTGCCATGGCATTCGCAATAGATCGCAAGTGGCTGACGATGCCGAGACTTGTACTGGTGCTAGCGCTACAACTACAGACTGCCTTCTTCGAGAGTAACAGATAAATAATCTGTACCTCTATGAGGAGTTCTTCTTTAGGTAGCAGATTCTGGCTTTACACTCTAACTCGCAAAACTGGCGAAATTCCGACTCGAGAAAGCGCTAATGTAGTTGAGGGCACCACGGCGGAGGAGCGTATGTCAAAAGCAGTGGGCGGACTTCTTGCATCGGCTACAGAAACGCGAGACCGAAGCATCAAAGCGACCCGAGCCATGCTATTGCAGATTGCGGCCGCAGCGGAGATCAAGGGACTTTCTTTTTCTGATGTGGTAGAGAACCTTGTTCCTAAGGCGTCTGCCGATGCGTCTGCTTCTAATGCAACAGCGAGTAGTGCTGCATCGCAACGAAAGCAGCGCACAAGGATGCGGCCGCATTTTTTGGATGATGAGCATAGATACCTCGATGACCCGGCTTTTGCAGTTGTTTTCCAAGAAGATGATGGGGCGAAGATCCCGGCTCGGGCATCTTGTTCGGAAAGGAAAGAAGACGAGGCTCCGCGGTTTACACGCTTAGATGACGACCTCTCGAAGCGGCTTGATGCGTGTCATGTCGTTTTGACCCTCCTGCGTTCGTTATCTCGGTGGGCACGCGTGCATGCGTTCTTTCGCATGTGTGCTACGGCGCCGCGTGATTATAAGTATCACGCTAGGAACCTCTTGCTATGTAATGGCTTAATAGTTGTCTTCTAGATCTTGAGCTCTCTCTTTACCGGATGTCCTCAAAGTGTCTCTGATAGTTTGGTCCACGACTCTGCTATAAGTCTCCCACACCCATTGTCGCTCAGACCTTAGCGACATTAGGACGCTTCTCTTCTCTAATCACAACGTTGGCGAGCAAGGAGCACAGGGCTGCCTTTGTGACTAATTGGTTTAACAAAGCACGCGAGGACGTACTCTCGTACTTGCAAAAGCTTCGCGCCGAGAACAATGTATGGAAGAGTGCACTCATGAGACGAAGCCGTGGCCATCTATGCAACCTCCTAGACTAACCTCGACGTAGCTTATTGTAGTCGCTAGCGTAGGCTTTCTCCTCGGTCGACAGACTTGAAAGAAGTTGCTCCTGGCGCCTCTTGTTACTAAATCTGGAGAGGCTTTGTAAGTGATTATTGGCGAGCAAGGTCTGTCACCATTATGATATGCGCAGAAGCTTTGAGCAAGCTGCGCGTGCGTCGTCTTGGCATCAGCCTTCGCGAAAACTGAAAATAGAGCACTCGCTTACTTCAGTCTATCGAGTACTCTCGTCGCGATTGGTCGGCTTCGCGTTTGTCGTCGTTCATCTATCATGCCAGCCCTGTGGTCATCTATCGCGCAGCAAGACCATAATCGGAAATAGCTACTGCTACCTGCTAGCGCTAGACCCCTGTATGTATATGTTTGCTCTGCTGGTTTTCTCGCTATTCGTTGCCCTTGTCATCATCTAACCCCCACTTCCGTCGGGTCAAAGGAAGAGGCGACGATCTTCTTGCCAGCAGTGTGGAGCTTAGACCTCGAATCGCTTCGCAGCAGCACGCTCAGTTACGGATCAAGCTCTGTCGTCATTAGTCTGGTGCGGTGTTTGATTGCGGTCAGGGTAAGTATATTAGGACTGTTTTCTCGTCTTGTTCATGTCAACTCTATCAGTGAAGAAGGCTGTCGGTAAGTCCAAGCACTGTTTAGCATGAGAAAGATGCCACTCTTTCCCAGAGAGAAAGCCCCGAGAATGAGGCTCCGCTGTTTATGTCTCATACTCACGCCCAACTGACGGACACCTCTAGAACTAAGTTTGTAATAAGTATTCGAGCTGTAGTTTGCCGCTCATCGGAGAAGCGGACTTTCCCCTGGCTTTACTCTGCCAGCCTCTCCATCTAATAGACCTTAATCGCGGCAATCTGCTCTACCTATCTCATCGAGTGCGAGGGCCGCAACTTATGGCAAGGGCTTTTCCTCGTCTTTTTCAGAATTCGCATAGCCATCGGCCAAGAGTTTTTTGATCTTCGTGCTCAAGTAAGTATTTCGCAGCTTCGTTTTAGACCACGCCGGCTCAGGCAGGAACGCTGCAGCCGTGAGACGCGAGCTTCTCTCAGATGTGTTACAACGCCGCGGCAGCTCTCAGTCTTTTTGCGGTCTTAGATTCATTCTTAGCTGGTAGTCGTAAGGGTTCGCGCCCCTAATCTTAGCAACGTATGCAGCATCGAAATCGAGAAACGCTGGCTTACGGAAATCGGACTTCTCGCCGTGGTCGATTTACCAGCTGCCACATAAGTCGCTGCTGTTATGGATGTCTTTTCTCTACAATTTTTTCCCATATGTGTGCGCTCGTGTTATTTATACGGACTCAAAGTCGAAAGTCCTGAGAATAGGGCGCCGAGCCCCTTTCTGATGCTGATTATTTTACATTGCTAACATACACATTCACATTTGCCATACCCATCGATCACTGGCTGTCCCCTTAAGTTTGACACTGGGAGGCGTGCCAGATGATTCTTCGAGCATTGGTTTTCTAATGAGCAAAGCACTCGACGCGGTGGGTGATCTGGGGCCAGCTTTGGCGTCGTTTTTCACCGACGCAACCGGGAAGGCGCCGCAGGACGTTAGGCAAAAGGCCCGGGAGTATCTGAACGTTTGCCATGAGCATCATGGCCTTTCGGTTGAAGACGTAGAGCGGTTCATTCGTTTCTCGCATTCGACGCTTATGGCATACTTTTTTGTGTGATGCATGGTGAGGAAAGAAGATCGACCGGCGGATGTCGAGCTTGGAATTTTTGTCTTCCTTTGGTTGGTCTTCTGCCACACTCACCAACGTGCCAGCAAGCAAGTTTGCGCTCCCGTCTAACAAATGATTTGCGGCTGACGTTGCATATGTGCAAGCGATGGCGAACCGGTATAATTATGGTGGAACTTTGTTTTCGCTGTATTTGGTTCGTTAGCGTGTCAAGGTGATCGATGTAGAGTAGTTCGCTGCATGAGAAGGCGGCGAGCTGGCTTTGTCATGTGCGCCTTATGATTAGGGTTAGGCTGGTGCCTTCTCATAGTTGTCTTCGTTCGAATGAAGCTAAACAATGAGAGTAGGTCTAGGTGTAGGTAGTCCCTAAGTTCCAGTCGTGTCTTCCTCTGTGTCACTCAGCGTGAGTCTGTGGGCTTCCGTATCTTCCTTTTCATGTTGTGCTTGGTGACTTGTTGTTGCGGGACAGAGATTACGGTATTGCGCAAGCAAGGGCATGTCGATTGAAGTTTATGGCTACTCTTGTCCTCGACAGATTCGTGCCGAAGATTTCTTCTACCTCTGTGACTTATAATAACTCTGAGTAGGCTGAGGCTCGCCTTATGCGGCGACTCGTAGTTTCTACAAATAGGCGCGGGTCTCAATAGTAAACGGAGCAGGCGCTATTATCTAAATGTAACGCAGAGCATTGGCCCACCTTTACTCCAAAGATGTGGCTCAGTTTTGTTTATTCTGAGGGAGAACATGTAGTGTGCTGCTTGTGTACGTGTAGCATATACTATAGACTTCTGGGAATCTTTGCTGCGTGCTCTTATTCCCTCTCAATTAGCGCGATTTACCTTTGGTAAGATTAATAGATCATGGTTGCTTAGCATGGTGTAGATGCTAGACATTTCTTTTTTAATGCGTGATCTCTGTTATGGCAGTCACAGTTCTAATCTGCGGATTCTCGAGAACGATGTCAGTTGGGAGCGTGGCAAGGCCTTAATTGTTGCGCCAGGACGACGGGACGAGTCAATCGGTTTTTACGGCAATTGCAATGCGTGCGGCTCTCTGTAGTGTTTAGCTCGGTTTCAAATTTTCTATCTTTCTTCTCTGTCAAATATTTTCGTCTGATCACAAAAGGAACCCTGCTGGCTGGCTTAGATACTATCACTCACGACCACCTAAACAAAATTAATAGAAGGCCCATGCGCTAATGACATGATTGACTGGCCAGTGCCGTGTCTCCACCAATGCCTCGCCTTTCTAATCTCTTGTCTCGGATGTCAGCCTAAAATCATGTGGCTTCACCCTCAACAGACTTGACGTAGTCAGTAGTGCGTCTGGAGTGCAGGAAGATGACCCAGCGAGTTCATCGGTCCGTCTAGATTTTGCCTCTGTGCCAGGAATTCGTCAGACACTAGGTGCCACTGCAGGAGATACCAGGCAATCTACCACTAGTGAAGGCGAGGGTCTAAAAAGAGGCTCACGCGGGCAGCCTTTAGGCAGGTGCGCAGCGGGACGGCCAATTGCAGATAGGCTTCGGGGGATCACTTCCGGCGGATCATTTTTCTCGCATTCGCCGGGACATGGTAGCCAGCACTACAGCGTCTTACTTCCAGCACCCGAAAGTAATAGGGATCCTTTGGAACGCATGGCGATCGCAGATTTCGAACTCGACCAAGAATGCGGACAAGTTCTTCTGAATCTCAAGGGCCTCGAATGGATGACGCTAGAGCATTTATTAAGAATGCAGTCGTACTAGTGCTTAGGATAGAAATTTTCGACGGAAGTTTGTAGGTACTACTAGAGGCCGCCATGGCTGACATTTCTTGCCTTGCTCGTTTCTAATCTTCGCAGTCGAGCAGTCGCATATGCTGCCGTTGGGAGAGCCCCATCATGTATGGAGCCTATACGACTGGTTTTTGCATGCATATGAGTTACGCAGGGGAGTGCTTCAAAGTTCTTAGTCTATTTTTGCAACATTTTTGGCATAAATACACTCTCCTAGAGGTGTGCTTCATTGTTTATTTGGTGCAATTAATACTCTGGCGTCTGCATGGCTTCTTATGATGAGCTAGATGCATCACGTAGACGTAGAGCAATTTTTTAGCTGCCTTTCTCTTTGCACTTGATAAGGATTCCGCGCTAAGAAATGAACAAGCTCTGCTGCTATTCCGTTATCCGTTCTTGGAAGCAGCAGACGCGCAATTTGCAGCAGCATGGCCAGCTGAAGCGGCCAAGTACAATTATGGCATGACCTGTGACCAAGCACGTGTCGCACATTGTCACTCGCCGTCCCTCACTGTCACCTGTAGATGACATTTTTTTTAGATTTTTTTGTGTTCGTCCATCAGAAAAAGATAAATAGCTTTGTAGTTCGAGTTTTATCGTCATTGATCATATGACCGCCATCGACATCAGAGTACAGATCAACAAACCGACCAGTCTCTTTTCTAACAACAAAAGCGGCTCCGAGAAGCTGAGGCCGACGATCAAGCACAAGGTAGTGATCTACAGGAGTCATCAGTCTACTCAGCCAGCAGAATTCAACACCAGCAAGCAGCTCCTGCTAGCTCGTCGACACGCGTGGACACGTACGCAGGAGCACGGCGGCAGTTGGAGAAAAGGAACAGCAAGACACTCTCTTCATCATTGCTTGAGCAATCTCTCCTAGCAAGCCGGGTTGAGTTCGCACCCACAAAGCAGGCTGACGCTATGCCTGCTCTTCGCCAGCAGAGCCCTGATTTTCCAGTGAATGTCGCAGGTCAACGCCAACCAGTTGAGAGATCCTCTTCGCCTTCACCTGCAGGACAAGACGCAATCTTAGATCGTATGCGGCAACCCCTCTCAAAAATACGGCGGCGACCGAATAACGGAAAAGGAAGCGCTGCTTCTCCACCCGCTGTCACAGGCCTATCGCGAGACAATAACATCATGACTCACACTCACGAGTCTTCAAGTTCTCACATTCAAGGTATATTTTTCTACTAGCCTTCGCTTTTTTATTGATGCTGGAGTCCCATCATGGAATCAATCTGAATTATTTTTGTGTTAGAGCAATTACATTCGAAAGAATCCTTTTTCATCACATATCTATAAAAAAATTTAGCACTAACGTTGTTGCACGGGTGCGAAGTCAATACTCAATCCAGATGTATTTGTAGCATCCCCTGTCCAGACATGAGGACTAGTTTTTTTTGATCTTATTACAGGCCCAGTTCCAAGCACCACAACGTCGAGCAGCCTCGCAAAAGGCGGGAATGAAGAAACAAAATCAACGCGAGTGATTCCTGGCAAGGGCAGTAAACTAAGTACGATTTTGCCGGGTAATGTGCAGCCTCCGGATACCATCCTTCAAGCAAAGGACCTCGCGCCGCCGCAAATTCCGAACAAGCCGCCTGAGCCGTTGCCGCAGTGTAGTCTTCAGCGTAACAAGAGTAAGACGTCTGATGATCATCAGGCTACAGGTCTTCAAGCAGAAAATCTCTTGCCACGCGTTTCTGATGAAAGCAAGATCATCAACTCGAAAGCACACAGCACGAGCAATGTTGGCAACTCCGTAGACAATAGTAATGAGAATCACGCCGATCCTGATCGCAAGAAGCAATCAAGAAATGCCAGTGCATCGCCTGGATTCACAAGAGCTGCGGCGGTGTCTGACATCCAACTTCTAAATCGTTGTGATAATCCACAAAATGCGGTAGAAAAGACGACGCCCGGCGCCGTTGTCATGACGGCGTCAAACGGCCGATCTTCTAGACTTCTAGATCAATATGGTCAGCAGCCTCAACACCTCTCCCAGCCGGCGCATTCAGTGTCTTCTGGATCATTCAAAAGAGAGTCTGCTTCTGATAAGGAGAGTGCGTTCGGGAGGCTCAACGACCGCGAGCTCCACGCTGTCGGAAAATCGGATAGTTGCAACATCCTCAACATTCAAACAAGAGCAAAATTAGTATTCTCCGACGATAACCACAGAGGTAGTAGTTCCTCAAGCATGAACGTGCCGAACCTTCTATCACCCCAACTTCCGTCAATTGCTGAAGTCCCACAATCTGATGCATCAAGGAATTTGGGAACGTCTCCAGTGGCAGCCTTTAGACCTCATGACTCCATTGTCAAGCGAGGCAGAGATCCCGCTACGAGTGACGGCAAGAAGCGTCATCGCAGTTCTGAGCCACGGAGACAAAACGCTTCTACAGGAGTGGCAAGGTCTGCATTGCAACGCGCTGCGAGTAGTCCACGGATTGGCTCTCCGCATATTGGAGCACAGTCTCTACCAGATGGAATGAATTGCGACCCCACAGAGCGCGCATTTGCCGGCCAGCCCCTGCGTTCCGGACAATACTCCACTCCAGTCGAAACTTTGAAGCGAGTGCGCTCTGAGGCGTCGTCGCAGATTAGCAACAGTGGTAAGGCTAGTAGCAAGTATGCGCTTTCCGTCGGCGACCAGGCTCAATCGTTTGCGCGGGATTTGGATTCTGCCATGAAGCGTTTAGACAAGAGCAAGTCGCAGTCTGGTGCGCGCGGTCGTAGTAGTTCCCAAGAAAAAACTCCACAGCTTGCACCAGTCAGAATGACAAAACAAGGCATTCCAGTGAAATTATCGATGAGACAACGAAAAAAGAGGTGGGAACTGTTTGCAAAGCGGCAAGCAGAATCACTATCTTTTCAGCAGGGCCAAACAGGAGCTAGCCAGCCCTCGCCACACGCTCAGGCCAGTACGCAAGGTTGTGCTCCTACTATACGCTCAAGCGAACATCAGTCTTTCTCCAGTCCTGGAGCAAGCAAATCTGCGAACATTAAAGCTACTTCGTCTTCCACTAACGAGCAAGCACGTGCTGCTTCGTCGTCATCAAGCACAACGATTTTTCGGCCAGGAGTGCGAAGTGCTCCTGCGAGTAACATCTTCCTTTCTAGTATCAGAGCTCCTGCCCAACCCACGAGTTTGGTCTCTGCGTCTTCCTTATCAGAATTGACCAACCGAGAAGAGAAAACGCATGATGCAGGCGAACTAGGTCGAAAAGTCGGCCGTGGTGCAACTTTCCCACCAACGCGAGCAGACGACCTGACTCTGGCAAGCCGCTGCGGAAAAATGCAAGAAATCGCTCAAAATCGTAATCCGACGCGCCTTTCGGCAATTCAGGAAGAAGACGAACGGATGACTGAGGAGTCAGAAGGCTCGAATCTAGTCACCGGAGCGGGATCTGCAAACAGAATATTGGAACCTCTAGTCTCAGCTACATCGTTTTCATCTCAGAGCCAACCCATCACCAGTCAGCGGCAGATAGATACGCATCTGTATGGGAGACAACTGTCGGCATTGACGACCCACAGCCCCTTGGATGATGCCAGTCGCGCCGGCTTGCATGAGGACGCTCCAAAAGTAGCCTTCTCCGACCTGATGCGCATGCGGCAGCCTTCGGCCTCGCCTCTGCAAGGCTTTTATAATATGCACGCGACCCTGGCCAGCGCATTCGATATCACATCATTGTCGAGTCGCCGGAGTGAGCACTTCCTTCCTACACCTGCCAGTACAAGCGTCGCAGCGTCGGAGAGTTTACCTGTTGATAGAGGTCCGCTTGTGGCCCCAGCTTCTCCTTGCAGCAGCCATGCAGCTGGTTCTTCTCATCGTATTCCAACTTCCTCTGCAGCTTTGGAAGCTTCTGCGAGCGTGGTCAATCAACATGTCACTCCACACGACGCGGCCTCAGTATTTCGCTCTCTAGCACAAGATACCAAAAACGAAAAAGCTTCTGACGCGTTTCTTGTCAGTAGCGATTCTCCTAATATTTCACAGCACGATAGTACAAAGCTGGAACCTGACAAGAAGGCATCGAAGCCTCAACCTGTAGTAGTGTCTCAAATTCTGACCGAGAAAGTGCCGTCTGTGTTGAATCTTCAGGTAGAAGCTGGCGTGTCGAAGCAAAAAGATGGCGCGCAAGGACAAGATGAAAGAGAAACTCCAACGGTTAAGAATTCCATCGAAGTAGAGGATGACTTATTGAAGGCTGCCAGGTCAAAGTCAATAACAGCTGGCGCGGGGTTCTCCACCAGTCAAACTACAAAAAGTCACTTGGCGCCAACAACTCCTGCTGGTGCTATCAATCAACCGCGCGACCTTCTCCTTCTTTCATCTGATGAGCACAGCAAAGCAGCTGACGAACGTGGTCAAAAAGAGATCTCCGCCCGCGCGGCAAGTGCTTCTACGTTGCAGCTTCCAGAAAAAGGGACAGCAGAAGCGTGCTCGAAAGCGCAAAACATCAAGCAGACTTCTTCTTCAGCCAGCTCTAGACTTCTACCAGGTTTTCCTGCAGGCGTGCAAGGTGTAGCGGCACAAGATACGAAACTTCCCGGCATGCATCTACGGGATATCTCCTTCGGGGAGGAAGCGGAATCTCCTGCCCGGCACGCAAGCACAGCTTGCCCTGTTGATGGTCACAATTTGCGTGGAAAGCGAAGCCTGCTACTAGATGAGAACTATGGGGAAACTCCCCGCCGGCTGCTTCGAGGGATGACGTCAGGTGTGCATGAATCTGAAACCCGGCGTGCGCAAAATGAGTTTGTTTCCAACGATGTCCAAATCAATGACGCGAGTTCGGAGCTGCATCGTCCAGAGTGGAGCGAATTTGCGTCGCACCATGACTGTTGCAACCACAAATGTCGTCCTATTACTGTGGGCGATAAGTACTATCTTGGAACGCAAGAAGCAAATGATAACTATACTCAGTTATTCGGGACAGCATTTCCTCCTCCACCTAGCGAAGCCGCAGTGGATGTTCCTGCGCAGAGCCTTGCAGCGGACGCGGAAGACGGAAATCCTAATACCGATCAACGCGAGGATCCTATGTTGAGCGGCGAAGGAGCGGACATATTCAACAAAATAGCTGAACCAAAACGCCGCGGACGCAAGAAGAAGCAGAAGTATGACGTGGCTGGTCAGTCGAATGCAAGCACGCAACCGGCTACAGCTGCAGTGCCCACGCAGCAGACACCCGCACAGGCGTCGGCGCCAAAAGATGGAGTGTATCCAGTACCAGAACCGACGGCCTTAAAATGCGTCTTGTATAAGGCGAACGGACATTTATGAAGCAAAAGAAGCTGTGCCCCTTGTTTGGTTATGATTTCTTCCTTGTAGTTATATTTCTACCTGTATTTTTGAAGAGGGCGGAGCGTGTTTTATTTTTACAGTGAGTTCATTACATTATTTTCTAACGCCTAGCAAGCTACAACAGAACTAAACTCCTAGTGCTTTTTACTCGTAGCCAGACAATTTGATAAGCTTGCAGTTTTTGTCTCCAGTCTACAAACGCTGCTGCGCCTCAATTATTCCACTACTTCATAGCGCTTGTTTTACAGGACTCTCCCGCAGTCTTCAGATACTAGATAGTCAGCCTCAGCGTCTCTATTTTTCGCCTACTCAAATCATGGACACGCAGTGTCGACACCTTCATACTGTCATAGCGCAAAGCCGTTGTTAGCTTAGAGGGAATATAGTAACGGGGTTAATACTGAGCAAGATTGTGGCTATGTACTGACATGTATTGTCATGCACGTGTCCCAGAAAGAGGCGTGAGGTCTAGCAATAGTAGCGCAGTACACCTCTAATTTTTGCGATTGGGACCAACGACTACGGCCTTCTTCTTCGTCTCGTCGCACTCTTTTAAGGTTCAAAGAGGATAGCTCAGTAGTAACCGGCAGCACCTGTTCAGGTTTGCCGCCTGCTTCCAAGAAAGAGATGCGCCAGGCTTCTAGCGTAGAAAGATTTTTTTGGTTCTTCTAATTCTTGTACACGTGGAGCTTTGACGGCGCCTACAGGTTGTTGATCTCGAAGGGTATGGACTTCATTTTTCAGCGACCTAAAGGGAGATCGGATGGGCAGCCGGCCAACGATATTTTGACACGCACCGCGGAGCACGTGTTGGCCCTTTGCAGTCTTATGAAAACTCCGGCAACGGAGCAGAGCCGCTTGTTATGAAAGGTCTAGAAATTACTAATCCTCAGCGTTAATATGCTGGGAGCCTTCAAGACTCCGCCTCTGCGCACCCTGATGCTTCGCGCAACATCGCACAAGCAGGAGCCGCGGCGAGCCTCTCCCGCTGCGGGCGGATGCGCCGCGGCCTTACCGTGCCGCAGTTGGAGCCTGCTGCCCGCGCCCCGCCGTTGTGGCGCTTCCCTGGCCGATTTTTTTGCGCGGCAGATTTTTCCAGGTGTCCCATTCGGGCGCGTTGGGGGCGCGAGCGCGCTGGCCCCAAGACCCATGCTTTGGCGCCCGCGGCGCGCCGATGCAGGGGGTGCGTGGCGTCACGCTAGTGCGCGCGCAAGCGTGCGGCGGCGCCCTCAGAGACGCGGCCGCGTAGAGTGCCAAGGGTGGGGGATAGCTGCGCCACTCTGCTGGGATAAGTCGCGCGACTCAGATGCGCTGAAGCGTGCAGGCTGCTCCTTGTTTTTGGATTCGCTGGAGAGCATTTTCGAAGGCGTGAAAGATGGCAAAACCGCGTCGCGTGCTTTCGACATTTTGGCGGATGACTCGAAGAAAAACACCGCACCAGTCTGGCTCTACCTGAGCGGCTTCGCATTCGTGTGCAAACGTTGGCGCCACCGGTGAAGAAAATCTGCGGGAGGACCCGGGAGCAGGATGAGGAGAAAGGAAGTGAACCCGAGCAAGAACAAGAGGAAGAGCAGCGCGCCATCCGTCTGCCGCGCGCTACGGCGCAGGAGCTGGGCGAGCAGCTCAGCCGCTCTCGCGCATGTTTTCGCTAAAGGCGCTAAAAAGGAAAGATCGCCACGAAGGAGCACAGGGCGAGGGTGATCGTAGCGGCCGCAATGAATTGGCTAGGCCTTCGCGCTTTGCGAGGGGTGATGCGTAAGGCTCAAGCTTGCAGCAATGGCCTGCGCCACGTTTTACCTGAAGAGCCCGCGGTGGGTAATGCAGCACAGGGAGAGGGGCGTGGAGGTCTTGGCCTCAAACTATGGCGCTGAGCAGTGTGCTGCGTGCTGAGCCGCAGGCGGCAGCTGGCAAGAAAGGGGAGCCCGCTTTTGGATACGCTCTCCGCGACGCTGGGAAAGTCACCAAGTGCAAAACGAAGGCCGCCAAGGCTCCCGGGACAAACTTCACCAGCGGACACGCCTGGGCTTGCGGTAGTATGTGTCTGTCGCGGACGCCAAGCATTTTGCTGCGCCTCGCTTCATTGGCGGAGGCTTTGCGATGGAGCTCCGCGCGGGTTGGGGGAGCCTTCTGGATTTCGCTCGCGGTAGTGGTCGGTCGCTTGCGCTTTTGCTGGTGTGTTAGTTTTTTTTTAGATGGCTGGCGTCGGGGTTTTGGCTCTTGTTTCAGTCTTTCCTGGCTAGGTTTTGGCGCCGGGCTCGGGGGTTGCTTGATTTGTCGCTCTGCAGGGTTTTGCCCCGCCGCGGGCTCTGGGGTGTTGGTGTTGATGTGCCCAGCCAGCTCCGCTTCCGGAAGGAGCGTGCGCAAGGCGGCGCGCCTGCGGGGGGTATGTAGTCGGGCTTCTGGGTTTTGTGCAGCAGGAACGTCGAGAAACAGACTGGTCAGCCAGCACGCGGCTCGCTGCTAGCTTGTCTACATGGTGGGCGCTTGACTTCGGGGAGAAGCAGGCCCTCGCGCGTCTTGTCTGCGGAGCTATGGGTTGGCGTTCTTTCTATGTTGCTGGTTTTCATGGTGTCTCTCGCAGGTTCGCTTAAATGATATTAATTTTCAGGATCAAAATGAACACAAAGAAACTCCTCCACTTCGCTGTTCTAACACTGAGGCAGCGAGCAATGGAACACCAGCGGGAGATCGAGATGAAGCGCGCGATGGCTAGAAGCGGACAAAAGTTCTTGAACGAATCACAGAGACAGTTGGAGGTCTTAGATGCGTACTCGAAAGCGGTCAGTGCTGCGCGATACCAAAGCATGGTGGTTGACCGTACTGCAGTTGCGGACAAGGAGCACTCGGGAAAGGCCGCTGCGAGCTCTTCCAAGTTTCGTTTCGACCTAGACGGTCGTCAGTTTTTTGTAGAAGAAGAGTCTCTTTCGGCGAATGATTTGGCGTATTTTGCGTCGGCTTCCGCGGAGCGTGACCTCTTACAGCTCAGGTGTCAAGTATGGCGATGGACTATCTATCTGACATTATTGATTATGATATTTTTTCTCTTGAGTGTTATTTTTATCTTTCTTATTATTATCGTTTTTATTATTGTTTTTATCATTATTCTTGTTGATGTTATTGTTAATATTCTTGTTATTGTTATCATTATCATTTCTATTCTCCTTTTTCTGCTCTTCCGCTTCATTTTAGAGCCACCAGCACAAGGCCGGCTTTACGTTAGTTACTCTACAGGCTCAGCTATCTTCTTGAGCACTGCTTAGGCCTTGGGGGGTCTGGCTGTCTGCCATTGTCTTAGTTCTATCAAGTGGCTTGCGTACTGTAGTCACCCTCTTTTGCAATCGTGGCACCCACTTACTTTCGTAGACGCAAGCGGCAAACTCTGTTGTCATATAATAGCAATGATCTACAGTAGTCTTGTGTGACCCGAAGTTTTTACGGCAGGCAGAAGGAGCTGAATAGTGAATCTTTCGTATTCTTTAGCAACATTTTTTTTCAGGAGACAGTCTCAGTGCGCTTCAGAAGTGAAGATGCACCAGTAGCAGTATTGTTTTGTATATTATTTGAGTACGCTATAGCCTCTCAAGTCATTACTATTTGAGTACACAGTCTCGCCTAATGCAATTCTGGGACGCGACGGCAGATTTCGACAAGATCGATCAGATTACCAGGCGGCTCGTGTACCCTGTTTTTTGTGATGAGTGTGGAGAGCTTATTTTCTTGGCTCGAAAATCGATCATGGGGCAGGCGGTGCCACAGCTGCGGTACCAGATCGTATTACGCGATCCGAAAACGGGAAGCACTTACCTTGAGGTCATAGTGCAGCGCAGCACTGGGAAGCGATCACTATGATGGAAGAGCTACACTCTAGAGAAGCTTTTTCATTTATCATGCTTTTCAGTACACCATATTTTTTCCTGTAGGATTCTCTCAAGAAATTTCAACTAGAAGCGTAGCAAATTATAGCGAGCGACGCGATTGGGATTGAGGAGCGCTCTTGCCTGTTGGATTCTAGTGGCTATTCCCCCTTCATAGCTGCATTGGTTAGTCGATCCATCAAACGATGCTGAGTGCTATTGCGGATATTGGTTTCGGGGTAAGCTGTACCTTCGATGGCGGGCAGATTGCAAAGATCTGGAGAAAGCGCATGAGGCGCAGTGGTGGGGTTGTGCGTTCCTAAATTATGAAGACATTACTTTTCATTCAGCATATGATATCCAGTTCATCCCGCCTTCGTGTAGCTTCTCAAGAATCCAGTCTCTAGCTTATCTGAAGTGAGCGCCTTATCTTATGCTTATGCCTCAACGACTCTAACATGCAGCAGCGGTCCATGCTAAAGTTTATCCGAACAGCGCCTGTCGATGTGTCGACTATAAGCCACCCGGCATACACAGAGCGAGCAACCGGTGGACAACGTCACAAATTGCTTCCGCCATCTTTAGCCAGGATGGCGCTGACGCGATTGATGATTAAGGACGGCCGAAGCGTCTCTTGTTCCATGATGAATATACAGAAAAGCTCCAGGCTAGTTTTCTGTTGATGTTCTATCAGAAGGCCTTAACAGAAGCAGCAAGTCAGTCATTACATTTTTTTTGTATAATTACAGTCAAAAACTCGACGTATTAGTTTATTTGTGGCTCTGACAACGAGACGTGTTGCAGCGTATCAAGCTCTAATATCTTGACGACCTGATTTGCCAGGCTGCTGGTGCAAGTGCGGACCAATCTCGATGAAGAACAGGCGCGGCAAGAAGCTTTATGCATGAGCGAGCAGAAGAGGAGCAGCCTGTAGCTCGTATGCAGCTGGCTCCTTGCATGTGTCGCATTCTGGAAGACACCCACTTGCTTGCTTATCTCCTTGATGATTTCTTGTATCAAGTACTTACTTTGGCTTGTGCCTGAGATTATGCGCACTGCTGAGTTATTCCTACACCATCGTCTTAGTTACATTTACAGACCTGGGTTTTCTTGGTGTGTCGACTAACTACTTCTTGCAAGATGAAGATCCGTGCTTTTGAATGATTTGTGCAGCTTTTCGCTCTCGTTGTTTACCAGGCAGAGGAGAGGAATGGCCGCTAGCATCGTGCCACTTCTCAGCGTGTTAGGCTCCATCTTTAAAGCCCTCTTCGATAGACTCCGTTCTTCACAGAAAAGTAGATGTAGGCATCATCCTAGAACTGCGCCCAGGGCGTTATCAATGGAGTAACTATTATTATTTTATTACACTTACGGTCACAAAAGCCGTTGAAGTATGTGCTCGCCAATATGCGCGACACACACGACTGCAACAGGTTCAGGATCTACCTCGCGAGGGTATATTTATGTTATCATCGGTGCTCGGCAGCTGGATCTGCTGCACATGCATAATGAGAATATAAGGCCTCTCATTAGGTGAGTAGAGCCAAACTTGATTGCACTGGTGCGAAGCTTTTCATGCGGAAGAACACCAATAGACTACAAAACTTGCAACTTTTCCATCATCCAGAGTTCATGTTTGACATGCATTAACCAAGTTGTTCTTAAGACGTTGCCCGCGGAAGAACTAGGCTGCGACCCCAAGCGGCTTTGTCCTAGTATTATATATATATAATATGCTTACCTGTATGTAGCGCAAGATGGAATCTCAGAGCGGTTGAATTATCTTGCAAGCAGTCACTCCTGAAAATGTGTGTCGCATTCATCAGCTTAAGAAGTTTTTCTCTGCTTGGACAAATACACTCCAGCTCGTTATCAAGAGTGTCCAAGTATTTTTCAGTATTGTCTTTTCTTTTGCAGCAGCGATGTTTTAGCTCGAAACTATCGCTCAAGATCTTACTCATCGATGCAGTAGAGTGCTAGCACTCACATGATGACGATAAAAGGAGGAATAGGAATAGGTGGCTGCTGAAGGGCTGGCGACTTCTCTTGACCTTCTACGATAAAAGCGGATACGCTTGTATGTTGTTGCTACTACAATTAACTTATTCGATCATCGTCGAATCCTTTCGATAAGTCAGGACAGGTAGCTAGATTTCAACAGAAGGCAGCATGAGCCAAATGCGTTTTATCGTGCTCTAGGATGATGCTGCATCTTCTACTTAGCTGAGCCGCTACCCATTTTCCGAAGTAGTGCTGCTCTTGAAGTAGTGCGTCGAAGTCACGCTTCGCAACTTGATGTTGCGTAATCTCCCATTACTCATAGTATGACAGGAGAGTAGACCTTTCTTTTTTCGCTTTTTGTTTTTTCTAATTAGATATGCTCCACCAGCATAGTATAACAGGAGAATAGAGCAGCTGCTTGACTTTGGAGGCATTTCACTTGCGGGCAAGGCTTAGTAAAATAAGATTTTCCAGAACGTTCTCGCCCACCAAGCCCGAGATCTTGAAAAATACTCATGACGGCGACATCGTCGAGAATCCTTTGAATACAGAAGCAAGACTAAACAAGTAAGAGACGTGGTTCGGCAATTGTAGTCCTGCATTGCAGATATTTGTCTTTTCGACCGGGTGCTGTTTTCGTCGTTGCCAGTTGTAGTGTCTTCAGATGATCAAAACATTAGTCACGCCTAGAAGTAATGGATTTCTATTATTTACCAACTAGTATAGTGTGGCTTGACGAGTTTCTTTCAGACCTGATTACTCTTTTATCTCCACCTTGTCCTTTGGTTTTTGAAAGTTTCGTAGTTCATTGGATGCAGGTCATTTGGTAGAATAAGGTGACGCCTTTTTCTTGTCGGTAGTTGAAGATACCATGTTGCTGCTAGAATGAATTACGACGCTACAAGTTCACTAGTTGTTGAGCTTTGTGCGGGTTTGGTGCTACAGCCTGCGATCCGCGACGATCGTACTGCTCACGTGTCATCTTTCGTCTTCGTTGACGGATCACATGCTCCCCAGAAAGAGTAGCTATTCCCTATCCCCCTGCAGTGACAGTCTCTACATATTCTTGTGCAAGACAATTCTTGATGACGATGCCCCCAAGTAGCTAGTTGTAGAGACCAAAGCGTTGCTACTTTGTATTGTTCTTAAAATTTTTCAACCATTGAATTGAGTTGAATTTTTCTTGTTCATCTGACCACATATATGAAGTCATGCCTCTTTTGTGCGTGAATGACTTTTGCGCTGACGCATTTCTCGTCACAGTCTTGTTCCAGAAAAAAAGCTCGTCCATGAAGGGAAGCATTAGAGAGTACATCAGAGGTAGAGTGGCGGTTTCTGATTGTCACTTGATTTTTCAAGACCTTACTCGAAGTATCGCAGATGTTTACTTTTCTGAAAAAAGCTGCCGTTGATCTGGATGCGCTTATCTGTAGAGACTGCTCTGTATCTTTGATTGAATTTGAACGAGCGCAAAAGCAGAGCGATGGGCAAGGGTCATCTTCATGAGAGTGATACGCGCATGAGCGATACGAGACAAGACACGCCTAGAGATCTCGCTATCGCCAAAGAGTCGAGTAGGCCGGTTTGTGAGATACAGTAGTTGGAGCAAGCGACCCGCTCAGAAAATGACGAGAGATGATTTCTACAGAGTGTGCCGCGGAGTAATCATCTCGACTCTAATTGATATTGCTGCGTTTCATGATAGTCAACGTCGAGCGCTTCGACGGCAACAGCTATCGTCTCTCGGATTTATCAGACTGAAAAGCTTTTCCCTCGTTTTCTCGACAGCCTCGCTTCTGCTCTCATTTTTTGGCCTCAGGCAGCCTGCCCTAGTAGAAAAGCAACTCTGATGTTACTTCGTCGCTGTGCTTGTATTGCGTTTGCATGGTTTTGAGTCAAGAAATAGCAAAAGGAAAACTAACCAGTCCTCAGCATTGATTTGAAAAAATAGCATGAAGTATAGCCTCACTTCGACGTTGCGTTTCTTTCCTGATTACTTATCTATCATGTTGAAGGCCCCTAATATAGTAATGCGTAGGAAAAGTCTTGAAGGTGGTAAATCCCATCACATCACTTTTAGGAATGTCTTTGATCACGAAAAAGAAACACATTGAAGAAAAAATGTCGCTGCGGCTGACAATGAGTCCTGTACGCTGTGGACTTCGTTTCTGTGTGATGATACATGCGTCACTGCTCCATTGTGGAGCGCCTGTGACAGACTGGAAAGACAGTTTGCGCGAGCTCCTTAGAAGTGCGCAGAAAGAATTAAACGAAGAAGGCTGGAAAAAAGCTACCACTCAACTTATGGAATATGAAAGGCGATCTTAAGGAAAAGCACGATCGAAGTATAAGCACAAAGTAAGACTGTAAGTATAGCGAGTCTCGTTCTTGAAGAGATGGCTGTGATAAACTTCAGCAGTAAGGAAGTGCCCTGGCCTTCAGAAAAAAATGATTTGTCTAGGCTCCTTTCGCAGGTCGTCGAATTTTGAAGCTCACAGTACAACTTGAAAAAGTTCCATGTTGATCATGTTCGTGCTTGTTGGCAGTCCAAATCCTTCAAAAATGAAAATCAAGCTCTAGCTCCAATCTGAAATGCGACGAATGGATGGAATCACACGTCAAGAATGGAACTTCAGTGGAACGAAAATACTACGGAATCGGAATAATGTTCCGACTAGATGCTTGCGGTGCTTCCTCGCAGCGCTCCGTCTTTCCTTGTCTGGGCTGAAGGCAGATCCAAATGAAGAACTTCCACGTGCTTGCAATTGTTCTTCTCTTGCGCGTGATATATTTCTAATCTTCTCACAGTCACACGCTGTTTTTATCTATACGTGACAGGAAAGCCAGAGTATTGAATTTGAATTGAAGCAATTGATATACAGCAACGCTGAGAAAAGATGGTGATGGGCCTTTCGTGTAAGCTATGACGTATTTCCAAAAACATGTCGCTCGTCGTGGTTTCGTCCTCTCTTCTCACCGTGTACGCGCATGGTGTTATTGCTGCTACGTCTCTCTCTCTCTCTCTCTCTTGCTCTTTCCTTTTTACCGTTGGAGAACACTCTGCCGCGACACTGTTAAAGGCTCCCGCGGATGCAGAAACGCGAAGAAAAACGCGATGCATCAATCAATAAAAGTGTTCTTTCGGAGCCCGAGAGATATCTAACGAGCGAAGTGTGTTTGTCATACCGTCGTGTAATAATTATTACACGGTGGAGATCTTGAGGGAGATGATTCCACGAATCGACATAATTATATCGACAGAATTGAATTTCCTCACCATTTACAGGTACTGTGTCCGAGTATATTACCTGCATGGCTTTTACATCGTCTCGTATGCCTTGGGAATATATCTCCTAAACCTTGTGCTTGGGTTCCTATCACCTGCGGTACTTGCAAAACTACCTTCTATTTCTCTTAGTACAACAAAAAAGAAACGCATGTGCATGTCCTTTGCTATTCTTGAAAGCAACAACAACTCCTGCACTTGTTTTTATCTGTCAAACCATGCAAACTCATTCCAAAATAGTTTGAACAAAGTAAATATTTTTCATCAGATTGACCCAGAGGACGCCGAGGACGAGGATGGTCCGACCTTGCCATCACTTGATGGCCCTGAGGGCGAGTACAGGCCTTTTAGTCGGAAACTACCGGAGTTTAAGTTTTGGGTAGCAGCTACGAGGATGGTGTGGATAAGCATAGCGATGACCTTCTTCTCGGTGTTTGACCTCCCCGTATTTTGGCCCATCCTCCTGATGTACTTCATCCTCCTCGTCTTTATCACCATGAAAGACCGGGTGCAGCACATGATCAAATACAAGTACCACAACTAAATTACTACGATTTTGTGCATTTTTGTAGCTTCTTTTTCTTTGAAAACAAGATAAAAACATTTCATGGTCAAATTCAACATCTCTGGTCCGACGCATAATATGGCACAGGAGATCGAGATCGATGGGGAGGCTCGTCTTACTTATTCATTACTCATGATTGCACTTTTCGTATTCGTCTAAAAACAAGTCTATGACTTAATTCATCGACAATCTAGGGTACGGCATGATATCCTCTCCTTTATTTCAGGTATGTGCCGTTCTCATGGGGCAAACAAACGTATCGAGACATGACAAAAGTACAACTAACATCGGCGGGGGTACCTCCAGCGGCTGGGGCGGGTATGAAAGCGAACACAAAGTGACATCGACTCCCCGGTACAAGAACCGCGTCCGGCGCCTTGTAGGAAAGTAAATATGTTGGATCTATCAAAATAAGTCAACACCTCCCAAATCCCTCCAGCAGGCTTTCCATGTACCCTCCTGCTTCTGAACACGACCTGGGGGTCCTCTGGAATCCTACCCAGTGACAGACTGCCTAGGCATCTTTTGGTATAAATACTATGAGGGGGACCAGGAAGAAGAAAGAAAGGCGTCACGTAAATACTCAAGCCAAAGCCAAACATTGTTAATCGCAAAACTTTCAAACGGACGTAGTCATAATCTACAACTCGCCACGTATGAATATGTGAATTTATTTTGTTCGGTTGACTAGTTCAGTTTACCGCATTTCGGTAACTCGGTTGTTTTTGTACTTCTCTTTAATATTAATCTATGGCCTTAGATAGTGATGAGAAAGGAACTACAAGGCGTGTTGTCATGGCATAGGCACGAAAGACGGCTGGCTACTGGAGCCGAAGATTATCACTGAAAGAACTCTTGAAAGCTTTCGCTTTCCTGAACTGGCCATGAAAGTATTCCACCGAATCGAACGCTCCCATGAACATCATCAGCACAAGCTTAATGCTGCATGGAGTGCACGACATAGACTCTCTCAGTTCATTAACCACATGCCTGTTACCCCAACATCGAAGGCTAAGCCCTCTACGGCCTCACTTTTCTGCGTGTAGCTTTACTATGCTTGTTGTCACCGAAGCGACTGATAATTTCGAACTTTGTTTTCTCGACGTTCTGTGATAGGTTGTAGCCACTCGCCTGGAGGTGATTTGAGTCTGTCAACGACGGGGACGGACGAGGGGAGATGGCACCACCGCTTCCTCAAACCCAATCATAGAATTAAAAGAAAACTCGATACCCCCTCGGCCACCACATCCACAGTCAATTTGAGTAGGAGAGAGCAAGAAAAAATGGGACTTTCATCGAGAGAGCAAATTTGTTGCCGGAGTAAGCAGATGGCATTCGATATGCATGATGGGCATAGTAAGTAAAGCAACAAATGAAAAAGAATACGAGGGAAGGTGCAGCAGCGGCGTTTCCTTGTCGATAATGTATGAGTAAGTATGTGTGCATTTGCCTTGATATGAAGCGAGCAAACTCAAAAGTAGTAAGTTCTCCTCGTTTCAATCGAAATCGAATCGAAATCGATTTCGACGTGGCAAGAGATGAGTATGAGAAAATATCTTTGGTTTTCTTGTTCTAGAAAAAGTAGCGTGTCGAGGTCGATTCATAATTTTTATGGTCAATGTCGAATTCAATCTTGAGTCGATGTTTGACGTGATGACTTATATCTTTTTCGCTTAATATAAACTAGTGGTCTTAGAAGAAGACAAAGCCCCTGGTATCTGAGCTTTAGACCCATTTGGACTCTGTTTTGATCATCATTTTACCTCCATTTCATGAGTGCGATTAGTGTGGTTTATTAGAACAGATACAGAAAGAAGAATAACAATGAGCGGTCTCGGTGATGACAGTCCCGGCCGGCTGCCTCGGGGCGGCGGTCGATTCGTAAGCACGGATCCAAATCACCCAGATGCGAATTTCGCAGATGCGCGAGACTTAGGAAACCAAATTGCGGAAGGCATGCTAAGGGATGATAAGTTTTCAACTAGCCACTTCCTTGATTTATGAACATTGTAGATGTATTCACCTTTTCGTCTACTTGTAAATTTCTCGATCTTGAAGAAGTACTAGAAATACTTTCAAATTGCCGTCGTTGAAGATGAAGAGATAGCTGCAGTATATGGAGATGAAATAAAGATTGAGTGGGGGCGGTTGTAACAGGAAATTGATCGACTTGATTGAACCTCCACTCAGTTCCTCCGAATCTGGTCGATCACGGAAGCGCGGCGCGGGTGATTCGCCATCATCTGGGTCTGCACAACCCAAGAGAGCTAGAAGCTCTTCATCTTCACAAGGAACGCCACCAAGTGGAGCCGGCTTCTTTGAGGGTATAAACTTCGCTTCTAGTAGTTCTACTACTTGGCTACGATTATTCTCAAGTAACGTCGAAAAGTCAATCAGCCAGGACCAGGTTATGGCCACGCTTGAACTACAAGTGAAATAGGGAAAATCAATATTAAATCAAAAGCATAGAATAAACAGGAGCGTACGCAGGGTCAGGGATAGGGATGCCAGGAAGGGATGGTCGAAGTGGCGGCAGCAATTCTTCTCCGCATAGTTCTGAGGGCAAGAACAGATTTCAACCACATACGCCTGGATCCATAAGCAGCATGGAGAAGCTACGAAAAGATGGCGCCTCCAACTCATCAGCAAGTACGCCCTTTGGTCTTCCAACGCATGGTTCAGCCGGCAGCAAGGACGCTCGGGAAATCAATCAATACATCAAAGACCAAGCAGGCGGTGGCGGGCTCAAGATGCTTGGTCCAAACCCACCAAAGTCAAAAATGGCCGCAAACTATTTGGAGGGCCGTTTAATGATGCCAGGTTCTTCTAGTTCTAGTCTACTGATCACTGCCAAAGATATTTTTTTGCTCAAGGCTAATGCTATACCTCCTAGCCATACTCTCCGATCCTTGGGAATCAATCAAATTTTGAAGACAAGCCGCCAGGACAGAATGAAATGATCAAGTAGAGCAGATACAAGACTTCATTCAACTAGAGTTGTGATTCTTCATCATAATTTACATCAATACCGGCAATCTCATAGTACTACAACTACAATTTTTAAGGAGGTCAACATCTTTCATCTTCTCCATAAGAACGTTTTCTCATCTCCAGGAACACCATTTACGCCACAGCTCTTCAGTAGTGCTATGAATGTCCGTTTTCCAAATTCGGGATTTGCAGACGCAAAAGTCGTTACGGCTTACCCAGCAGGGCAGGGTGGTCCTCGGGTACTTATCTATACTTGCTTCTTCTATCGAAGTCGAACTGAATACT
Organism: Amoebophrya sp. A25; assembly: GCA_905178165.1. NCBI lineage: Eukaryota > Dinophyceae > Syndiniales > Amoebophryaceae > Amoebophrya > Amoebophrya sp. A25. The sequence continues at coordinate 1,074,462 of CAJINU010000030.1, read as the reverse complement.
CAGATGCACCGTTGTAGAACACTTTTTCCACGTCCACCGAGGGGAGTAAGAAGCCGACCATAGTAATGTTGATTTTCTGTACTGGGTCTAGGTATCATCAACATCTTTCATCTTCATTCTTCGGCGAGTGCACTATCTTCAAAGGAACAAATACGAGAACAAGTCTTCTAAAATGAATGCACCTGCTACAACCATCATCTATCTCCAGTTCGCAACACTTGTTGAGCCCGAGGCGCCAAGCCCAAGCGCTATGCAGAACAAGATCAACCTACCACAAGTTCTGTGGAAGACATCTGATGCGTATTCATCAATAATATTTTGGACTAGCGGTGAAGTGCAGAGGACAGCCCAACCCGTGTACTCCGAAGTATACGGGTTTGCATACCGAATGACAATTCTCGCAACGTACGGAAAATTATTGAAAAAACGTTACATCGCACAGCGCATCACTCTGCCGTCAAACGCGCAAGGCGAATACGAGACTGAGGTAATGATCGTTTAATATACGATAGACACCGCCACAAGATGTTCTACTTAATAGATGATTAGAATTAGAATTACTATTTTTTCCCATATCCATGGCCATGATGATTTTAGGATTAGCGTGGTTGCTCAAACGGTCGCTTCTCTTTGTGTCTCCAAACAAATCACGACAAATCATGAATTCGCATTCGGAATTGATGTAGAATTTTTTTCCTCCCGCTCCCCGACTCAGCTGCATATCAAGGAGGACAGCTTTGACAAAAAGAAGAATTGGGTACCAGGGATGTGCGATCCAGACACCGGGTTGGAGATTACCCAAGAACAATGGGGCATCATGAGGAAATATCTCGTGGAATTTGAGAATGAGAACAATCTCTATCGCGCAGGCTCGCATCCGTTGCAAGCGGGGCAAGCGAGACGACCGGGCTTCTACGCGCAGCAGGATGACATGGACGACTACGATGTGCAGCCAATCATCACCGAAAACCTCTGCAAGGTAACTAATCATGTTTCCGTTGATTAGCGAGTCCCAAAGGCAAACTGATTTTCATGGTCATGTTGTAGCTGTCAGGTAACAAACTTTTCTCGTCTTGCTCTTTTTTTTCTCATAACGATGAATAAAGTGAATTGTCCTCGACGCGACAACTTTCCAGCTTTTTATTTTTCATCATTCTTCGAAAATTACGTTCGTCTTGTTCTTCATCTCGTCCATCAGGGCGCTATCCGCCGCCTTGCTCGTCGTGGGGGTATTCGACGGATCAGCAACAAAGTGTACCACGAGGCGCGTATCAGCTTCCAAAACTGGCTTGAGAAGACAGTCGAGACCGTGTTTGTGTTGACAACGCATCAGGGTCGGCAGACTGTGCGAACTATCGACGTCGTGCGCGCACTAAAGATGCAGGGACGAACTATCTACGGCTATGGAATGGCAAACCGCTAAATATTACATAGTGGATACGCACGGACGTGGTTGGTACGTCGAGTCAGCAATGTGGGAAGAATAATGACAGAGCCACAAATTCCTGATGTAATGTTGAGGTTAAGGTTTAAGTTATACAAAATATGTCAACGTTGTCACGACGTGAAGATCGTTCTTCTTACGCTTGGATTGATCATGATAAAATGACTTTCTTCTAGTTGTACTTATCGATCCTTCATCTCCATATTGATGGGAGATTAGCAGAGGACAAGTCGCGCAGGGCTGTCTGGCCGTGAGTACCTATTATTTCTACTATCAATCGCCAATAATTATTGCCTCTATGATAATCTTTCTTCTTCAAAGAGACAGATAGTACACTATTATGTAGCTGTTGGTGTTGCAGATAGCCTCTATGAAACAACCTTAGATTGATTGCAAACGCAACGTTGAGTCATACTCCCATCTACATCAAATGAGCGCCGCCGAATTTTGGGCTTCCTCCTGAAAAGTGTCGGTATGCAAAACATGAAGACGAAGTATGGCGCTGAACACTCTACATCTACTAATATCTAAGTAATACAGCAGCACAAAGCTTCCTCACAAACACAATACAAGTAATATGAAAATGCACCCATTGACTGTAATTGCATTCATCACACGTCGGCTTTCGTCACGGAAGGCAGAATTGAAACTCTTTGACAACAGTATTTACGCCAGTGAAGAAAATCAAAAACCTCTTTCTATTAATGCACTGGCAGACCGAATATTCAGTTTGTCTCTCTTCACACATTCATTCGTTAATTAAAGTTGAATCACTCGTCGTACTCGATAAAAATCATTATAGCATACTTTGACCTTTCTCGTCGTAGATTTCATAACTAAAAGAAAACTTGTTGAACTTGATCTAGTACATGCTGACTCACTTCATCTCTCTGAGGAGCGGTGGCGCTTTTTGTGTCATAAAAAGGTACAAATTGAACCGCAATGGCATCTGGTTGTCTGACGGCGACATTCGATGTCCTATTTGAAGCCGAGATATGTGTCGAGCCATCTCGTCTCGAATACGCGCATTGCTGTGTCACACGTATAAACATCGTTTATTCTACAATTAAACGGAGAAAAATGACACAGGCTAGAACTCGACCTAATTAAGTAGGTGCATTTTTGATATCATTCTGCGTTGTCTTCGCAACAAGACAACGACCTCAAACATTGATCGTAGTATCTATGTGCAAGTATTTTCCCCGCTCCCGTCCCTTTCAACCATCGCGATCGGTAAACGATGTCCAAGAAACTACAGGTTGTCGAAACAAGTGTAAAATTGGCAGTGTAAGCTGCGCCACAGCTGCACAGTCACAAAGAAGATCAACTCATCTATAGAGAAAACGCAACAAGTCGAAATCATACTTCCAGCGGCAGTGAAAAGATATTAGAATCAAGAGGCAGTGGAAGATGAACAAGCAGAAGGTTTTTCCAGCAGCGTCAATGCAAAAGCGAAGACGGCGACGAGTGAGTCATGACTTGTAGCAGTGACGGATGATAAAGGAATATCCTAACGACCAATTAGACCGACGGATGCTGAGGGAAGAGCTGTTGTTGGGACGGAGAACAAGATGCAGGCAACTAATGTAGAGGTTTATTGAAAGTTAAGACGCCCAGTTTCGCCCTAGGTTTTGTTTCAGAAAACACGAGCAGAATATCTGTCGAAATCGATTTGCTCTCATGTAGAGGGCTGTTTTTTTTTGGACGCATAAGCTTCTCAACGAAATCGAAAGAATGATTTTGTACATCGGAGTGCCCCTGTCGTCGTTATAGTTATCGTTTTCATTATCGAAGTATAGAATCGCGCATCGTTATTTCTTTCTCTTTGCTCTTCTTGGGTGGTTACAATCACTCATACTCAACAATTGCGACACGCGCACATAGTATGAAATCAGCAACAGTACGGAAAAAAGATCAACGCAGATAGTAGCGCGAGTATCGACTGATTGCCTGACTGACTGACTGACTGACGTTCAAGTTTTAAGTAAGTTGTAAGCAAGACACAGAAAAAAGGTTAGTAGCGAAAGAAAATTAGTAGTTTATTACGAACGCCCATTTAATATTCCACAGCGTACTATAACCTGAAACTGAATCAGAAGAGAAAATGTCGGGCCTCTTTTCAAAGGCCGCGTCCTCTGGGGGGTTTTGGAAACCGCACACCTCCTTGATCGACTTCTGCGAGGTGAACTACGCACAGAGTCCCTGGGTAGCGGAATTTCACAACGCGTGGTCGTCACTCGTTCTGTCACTGATCTGTGTCGTATTTTGCGTCCGAATCGTTCGCATGCCTGCAGCCCTTCGCACGGAACAACGAGCCGCTGTATTACTGCAGGAGTACAAGGACACGGAGAATCCACTGCGAGTACATTACGAATTCTACCGAAAATTTATGACGTCGACGTGCACCTGGGGATTTCTGTTTTTTGTGGGCTTCGGCTCCTGCTTCCTGCATGTGACCCTGCAGCGATGGGCGCAGGCCATCGATGAACTGCCAATGATCTATGGCAACTCTTTGCTCATCTACCTCTTAGAGTGGCCCACTGTCACGCAATGGCGGAAGTACATGCTGAGCAGCGAGTCCTCTTCGGGGTGCGCGGATAAAAAGGCAGAAGATGTTGATGAGGTGAAGAGCAAGAAGTCTCAGCCTACTTCTACTTCTTCTAGGAGAAATGAAACTCCAGTACGACTGCGCAAGCCAAAGAGTAGCACAACTACTGGCAGAGTCTCAGCAAGTCCGCGATCCCGGTCGCGCAGTAGAGCCAGAGACAGTACAGCATCGACTAAGAAGCAGACTGCTGAAGATGAATCGGCTTCTGGCGTTTCTGACGGCGTCGCAACAAGTACCTCTAAAGCAAACAAGTACAAGAAAGGCGCCGCGACTACAATGTCTTGGTGCAACTTGAATGTCAAGGAGGCTTTCTTGCTGATTGTCCTCATCGGTGTTACAGTAGTAGCCACACTCGCGTACGCAGTCTATGAGTTCTACGAGGTTTTCTTCTCGCTTTACGCTCTTGGTGTAGTGTACATCTTTGCGAGAGGGCTCCTTTCGATTCCCGCAGAAATCACACGTGTCGAGGCAGCGAGCGGAGAGACTCGCACTCAGCTAGTTGCCTTCTTGAACCCTGAGATTGATTCTGCAACCACAAACAAAGAAGAGACAAGTAAGGAATCGCATGAGGAGGACGCCGACAGTCGTACAACAAAAGAACAAACTGCAACTTCTGCCACCACGACGTCTCTGACTTCTTCAACAATGGAGGTGAACAACTCTAGCCCTACTAGTGCGAGCAAGAACAAAATGAAAATATCAACATCGACCTCGCTCCGACCAGCCTATTACGCTCTGATTGGACATGCTTGTGCGCTCTACGGTTACGGGTTTTGGATGTGGGGTCTGGAATTTGCGTGGTGTCCGGAACTCCTTCAGACGTCGTTTTATCGTACGGTGCCCTACTATCACCCTGTATGGCATTTCAGTGCAGGTCTCGCAACGGCATTCATCAACCTCGCACTGATCGTACAGTACTGTGCTCGATTGCAGATTCCATGCGTCGTGTCCTGGCCTTCCTACAAACGCTTACCGTTAGTCGCAATCGATTTGGACTGGGTACGGACATCCGCTCCTCGAGTAGAGCTAGAGGCAGTTAGCGGGAAATAGTTGTAAGACTGAAGAACAGAGATAGGCGCAAAGAAACTACTTGACAGAACAAATAGTTTTCAAGAAATTGATGAGGAAAACGAACAAGTACGAGAAATTAAAGAACTGTTATTTCTACAATCTACATTTATTTAAGTACAATCTAATGAATATCTTCTTGATAATTACTTACGATCTTGCCCGTTGAGGATCACAAGATTATCAAGACAGGTTGTTTTGGATTCAAGCAAGTAATGAATGTTATTTGTACATCGACTAGAAATTGTTTGAATATGTGAGTTTTGACTGTATTCTTTGGATTATTTGCTACAAAGACGTTGAGGCCAGCGGTCTCTTTCGGGATCTCGATACAAAAAGTTTTTTTTTGAAACGAGAGTGGTTATTCTTTTAGTGAAAACTACATCCAATGTTTATGACGTACATTAGGTGCGAGACCTATTATCATTATTATAATTAGGTGCGAGGCTATGAAGCTTAGGAGATGTTCTTGCTCATGTCTTGGAAAAACAAAAAGTTGTATTAAAAAGCAAATACGAAGTGCAGCGCTAGGAGAGCCCTTTTTCTAAAAACGACAGAGAGCTTCAGGTCTTTGCAACACAAGTGTAAAGATGAAGTACGAAACTTTTGAGGTTGAACTGCACGAAAAAGTGTGCGATGTTCAGTTTTTGAATCATCTTCAGATGCCTCTCACTGGGTACTTATTTCGAAAGCCAAAGCCATCATGAATCTGAGCAGGAATCAAGCGAGGACGAGGAGAAGAAAAGGTGCTCCGGCAGCCTTGTTTGGCAGACTCGTTGTCAATGCAGCGTGTGCATTCAGTGTCGCTTCCGGTCATAATTTTGCTGCGACTCCTGAAGATGGTACACGACGACTTGCGCGCGTTCAGCAAAGGCCTGGTGAGGCTGAGGTAGCCCAATCAACTAATCCCGCACCTGCAAATCCTGCCACGCTAGTCGCAGATGCTGCGTGGCAGGTATGGCGAACTTGTGCGACCTACGTTGTGCCGCGCCTCATAGCCAACAGTGTCATGCAGGTGAATATTACGGAGGATGGTCATAGAGGTGATGTTCGCAGTAATTCGAGTTCAACAACAAGTGGCACAACGAGCATGGGTAGTCGTATTAGCGCGGCCGCTGCAACGAAAGCCCACGCTATAGACGAACCACGCAACGCAACAACCTTAGATAGAGCGCGACGAACTGCTATCGCTCCATTCTCTTCAGGCTCAATACCTTTTCCCGATATAGCTGCAAAAAATGGCGTAACAGCACTGACTGTAGTAGCAAACAACATTCTGACTCCACCTGCTAAGCAGACGATATCGATAGCAGCCTCAGGCTCAGCAACTCTACCCAAGAACCAATCATCGGACGAACCACCTCCTCCGACCCCGGTCGAGACCGTGATTGATGTAGTAAGGGACGCTGTAGAAGCATTTGCGAAGAATGTGATCGACACTGTCATCGCGCGGATTGGAGGTAAGGGCGACGAGGATGTGCTTCCCAAACCGATTCCAGATGCTACCCGGAACGCCTCTGAACTGATTGTGACTAAAAACTACCCTCTGGAATTTCACAAAGTCACCACGGAAGACGGATACATTCTGACTTTGTTTCGAATCCCGCACGGAAGGAGTGAGAACAGTGGAGGAGCACATCAACTACAGAATAAAGATGCTCTAGGACCACCTGTTCTTTTGCAGCATGGCTTGCTAGATTCTTGTGCCACGTGGGTAGTAAACGGGCCAGACCAGTCACTAGCCTTTATTCTTGCCGATAAGGGGTTCGATGTTTGGCTCGGAAATACGCGTGGAAGTACATGGAGTCTGGAACATGTGAATTTGACCACAATTGATTCCGCATATTGGGACTTTTCTTTTGATGACATTGCGAAATTCGACACCCCAGCAGTCATAGACTACATTTCGAAAACAGCAAACTCGCCAAAAGTGGGGTACGCAGGACATTCACAAGGAACGCTGCAAATGTTCTTGGCCCTTTCGATGCTCGGAGAGAAGTTTCAAAGCAAAATAGCGCACTACTCAGCGTTGGCCCCAGTTGGACGGGCGGGAAGCCAGCAGAGCTTGCTGATCACGTATTATTTGCTACGGAACATTATCCTGCTTTTTAGCAACAGAACTACTCTATCTCTATGCGTGTATTTTTATCTTTGTGCTGGATGAGAATGTCTTCAAGGCAGCCTTGACAAGTCGCACAAGTATTTCATCTCCCTCAACAGAAAGTTGGAGTCCAATTTTACAACTCACCAATCGACACCTCCTTACCTTCGCAGCGCCCTCATTGTCCTCCACGTGGACAAGATTTACTCGCTGCTTGGCAACCGTGCCTTTTTACCGAATAAGAGCTTCATTCGTTACATAGCTGGTCCTCTATGCAACTTCTCTCCGCTCGCTTGTGAGGATTTGCTGTTTCTCATCGTGGGCGAGGACAGTGATCCGACTGCGAATCTGAACAAGACTCGCGTGCCAGTGATGGTCTATAACTCGCCGGGTGGGACGAGCGTAAAGAACATGGTCCATTGGGCGGATCTGGTACGCCGAAGTGACTTAACCCTTTTCGACTACGGCTTTTTCGGAAACCTGTACCACTATGGTTCGGTAAACCCACCTGCGTACGATTTGACCGACATCGCAAATGTCAACATCTCGCTGTACAGTGGAGGCCGCGATGCGCTGGCAGACCCTGCTGACGTCGCGTTGCTCGTTGACCGACTGCGGCTAGCGGAGAAGAAGTCGGGAGGCACCGCGCGAATTTCCCGACAGAATTATCAGACCTCGTATCAGCACCTAGACTTCACATGGGGGATGAGCTGTGGCGAAACGATATACCCACTTATCGTTGAAGAAATGCAACAAGCATTTCAGCTAGCTGCTCCACCAACGTCGCTTTCAACACGTCCGTCGCTTTATAGAAATGAAGTCAATGAAGAGACTGAAGTTGAGGTGTTTGAATGAGCACGCATGGTGCATGGAGCGCAGAGCTTTAAGGGGCGCAAGAAGCTCCTCCTTTAGCTCCATGCTACTCCATGTGATCCATGCACTCCATGCCATGCGAGCTGTGAAACCTTATAAATTGCTCGGACATGATGCAGATAAATAAAAATACCCTAGGCATTCGTGCATTTTGACTTTCAATATTTTCCGTTGTGATCCCCGCTGGGAGATCGCAACCACAACAGAGTCCACCTTTCCATTTTCCTACCTGATTGCTGCCTCACCTGGTAGATCAACTTCAATCACAGATGCACGTTCCTTGTAATATCACTGTTGATGAGACAGCGACCTCTTAGCGCACCAGTGTAGTAAAGAAAAAAAGACGAATGAAAGTTTTCTAGTTTTACGAAAAAGATTTAGATTAGCACGAACACGACGACGTCAGCGTGTTTCTGCTCATGTCCGTTTTACAGGCACATGTAGTTACCTTCCTAAGATCTCTCTGGATCCATCGATCGAACTTGCACATGCCATGGTCTTGGGCAAGATTCTGATTTTTAAGCAGGTCCTGGTCTCAGATGTGATAAAAACAAACCGATCCTTCATATTCTTGATCTCAGCGATATGTTGCGGATCAAGTTAACGAAAATACAACAAGCAATTGCCACCTCGTCTCCACGCCAGATCATCATCTAAAAATCAACATCAGAGACGGCTCTGACGGATCAGATCATTGATTTCATGAGAGCTCTTGCACTAAAGCATTCGATCCAGATCATTCTGATGTGTTGTCTATGTTTGCTTCCAATCTATTTTCATTCTGTCTTCTCAATAATAACCTGACCAGTGCAGGTGGTTTTTTGTTGATGCTGCATATTATGCTTTCAAACTAACTGAAATTATGTTGTAATTGTATGCTTGCTTGACTCCATAGCGAAGGAGAGAGATGGAACTACACGACAAGCTACCCGACCACTAATAAATATTCATAATTGATGAAAAAAGACTTATAATAGTTGCAATCACGTCACGCTTACGGGGAGAGAAATATCATGTTTTCCTACAAGTTTCAGAACGTGCTTGGTAGCACGTATCAGGGTGGCAGCCTACAGTTTACAAGCGACGGGAACTGCCTCCTGAATCCGAGTGGGAATCGCACCCAGGTCACCGACTTGGTGAACAACCGCGCACTGACCTTGCCATGCGAGAACCGGAAGAACGCAAAAATCTTGGCACTTTCCAGTGACAACCGATTGCTGCTATCGGTGGATGAGGAAGGGCATTCACTTTTGATAAATTTCGCGAAGGCGACGGTTTTGCATAGGCTCAACTTTCGGTGCAAAGTGCGGGATGCTGCCTGGTCGCCGGACTGCGCATGGGTCGCCGTGACGCATGGTCGGCTTTTGGAGCTGTGGCGAGCGCCAACGCTCGAAACCGGCTGGCAGTTCGAGAAGTACCGCACTCTGGGTGGTCACAGAGACGACATCCGGAAAATCACTTGGTCGAGTGACTCTCTCTACCTCCTGACGGCTGGCGAGGACATGCAAGTGCGGTTGTACTCAGTGTTGGACCACGAAGGCGCCACGGGAGTCGTGGCGACGCCCATCGCGGCTCCGGCCAGTTCGACGAAGACGAAGAGCAAGAAAAGAAAAAATAGGCAAGGTGCGGACGAGGATGATGCTGAGGATGCAAACAGGCTTGCAGATGGAGAAAACCGTGAAGAGGACGGAGAGGAAAATGGCCCCGGGGCCGCTAGTACTTTCAAGCGACTCGGACGCTTAGGAAAATTGCTGGGACACAAGGCATCAAAGTCATATGGCGGTTTCAAGCCTGTGATTTTCGCAGAGTTGCGACAAGCTGTGCGAGGGTCGTTTTTCAGCGAAAACAAGGAGCACGTCATCTGCGTGTGTAAGGATGGCGTGGTCGCCACATGGCGGTTCAAAGTTGACGAAGCTGCGCTATCTTCAAGTAAGTCGAAAACGAGGGTTGATGAAGCCTCACTCGACGACTTTGATTGGAACAAGCACGAGAAGAAGGAGAATGGAGAGGAAGAAGAGCATTTGCAGATTGGCACTGCCGCATCTGCTTCATTCTCGGCTTTCCTGGCAAGAAGCCGCGACGCGATCAAGACGAAGAAAACCTACGACCCCGAAAATGACATCCTTTTGAAGCCCGGAGAATGGACCTGCGCTTCAAAGGTTTTCATGAACCTACCAAATGGTCAGAAAATCACGGAGACGGCTTTCAACATAAAAACGAATGTGGTGGTCGCTGGCCTCACCCAGGGCGTCTTTTCTCTCTACGAAGTCCTGCCTTCGCTCTCTTTACTGCACACGCTATCCATTGGCGGATACTCAGCAATCGACAGTATTGCTTTCAACAACACAGGAGAATGGGTGGCGCTTGGAAGCTCCGCAGCTGGACAGCTGCTAGTTTGGGAGTGGCAGTCTGAGACATATGTGCTGAAACAACAGGGCCACCACTGGGGTGTGCAGTGTTGCGCATTCGCACCAAGTGGTATTTCTATTTTCTCTTTTGTGCTCGTCAGCCGCACCACACTTGCTTTGGTTTGTAATAAAGAACTGTGACTTTTTCGTGACTCGTCTTGTAAGTAGTTCTTTTTGATATGATCGAAAACATAAATGAGATAATATTCGAATTTCATCCGTGTCATCTTCGACAACAATCCAAGTTATTCGCAATGCTGGCGCGAAAGCAGAGCTAACCAGTAACGCAGGACAGGGCGGAAGTGTCGGATCGCAACAGGGAGTTCTAGCGACTGGAGGGTACGACGGAAAGGTGAAGCTTTGGAATACCGTGTCCGGATTTAACTTCGTCACCTTTACCGAGCACACAGCAGAAGTTCGGGACATCATCTTTACACCACAGGCCAACGCCGTGATTTCCGCTTCAGCTGACGGGAGTGTGCGCGCATTTGACTTGCTCAGGTAAAGTTGATGACTATTTCAATTTCGTGGTTGAGTTTGGACGGATGAAAATTTAAGTTCTTGGATTTTCTTCATCATGATCATCGTGTTGATGTCCGACTTCTACTCTCAGTGAAACCACAGGATAGTACGCAGTTAGATTTTTTCCATTCGCTCAACTGCAGGTATCGAAATTTCCGCACCTTCGTATCTCCGCCTTCGGAGAAGAAGATTTTCGGATTTGAGTCCGTAGCGACCGATGGGGGCGGTGAAATCGTCGCAGCTGCCGCCAAGGGCGACACCTATTCCGTTCTCGTTTGGTCGATCCAAACGGGCCAGCTGCTAGACATTGTTACCGGTCATGAGGCGCCAGTCAGCTGTCTCCGATTCTCATCGAATCCAGCGAAGCCAGGCGAGCTCGCAACCGGGAGCTGGGATGGAAATCTCACTGTCTCCGACATTTTCAAGCGCGCAAAGGGTGCGGCGCCAGAGAAGTTGCAGTGCGGAGCATCAGTTTTGGCATTGGCGTACGACCCAAGAGGAAACAATATGATTGCCTGCTCGTCACTTGCGGGACATATCTCCTTCTGGGATGTGGAGCACGGATGCATCAGAGGCAGCGTGGAAGGTACATAGTTTTTGCATTTCTTCTTGATGTCACTAGTTGTTTGTTGAGGCCTTGATTACCGCTAGAACGACCGAGTAACCAATTACAAAATGATAGACATACATAGATCCTAGGTACTATTTTTCCTCAGAACCTTGCACTAACTTTTACCTACAACTTGTACTTTTAAAAACCATTCCCATGGATGAACTGGATGAATCGATCTTCCGATGTTATCGTTCTTCAGGTATCCGCGACGTCAAGTCTGGTCGAGATTCCAAGGGCGCAATGTCCGCTGTGAATAATCGTGGCAAGACGAAGAAAGACAAGTACAAGTTTAGTCTCGAGTTTGTCAACTTGAACCAGCACTTTTCCTCCATCGCCTACACGGCATCTGGCGCTTTACTTCTGGCTAGCAGTCGCAACAGCCCACATGTCTGTCTGTACTCAACTAGCGCTTACGAACTCGTCCAGCGATACACTCTGACGAATAACCAGAGCTTGACCGGCATCAAGGTGCTACTCAATAGCTCAAAAACAGTAGCTGACGGTGAGGCCTGGGCCGACTTCGACTTGAGCGACAGCGACGCCGACGACCATGTGCGAAAACAGAGGCGAATCAAGGACACGGAAGCTCTACCTGGTGTGGTGAACGGCGAGAAATCAAAAACGTACCTATAATTTTCTTTTCATACCATTTTTGTACTTTATTATTTAATAGAGTGAGGAAAGTAACGGGTTTCGAGTTGTTCGAGTTGCCACGAGTTGCTCGAGTTGCCGAAGCGAAGCGCTCCACTTCTGGAACGAGTTGCCACGAGTTGCCGGGAGAAACCTGGCCCATCGACGTGGGGCTAAGCAGGGCAGTGCGGGTGTGGAAGTGCTTGCTCGACATGCGGGCCGCCGTCTTCGCGACCTCCGTCGCAAAAGAAGGCCGGGGAGGCGCTGCCTCCTTCCGTTTGGGATCGATAGCGGCGCGCCGCTCTCGACTCGGTGACGGGGGGCAAGTGCCTTGCGCCCCCCCCTGTGGTGTAGTTAGGGGGTGCCATTGATGTATATTTATAGAAGCTAGGTATAGGCTTTCGCCCCGCGGCGTTGCGGTGTGAGCGAGGGGCTGCCGCCGGGGTGTGTTCGTGGCTGGCTTACAGCTGGAGGGTGCCGCTGTGAGTGACATTGGGAAAAATGCGGCGGGGGTTGATGTATTGGCGGGTAGCTGTGGGAGCGGTCTGGCGTTGGTGGGCAGCTGGGTGGGCTGGTGCGGTACATGCCGCACCCCAAGGGTCCCCGCGTTGGACCCTTTGCGGCCATTCGGCCGCCCCCCCCTTGGCTGTCTTCCCCTGGCGGATGCCTCTCCTGCCGGCCCGCAGTCCTCGCCTGGTAAAGCAAGCGTCTCAAGGGCGCACCAAGAAGAAAATCAAGGAGCAGAGACGCAGTTCGCATTTCCATACGCTCCTGCTAAGGTCTGTCGATGTCTCAGGAAGCTGCGCCCGAAGGGCGCCGCGCAAAAAGATAGGGTGGGCAACTCGAGCAACCCGAGCAAATCGGCCTGATACGGGTCAAAGATATCCTTACTCGATTAAAGATGATAACGAAAATTTACCGATAAGCGTTGGCATTCTGATTCTTGTTTGTCTACTTCGTCCGAAAAAGACACACCTCCTGTCATTTCCCACCTTTCCATCAAATACTTCCAGGTATTCGCAAAACCAATTTCACTGCTGGAATTGCGATTTTAGCATGGATGGAAAGAGTTTCGCAGTCGCAACATCACACGGCTTGCACCTGTACGCCATTGATAGCGGCACCGAGAGCGAGCTTTCTACCTACGGAACCGCGCTAGAGCGATTCCAACCGGCGATCTTGACTGAAAATGTGTCGATTCCTCGAATCTTGCAGGCACTGCGCGAGCAGGACCTGACGAAGGCTTTTATCTTGGCGTTAGCGCTGAACGACGCACAAGTGCTCCTGCAGTTGTACGACAGAATAGACCTGAAGAAGATGCCAGCCGTAGTGCAGAGTGTGGGTGGAGCGCTACTTCCCACTTTGCTGCACTTTCTGAGCTGCATGTTGCATCCGACGTGGGGCACTGTGAGCGTTGAACGGCACGTCTGCTGGCTCGAAGCTGTGCTCGAGACGCACATCTCAACGCTGTTGCAGTGGACTAGTGGCGGCAATAGGCCGCGTGAGCTTCCCAATACCAGTGTAAAGGGAACGAGCAGCGCGGGCGCTGCAAATGGTGATGTCGCCGCGACAAGCAGCGATCCTATCCTTATGAACACGAAAGTGCAAGTGGGAGAGGTGCAGGCGTTGCTTTTGCAGTGCTTGCAGGGTATGACGCAAAAGTTCACGAAATTACAGCAAGTCTTCGACAGAAATTCGCATGCTCTGACGTACCTCAGCGCCTGTGCTTTCGCGATTGCTGATGATGATGACGCTTGCCAAGAAGAACAGCAGGGAGAAAAGTGAGCGGAAGCTTCATTTTCCTCGCTATAAATCAATGCGAATGCGATATCAACATCTGTCTCCATTTAAGCCTTTTCAACAAAACTCAAAGAACTAATTTTTTCGATGTTGTGATGGTGATTGCACCAATTGATAGTGAAGAACCGCCTGTCGTGCTTGTGCCACAGGGACGGTGACAGTGTCCAATGCGCCTTTCGCGCTTTTTGACCTTACCAGTTTCAGGCGATTGTGGAGAAAGTTCTTTTTGTGTTTCGCAAATGCGCAAACTTGACGAGAGCTTATCTCCCAGGGCGTCGAAGGCTTAGGGCAAGGAAGTGAGTGAAAAAGCAAAGAACGAGTGAGGCGCTCGGTTAACCATGCTCTTCTGGGCTTAAATCTGAACGCATCTATGTATATATTATATAATATTATACTAATTCTATATTCATAACCTTGTTACCATCTAGAACAAATTGAAAATTTTCGTGCGAAACCCGAACGTTTCTATTGTGCGCCCACAATTTACTTCGAAAGCGAAACTACCATGTCTTCTTCTCATTCGCGCGTGCTATGCGAGTACTCCTACACCATTGCCGTACCGGTGCACTTCATGAGGTTTCTTTTAGAGATGGGGCGTTTTATCAAGGAGAGCTACGTCGCTCCTGAGGAGGACTACAAACTAGGATTACCTGTAGCAGATCCTCAGTTTGTAGAAAGGGGCGCGTGGGTGGAACACCCCAAGAGCAAGAGGCGGAGCGTTTTAAAACGACTACAACTGGATGAAACGGAGTTTCCCACCCGCAACTTGGTCACGGGGGCTTTCCAGAAGTGCATGCACATTACCGCCGCGAAGCAAGGTCTGAATAGACAGCAGTTCGAGGATCGGGCCATTTGGAGCATGCTGAAGGTGAGTGTCCTGCAGCCGACCAGTAGTAGTATTCATCTTTCTCGCGACCCGGCATCGGACGCAGTCGAATTTTTTACGCTGTACCAGGATTTTATGCTCCCTTTGCCCCGCTAAGCCAGCAGGCAGCAACGTCTTGCCAGCGCCAACCGACCAGCAGGAGGGCCCGACCACCGGAGGGAGGGCGCCCAAGAAGTGGGAGGACCCCAGCGATCGATGCGTCGTGTCTGCCCGTAGGCCTAAGGCGCTTTGGCGGGCGGCTGGACGCTTCCGCTCGAGCCCCGTCCGAAGCGCTAAAATGGACGCGAAGGAGGTGGTGGATGAACGGGGGTCGTCCGAATCGCTAGAATGGGGACCCTAGTCGCGTCCGAATCGCCAGAATGAAAAGCGAGGGGGTCAAGGTTGACCCCCTTTGGTACCAAAAAGCTACTTTTTTCTGCACCCTTTCCGAGGACGTTCAAGGGGAGGCCGGCTGCCACCTTCAGCCGACGCGCCACGCCAAGGGACACCCTGAGGCATAGGCCGACGCCTCTGCTCCTTGGTTGGATGATCCCAGTCCTCCTGACCAAGGTGCAACAAAGATGGCCGCCTCTCACTATTGTGGGGAGCGCCGGGCTCACAGAAGCAAGGAGTCCGGGAGGCCGTTCCTGAGGGTCCGACGAGCATCGGGCGGGATCGGCGGAAGGCGTCCGCTTGCTTTAGAAGCGAGAGCCCTGAGGGCTCTCGTGGGCATCCTACTACAGTGGGGCCTACAGCCCGCTCCCAACGGTTGGCTTGGTGGTGGGTAAACGCTTGAAGGCATTTTTAGTTCTTTTCTGTTTCTAGCGGTTTTCTGTTCAGTATTTGATGTGCTCGCATCACATGAAATGAATGGAAACTCTGTCATATTTTGGTGCATAAGTATAATGTACATCTAGGTTTTTTCTAAGATCAATAAATCCATTCTTACAGTGTCTGGACCACGTCCACCGCGTGACACAATGTGAATGACCGAGTGAGAACCTCTGCCGTGTTTGTCGCTGCAAAGGTGAGCCTGAGCGTGTACTCTTTAGCGTCAAATTCTGAGTGTGCTGGCCACTCATCGGTGTGATCGAAATCCGTTAGCTAATGTTGATCTCTCATTTTCCGTGATAGGGGGTAATGAAGCTACGCATGCCACAAAGCACAGAAGAGATCATGATCGTTCTAGTAGCGAGATTTGACACAACATTATCGGTTGACGGAAAAATATCGAGCGACCGTGAGTTAGTCGTACTGTATGACGCGTGAATGATCGGTTATTGACGTGCATAAGCGTAGCGGTGCGACGTTTCCACGATCTATCTCAAAACATCCATCGGAGCGTGACTTATCAGTGCTGAGGCCTCCTCATCTTCTTCATCAAATTCTGATCCTTTGCACTTTATATAGACACGTGCCTGCTAGATCCCCGCTTTCTGTCGGTCCGAGATAAGTACAACATGAAGATGAATTGGGTTTGCGGCTTCCTACTTGATTAATTATACTTCACGACCAGCAATCAACAATCATGAACACAGTATCGAAGACTTTTACTACAAGAACTTCTCTTGAGAACTCAGTCATTATAGTGCGACCACGACTGCAACACCATCACAATTCACTAAACAGCCCTGTGTGCGCCACTTCATCTCAATCCTTCAAAGGCCTTTAAAAAAGAGATGGAAGAAGCTTGGGCAATCGGTGGCAAGAGCTTGTTTGGGGATGATCAGGTGCACGATGAAGACAGCAGCTACGAGAGTGCAATCGCCGAGGCGTACGGATTCGTTGCTCACTCCTCGCGACCGGCGGCTACGAACACGGGCACCCAGCGGGTGGTTGTAGCGCTGGCCGCTGGCGACGAGAGCCGTAGGACTTGCAGCACAGCGGATGCCATTGCTAGCGGTGCAAGTAGCTCGAATTTCGCCGCGACAAATGTCGTGGGCAAGCTGCATTTGCACACAATCGCGGAAGAAGTTTCGTCCGATGAAGTTGAAGTTGAATCAATGGGGCATACCAAAGGCAGATGTGTCTCAAATATAACTAGTGCACCAAAGAACATGTTTGTGTTTGCGCCTGAAGGTGGGGATGTTGAGGGACGAGATGATGCTGCTGCCTTTTCCGATGTGCCATCAATCACGGAGTCTGACGACGCGCAAGAAAATGTGAGAGAAGCACCGGCCCACAGGCTTTGCTTGGCTGCGCCTCTTCCGCCAGTGGTAAAACGATCATCGGCCGCAGTAGAATCTTCTTCGGGTGAGAACACGCACGGCACTCTTCCACGTGCCTTCGCGCATATCGCAGAAGCATCCCTCCAACAGACGTCACGTGGAAGGGGTCTAGATGTGCAAGCTGTACTAGACGAAGCAGAGTCGACGCCGTCATCCGATATGGGGTCTGGGACTGCAGCCATTCAGCCCACAACTTCACCATTGTTATACACGTCAGAGGAGACATCAGGAGAAGAGAACGCTAGAAGCGGGCAAGATGTCCGACTTTCGCAAGCTGTTGCGACGAAAGTGCCATCCGCACAGCGAAGGAGCGTAGAAAACGGTAGAGACATCAAGACTATTGCAAAAGAAGATCCGGAAGATGGCCGAGGATCGATTCTACTTACGTTTGGAGGTGCCGTAATTTTGAGAAATAGTACATCGCGTGATAATAGTAAGATATCCGTAGCAATTTCTGACGCACCCCCTGCTCCTTCAGGTGCATCGTCCCGACGCCGCAGTAGTCACAGAATGTCAGCCGTTGCTGCCGGGCGAGGGTTCGCAGTAGAGGCTCCAGGTAGCAAATCACCCGATCGACGTAGTTCAGCCGCCAACCCGGGCGACCCTGCCTTACCGGGTCAAGAAAGGATGGACAGGCAAGAAGATACACATACAAATAATGATATGAGCACCGACGGAAGCACAAACTTGACCACAGGGGCAAGTGAGAATATCGGCAGAGTGTCACCTGTTCGCTCGTCTCTGCTAAGGAGAGGAAGTAGCAGACTTCTAGGAGCCGGTAGTCAAACAGCCTCTTACAACCAGCATGCACCTGTGACAATTAGGAACTCGCCTTCAGTACAGGAAAGCGCAACAGATAACGACGGTCAATCACCAACGCTGCCTCAAGACGGTGCAGAAAGTGCGTGGGTATCTGCGAACAGCGGGGGAAAAGGCAAGAAAAAAGAAGAGCAGGGGAGAACGCCGACATTATCAGAAAGCGCTAGGAATGGGCAACTAGTACAGGAGAATGACCGTGCCGTTGGCGCAGGAGTCGACGTTGAGGAACAGAAGGCAGACAAGGTAGACGTGCCAGCACAAAATCAGGAAAGCGCCTCGCCTGCAGACAAGGAGCAGCTTGCTGGAAAGATGAGGGCTAACGCTCTCCCGAGAAACTACGCTGCTGCAATGAGAATCGGCAGTGAAGCCACTAATCCGTTTCGAAAAGTCGTGACATCTCCGCTATCCACGCCGAGGCGTAACATACCGAATCTTGTTGATGGATCGACCAAGGGAGGAGAAGCGGACGGCGTTGGCGGAAATACTTATATTAAAGGGTCTAGCGGAGCAAAATTAGGTAAAAAAGGCAGTGGCATGGGAAAGGGCAAAATTTCGAAAGGGCCACTTCAGGACGAGTCTGCTGCTCGGCTAGCACGGCTGACGGCCGTGGAGGCGGATGGAGTGGCCGAAAGCAATAAAGGTTATGTTGAAATTGATGATCAAACGGGAGCACAGAGAAAAGGAGGCAAAGGTAGAATATCTTGTGATAGCGAAGGGCTAAGAACAAGTACCAGTATTGACATGAAAAAAGTCGAGGAGGCCGCTGATACGCGCAGCCCTACCGGAAAAAAAGGTCGCCTCTCGAAGGATGTTTCGGCAGGGGCTGCAACTCACGTAGCCAGGGCAGGTGCCTCTCCCGCCAGAGCCTCGGGATCATCACCCTCGCTTCGTGGTGCAGGGAAGCCGTCGATGAAAAGCAGCTCCGAAATAGACCGAGTCGTGGCCATCGCTTCGCCATCTGCTACGACAGACCGAGCGTTAGACCCTCCTCCAACCACTCCGGCAGTGGCGGGCGCGCCCTTCCCTGGCGCCACAACGTCATCACCTTCGCAAGGCAAGGGAATGGTCGTGAAGCGTCTGAGTGCCAAGGGAGCGGTGCAATCAGTGGCAGTTAGTAAGAGAGTCCACGAGCTCGGACTTTCAGATCACCCAGCCTTTGACAGCGTCCATCCTTCCACCGAGGTGACGACTTTGCACACGAGGGCGTCCACAGTTGCGAGTCCAGCAAGAAAAATTGAAGATAACGTTGCCAGGCAGAGCAGGTCAATGCCAGTCGAGTCGCCTAGCGCGGGTACCTCCACTACCGGCGGCCGGGCTTCTGAATTACAAGTAGTTGGAACGAGAGTGGGAGGAGAAGAAACCCTCCAGACAAAGGACGCAGTTGTTTCAGGACAAGTAACCGAGGAGGGCAACCTACTAAGGTCAAATAAACTTCGCGTCAAGATAAGCAACAAACTGGCGCCGGATGAAGCTGCTGCGATCAATGTGTCTAGCCGGGGTCGTCGGAGTCCGAGTCCCTTTGACCACACTAAAGCGGCAGGTCATCACGACTTTGAGGATGAGCTAGTAGAGGCTTCCTTGGATCATCACGTAAGATCCTCTGCCGCTGCCTCGATGAAAAAGCAAGCAACATCACTGCAAGAAAGCGCTGTGCTCATCGCGAAAGAAGCTGCGCACTCGAGTTCTTTGCTCACAGTCTCGAGTGCCGCGGTTGCTTTTCAGTCGCTCCGAAACTCTATTCACGCTGTCAGCTCGAGGGGAACGACGAGTAAAAATGACGCTTCCTCGTCTTTCTCCGATTTTCCATCTCAGCGGGGCTCCTCAGTGAAAATCACAGATAAACAAGACGCACAAGGAATCGATGACACGCGCACCAGTGGTGACACGGCTGTGCGCGAGAAGACACCAATGTCAACGGAAGTTCCTGAACATGTGGCGAGGTTGAGGAGTGTTCTCGCTATCGCTGAAGGACAAGCACTGGCTGCTGCGTCAAACAATGCGATTTCGCGAAGAGCTTGTCAAGCACGCGATGAAGCGATGATGCAGGAAAGATTAAGCGCCGTTGAAGAAGACCTGCGTCTACAGCATGTGCTTCTACACGAGCACATTCTAGGGACGCCATATCCTGCGGCCACTAAGTTACAACAAGCGGGTTCAGCTGGTTCTGGTGAAGCGACTCCAACAAGAGACTTTGCTGACAGTGTTGCGATTGGAACAAACACCGCATCCATGCAAGAGAAGTCAAAGGCAACAGAAGATGCGGGGGAAGCAGGAGATTACCAGTCGCGTCTGCCGACGACATCAAAGCTGCTTGCGGCTGTGTCTTCATCAGCGGTTACCGACACGGCAGACATTGAGCAACCACAGAACGTTCAGCCTGGAGTTGGCAAAGGCGAAGTAGACGCGACAATCGAAGTACTAGATGAAGATGCTGAGCAAGAGAAGATGGCTGTGCTAGGGTCTTCGACTAGCAACTCGACCAAGATGAAAAACGGCAAAACGGAATATTTTCAACACTCGTCGTTAGAGGAACAGATCATCATGGGTGTAGTAGAAGACAAAAATAGGGGCGAAGCTAGTGGAAAAGCAGTAAAGGAAGCTTCTGGAGGACTTGCTGAAGCTTCAGAAGCGGGTTGGCAACGCGAAAAGGCGATCCTCGAAGAGCGCTTATCGGCTATGGCCGCTGAACTAGCCAAAGCTCGGGGGTCGTCAACCGCGGAAGCCCCTGCGGCACCACAAGGTGATGAATCGACTCTGAATGACACAAAAAGCACGATTTTTGAGGGCGAAGATCGCGGTGAAGCTCCTCCTGTAGTAGTTGATGTGTCAGCGAAGAATATCGTAGACGACGAACAGGAAGAAGATCTTCACACCGCCTTTGGACTAGAAGATGACGAAGTAGCGGACGAGCACGAGCAACCAATGACAGATGTTGCCACTGCAAGTTTAGGAGAAACCGATGTCTTTGGTAATATGGGGGGACCTGGACATGATGAAATCGGTGCAGGAGAGGAAGCCGTCGATGAACATCAAGAGCAGCAGGATGAAGAAGAGCCTCGTCAGTATTCTCAACAGGGACGTGGCAGCGATCCTCTGGCAGGAAGTCCAGCTCCAACAAGCCCTGATGAGCCACCTACAGCTACGGGGACAATACTCGGCTCCAGGCGCACGACTACTAGAGCTGCAGAGGGTGGCGGTGCCCGAGTGGTGGAAGTCGAGGAGCCCCTGGTGCCGTTTGACACTCTTGCGCAGCACGAGGAGAAAAAGAGTCGTGGGATGGGCATGGCATTGCACGGTCATTCAAGCCTGCATACTTCGAAAGCCCCACGTGTGGGTGGATCGCTTCTCGTTGACGGAGCCGTCCTTGCCGTTGCTGCAGCGACAGTCACTGATTCGGTTGCGTCATCTGGACCTGCAACCACGAATGAAGCCTCGCCTTCGGGACATCATAGTAGTCCAAAGAAAATCTTGTCGAACCCCACAAGAAAAAGTCGTGGAAACACGCTGATGCTGAGCACTACTTCTTCTATTAGAAAAAGTATAACCAGATCAGGTGCAGCGGTGAATACTACTGAGACCACCGTTCCAGGTTGTACCTCACCAGGAGTCTCCATGACATCACAAATACTACAACTCTTTAGAGCCAGCGAAAATGATGATGCCGCGAAGACAAGAAGCTCTTCGTCACCGATTTCTACGGAGATGCAGCAGGCGCCGCCGGACATTTTCTTTCGCAGCCCGAGCCCTCCGCTAAGACGTCCAGGGAGGGGTGACAGACCGGAGGACAAAATGCCACAAGAAGCGTGGACCCAATGCAGCCTGGATGGCCGCTCGCGCAAGATGCGATGTATGCTTAGCGAACAGGTGCCGCATCCGCTTCACTTATTATACCATACTGCCAGTGCTGTAGCTGAAGAAAAAGACCAGGGTCTGCTTTCGATGCTTCGTGCTCGCGTTGAAGGTAGTTAGTTGTAGTTCTAGTTTTGATTACTCAATCTCAAATGACTCTCAAAAGATTTGAAAGCGAGTTAGATTTACAACTTAGAGATTCGTAGAGAGCGATAGAGAGTCTTGGTGCAAACGCGGCGGAACTTTTGATTTTGTACGCGCGCGCAAAAATAGTTGCAATGATTGAAGCAGCGTCGTCTACTCGTGTTTATCCATCTCATGTTGATGATCTATGTCCGGCTGTATAAGCGACCTCCCGGTACTAGGCATCGATCTTTGCCTACCTCAAGAATGAGGAAAGATTTTTTTACCTCGACCAAGTTGTAACTAAAACTTCTATCTTCATCGTCCAATCTTCAGGTTCTGCAGCGCCAGTTGATATCGATGTGGACGAAAAGCATGAGGCAGAAGCAAGGACTACCTACGCAGTTTCGAGCCTGTCGCGGTCTTCTGTGACGATTTTCCCTGACCGTGGACAAGAGGGGATACCAAATCCCCACGAGGTTCCTCCTCTCAAAGGCCGTGCTGATGTTTCCAGCGCAGCAGGAACTCTGTCGCCAGAAAAACGGCTACGGCAAGACGAGGAAGGAGCTGAACGAGTGACCACAGCCGTTACGCCCTCTGCGATGGAGCCGATTCTTACGTCACCAATCACGATAGGAGGCGTATTAGCAGGTGGAGCTGGAGGTCGTGTATTCGAAGCCGTTGGATCTAGTAGCATCAAGGTACTTGATAAACATCATCTGCTTTTTTCTGCTTCTCCAGCAGAAGAAGCAGAACGTATGACAAACAATGTGTCTTCGCGAGAAGAAGAATCAAGAAACACCGCTCGTGTGCTTCTTCAACCGCTGAAGCCTAGTGCGCTGACGGGATCCCCCACTCCGCACACTCGACCAGTGTCAAATTTGCGCGTTGAAGGCGTTACCAGCACCAGCTTTCCGCAACCACCTGCCTTAGCCGGATTCACATCGGCGCAGAAGACAGACGTAAACCAAGAAAAGCCAGCGACTGGTTGGGAATGGGTAAGCCCCAGTTTGCGCCTCGAACGTTCCGCGGCGCCGGATCTCAGCGCACTCCCGAAGTCGCCACTGTTGAGTGTAAAGAGCGTTGGCGGGAAACCGGAAGATTTTAAGGTTGGACTATACGGACACGCTGTAAGCACTGGGGCTCCAGCAGCAGGTGCAGGTGTAAATGCGGCAACAAGTAGCGGTAGAAATGCTTCATCCACGGTTCGTATTCAGCTTCCTGAACGCCGCAGTAGACCTGGTGGGGGTCGTGCTTCTCCCTCAGTGTCACCAGATACAATCACCTCAATGTTTCTTACCCGAGTGGAACAACGTATGGCCAGCGCTGCTGCAGATGCACGAAGTCAAAAAGATG
Organism: Amoebophrya sp. A25; assembly: GCA_905178165.1. Classification (NCBI taxonomy): domain Eukaryota; class Dinophyceae; order Syndiniales; family Amoebophryaceae; genus Amoebophrya; species Amoebophrya sp. A25. The sequence continues at coordinate 1,051,155 of CAJINU010000030.1, read as the reverse complement.
AAGAGCAGAATATAAAAGAAAACGTGTCGCCAACGCTTCCGATTTCACTCTTTGAAGCCCATACTCAAGGCCTTGAAGACGAAGACGAAGATTTCTTGGGTACGGACCCTGAGAAAGAATCTCAGTTGTCGCTCTCAAGGAGAAGTGAGGGTGCATTACTGCGTTCGGCGAATGAGCATTCGTGCTAAGGAATGCAGCTGTTGATGACGTGGTAGGGAATTTCAAGAATAGTACTTTACGTTCTGTTTTCATGTGCGGTCGCATATGAAATCAAATATTCTTTGCGATAACTTTTGTTTGACTTCAATCTATGTAAAGTAAGTAAATTGTTTCTCCGGTGTTCATTCGAAAAACCTGATTTACCATATCACGCATATTGCATAACATAAGTACTTCTTATCTGCGTATTCCGCAAAGGCAAACGCGATATCAACTTGAAGAATTCCGTTTATGCCTCATGATCACATTCATAAATGTTTAGAATCAAGGACCGTTGTAACTGTCACTTGTCAACTTTCTGTTCATGCTAGGGCTCACATTTGTGCTTAAGAATCGGTACTATGATTTGGTTCATTCAAAATATTGAATGATGAATGACGAAAATACATGAGAAACCTCATTGCCAGTCCAAGAATGATCTTTCTTTGGAGCGCAATAGGTTACATTCGAATTCAATGATTTTCATCGGCCATCGCCATCATGATCCTTATTCCAACCATTACTTCGCTTGCGGCTTTGACCTCTTCACTTTGTCTCTATTTCGGACGGCTTGATGTTCGTCATGTACTTGCGGTGTTGTGCTGCCATCGTCCTTCTTGGAGAGAGTATGGTAAATATAGAAGTTGCAGTCGGTGTCGGTGAATCGTGTCCATGATGAAAAGCGGAACTTTTTGTAGGCGAGGGCGTGCTGGGTTGTTGTTGAATGATGTGCAGACAGACACAGTTCCAATAGATGAATCTTCCCCGATCCCGCCTTATCTTTATTATGCGTATTCAATTATTTTGGTTTTGCCCTCCTCCAATTCCAAATGCTGGTTGCGGTTGCCTACCGCTTTTAATATATTTATATATAAGAAATACACTCTCGTCCGTTTCAACTTTTTCTGCACTTCTAGACCTTTCCATGACCACCCCAACTCAAAAATATGGATATCGATATTTAGTAGTAGATTTATTACTTTTCCAACAGCAGAGCATGCTGTTATTTTTACTTTTCCAACTTCAAGAACTTCTTCATCTTCTTGTTCTTTCTGATTTCGGTTGTTGCGACTTTGAGCGCAAGTGTATTTATACCACAGCCGCTTGTCCTTTCGCGTTTCCTTGGTTGGTTTATTGTGATGGTTATTCTTCTTGTTGTTGTTAGCAACAAACTCATCAACTCATCTGTTGTGCTACAGCGTGGTGAGTCCTACATATACTAGTCGTGTCCCGTGTGTTCAGCGGTGGTTGAGAGAGGGGAGGACGAGGAAAAAAAGAGGGGCGAGAAGCTGCTAGTAGCGGCCAAACCCTGACATTCGAAACTCTGATCTTCCGAACTCTGAGGCGCCAAGCCCTGACATTCGAACGCTGAGGCGGCAAGCCCTGACATTGACAGGCCCGGCCACTTGCAAACGCCTCCCATCCCAAACGCTGACGCTCAAAATTCTGACCTTCCCAACTCTGAGGCGCCAAACCCTGACAGTCGAACCCTGAGGCGCCAAGCCCTGACATTGACAGGCGCGGCCACGTGCAAACGTATCCAATCGGCATCAATCCCGGGCTCTTCTATGAACTCCGAACAACGTTCGAAACCTCGCGGTCGCTGCTTGCCTTGGTATCGCGCGTTCGTCGGAGACATTACCCGGCTGAAACGCGCACGGCGGACACGTTTGAAGCCGTTAACGGCTGCGCGGCAGGCGTCGCCCCTGTCAGCCACTGAGGGCACGAGCCGGCAAGGAGGCCGCTGACGTTCAGCACCAAGAGGCGGCAAGCGCTGCCATTGGCCCGCGTGACTCTGAGAGCGAACCTTGCAACGCTGACACTGAGCGGGAGCCCTTGACTCGCTGGAGCCGCTGACTTCCCAAACTCTGACTCTCGAAACTCTGACCTTCTGAACTCTGAGGCGCCAAACCCTGACACTCGAACACTGAGGCGCCAAGCCCTGACATTGACAAGCCCGGCCACTTGCAAACGTATCCGCTCCCAAGCTCTGACGCTCAAAACTCTGACTTTCCGAACTCGGAGGCGCCAAGCCCTGACATTCGAACTCTGAGGCGCCAAACCCTGACATTGACAGGCAAGGCCACTGGCAAGCGTGTTTCCTCTCAAACTCTGACGCGCAAAACTCTGACCTGCCGAACTCTGAGGCGCCAAACCCTGACGCTCGAACTCTGAGGCGCCAAGTCCTGGAATTGCCGTGCTGGGTGACTTGCGAACGCCTCCAAAACCCTGACACGCAAAACCCTGGGACTCGTTGGCGCGTTAGTTTGCAACCCTGGCAACCAAACCCTGACATTTGTGCCTTTTTCGCCAAATCTGAGATTCAAAACCCTGGCATGCACGGGCTCAAAGCCCTGAGATTTTGCGGTTAGTGGCGGACCCTGAGACTCCCTGGCTTCCGCCTTAAAACCCTGGGGGCCTTGGCCTTTGTTTCCGCCCCCCTTGAGATTCCCCTTGATTCGCCTTAAAACCCTGACCACGGGCCCCGATTTTTGTCGATTGTTAATAAAGCGGGAACTCGCAATAACAATTTTGATTTTCCGTAGTGGTCAACCCTCGGTCGATTTGCTACTGTGCCTACTAGTACTAGTTCCGTCTTCATCAACATCGATGTGCATCTGCATCTGATCTGCTGTTGTAGCACAATTTTCGTTTTCCTTTCTTGATCTTCTATCCGGATAGATTGAGAGAACAAAATTAGACCTTCGATACGGCAGTGGAAGACTAGTATTGCGAGTCAGTCGTGGAAGTGCCACAGCGTTTTCACGAAGATGCCAGACTTCACAGGAAAACCCAACCAGTCAAATTGGGCTAACCGCAGCGTCGACGTGGATTGTGTTGGGCGAACAGCACAGCCAGAAGCTGCGGCGTCGGGGAATGCAGCCAGCACGAAGCAAGGCCGTGCAGGCGCAGCGTCGTCGTCTACTGCCGCAAGTTTGGGGGAGCATTCTTCGTCGGTAATTACTCTTCGCAGCGTGCAGAAAATGAACTTACCCAACGTCGGTCATAAGTCTGATCAACACAGAGATGAGGGTGGAAAGCACAGCAATAGCGCCGATGTTCTGTTTGAGGAACCGCAACATGACAGGGCATCCACCTCCACAACGTCTGGCGGTGATGCCGACGACCGGTCGACAGTGTCATCAGGCGAAGTGCTGTTCCTGGATCACGACCATAATGTTACCAACGTCTTCCGAATGTCCTCAGGTGCCAGTACGCAAACAGGGACGAGAGGTACAGGGAAGGCAACAACTAGTGTGTGCATAACAGATGCAAGAACTACGTCATCTTCAATTTCGGGGGAAGAAATGAATCGCACAGCAAGCGATTTTCATGTCGTTCTTGACGTTGCTGTAACAGTGCGTGGCGCGGCTGGCGCAAGGAGCAATGTGAAAATCCACAGAGAACGTGAGAAGGCGATGAAAAATGCAGCAGCACGAGGAGCGGTCGAAAGTTCTACGCATCAAGAACATAGAATCCACAACGGTTCAGATTGTCCAGTGGATCATCCGGAGCCAGAAGCAATTGATCAGACGAAACAGCAAGTGGCAGGCGAGAAGATTAGTAAAGAACCGATGGGACAACGACTAGCAGAAGCAGCGGCCGACGCGCCACCAGTCCGTTGCTTACCGGTACCAAGGGGTCTACTTAATATTCCCATGCTACCCGAGTGCGAGCCCGCAAGGCTTGCAAGTAGTAGAGCGAGACGATCACGAGCTCCAGCACATGCAAACCGTCCAAGAAATACCATACCAGATGAGGAAACGGAGAGCAGTATTGAAGAAGAGGACGGTGATGAAGATTGTGCGACGCCTTCAGCGCGACTGCCGGTCGAATCTTCTGCGAGGCAGATCAGACGAGACCGGCGTGCAGCTATGCGTCTTCTAATCGACCCGAACTATCATAGACGCTTATCGATGTCGAGTCAGAACGGGGCAGGAGCAGAGAACGCGGGCCGCGCTGGAGCGCCTCCTCCACTATCTTCTGGTTCTGGAAGTGCAGTTTTCTTTCGATCCTCTCTGACAGATCGTTGGGATCTGCAGACCGCTGCAAGTCCCGCCGCGGTGCGCGGCAGAGCGCGACGACCGCTGCAGCCGAGGGAAGCAGTGGCAGAGTATGGACGATGCTACAAGGAACAAAATCCTAACTACTCTGCTGCTTCCCAGATCCACTATAGCTGCATGTTCAAATCCGTCTTCACACCCGAAAAAAAACCACCGCAGAAACGCAGATCTGCAAGTCGCGACGCAAGCCATGCAGCTGCGTCTCGCAATGAGGCTCACGACGAAGGTTCTAACAAGGCAGGCCAGAGCAGCGCAGCGCGAGAGAGTGAGGACGGGCAAGCCGCCGGCTCAGGCACCAAGAAGAAAGCTAAACAGTAAGGAGTAACTTGTGATGGTACGTAGAAAATATGATGATCATGAAATCGCATTAACATTCGTTTAGATATGTAATAATAATTGAGTGGCTACTAGAATTACAAATGCTCTTCACGTGCGTAGGCGCGATAAATAAAAAGTTTAGAGACGGACACATTGCCATCCCACCTTCGTTTCTGATAGGAATCTAAAATTCTTTTTTCAAGTCCAAAACTTCCCTATTCCCATGCACAGATGAACCAATGTATAGTAGTAGCACAAGCATCATTTAGAATCATTTACAAAAACCTAAGCCGCAACGTTGATCATCTTGTTTCTTCACGCCATGCTTTAGACTATGACTATCGACTGTGCATGTTTTTCTTTCTGTAGCAAATAGCGTGACCAAATGCTCGTGCAACCGCCTACTCGGACCTCCAGCCAGCAAAAGCGTCCACAGAACGTAGCTAGAAGGGGATCAGATGTTAATGTTTCCCTACTCGATATAAGAGAAAACAGGATGCCAATTTAGTAAAGAGTAGAAATTTTTAAATGTGGGCTCCCGCTCGAAAAAATTTTCAGTAAGTTCTCCCGACACGACCAGTTTATCATAATGCCTTTCAACTACTTACTTCTGTTTAATATCTATGTCCCCCGCCCAGGCCCACCTCCTGCTCTGACACACGTGCAACTTCGTTGTCAATCTTGCGGACTTGTCATTGTAGTGACATTCATCGTTTCCAGCTCCTTCAGAACGAGAAAAGTACAAAAGGTTTTTATTCCTCCATAGATTAGCAGCTTACATACATTTAAATTTCATGATAATCACATCATCTTGATACTGATAAAGCAGTCGAAATTCTTGTCATCAGCCGTTACTCATTTTCGTTGTCATAGATAAGGAAACTACTACCCCTCACGAAATAGACTTCGTCGATCAGTGTGCGAGTAGTTCTTCTTATGCTGGATTTCATCATCATTCTTATTTACAATAACCATTTCCACGACGACGTCTTCGACTTCGTCTTCTTGATCCGGTGCAACAGCGACAAGATGAGCTTCGCTGGCAACATTAAAGCTAATGCTGAAAAAAGGGAGAATCCATCCAGTAGTGTGAGAAAGTGTTGCATCCTCGTTCTTGTATTAGTACTAGACGTGGTGGTATTGCTGTAGTTGTAGTAGCAGCAGTACTAGCACTTCGGTTTCCGAGACGAATTTTCGTCCTGCAATAGAGATAGAGTGGCCAACTGCACAGACTTCATTTACTTGGTCGTAATGACGAATCCCTAACCTCTGTGATAGTAATGCTTCAAAAGAACATGGACGATTGTTTTGGAGCTCGCCGTCAGACAAGTGAGGCCGACAGCAACAGTGGAGACGCGTCAATGGTTCGCGTGTCTTTTAACGTCGGTTCTACTGAGATTATCTTGTCGGTCTGAAAGAGACTCAGTGATGGAGATCTGTCGAAAAAGTTACCTGGTGAACAAAGGATTGATTGATTGATTGATTGATTGATTGACTGAGCCACTTTGGCTCAAGGTTTCCCCGCACCTTGTTGCCGTTGTTCTAAGTCGGGAGGTTAGGTCGGGAGGTGGCGACACTTGACTAACTGTTAAGTATGTAATGGGCGATGTTGGCGCCTCCCATTTTGTAACCATTTACTCCACACGAGTGCTCGCCCCACTCCGTGGAAAACAAGAATGATGAAGGGTCTGCTCGATTCGACAAGGCCGCTGATCGCAATGGAGGTGCTAGAACAGTGAGACCTGTGCCCGGCCTTGGAGCGCAGACCAATTGCGAGGTCCCCTAGCATCGGCGGCCTGAGCCGCGCGACTTAGCATCTCTCCGCCTGTGAAGAGTCGACACGGAGAAGAGTTAAGCAGAGTAGCCCTCTCCCCCGCCCTACGCAAACTACTAGTAATTGGACAGAGCTCAAGTGTAGAACAGATCTCTCGCTTTGGCGCTGGGGAGTATTTGTGCCCTGGCTGTTAGGTTTGGAAGAAGAACGTCATAAGCAGAGGCTGACGAAGTGAAACCTTCACCCTGATGGCCCCGAAATTATTAGAAGATCGCATCCCCCCACGGTGAGCATCCGGCTTGCGGGCCTAGCCCAACACGGCCTCCTCGCACCAGTTGCAGTATTGTACTGTCGGGGCCCTTGCGTCTTCCAATGACTCCGTGTCGGGAGACGCGATGGGTGGAGGGTAGCGGGCTTCTCCGGCGGTGGAGAAGTGCGGCGAGAGCCGGTTCAGCATGCATCACGGTCCCTGGCGCGGGCCAGCATGGTAGATCGCGAACGAGGGTGGATGGTCTGGCCATGTGCCCGCGTGACTTTGTCCAGGGATCGGCTCGGAGTGCGGTTCTCTTCCTCAGCTGGGTCGTGAGGGCTCACCCTTCATTAGCCCGACACAGCGTAAGCAAAGCGGGCAGAGTCCAAAGACAGCCGCAGCTAATTTGCGCTTGAGGTTCCTGGTAACGGACTACGCTAGGCGACTCGCCTCTGGTCTTTTGCTATGGTTGATCTTTTGTGGGCTAGGTCAGCGGGAACGCAGTCGTGCTTGCACAGTCTAGAGTTGGCCCTGGGTCTGTTTGTTTCTCCGTTATCCAGCGCCGCTGCTCGTTAGAATGCCGCATATAGTTGATTGATTGACTGACTGCTTGATTGACTGACAGAGTTGGCCCTGGGTCTGTTTGTTTCTCCGTTATCCAGCGCCGCTGCTCGTTAGAATGCCGCATATAGTTGATTGATTGACTGACTGCTTGATTGACTGACAGAGTTGGCCCTGGGTCTGTTTGTTCCTCCGTTACCCAGCATCGCCGCTCGTTAGACGGGCGCATATAGTTGACTGATTGCTTGACTGTTGAAGAGCATCCTCGGTCTGTTTAGTACCTGAAGTACGTCAAATCGGTCCAGGTCCTTGTCGTTCTGGAATCCTCAATCAATTCGTATTAGTCCTCTCATCCATGATGAAACTCCAGTCAGCTCAACTGAATCAGGTCAAGTGGCTTTATCGGTGCTGGAATGTACATGCCCATCAGCGATTCCTCTGTCTGCGTCTGTCCAGCGATTCCGCTGCATTACCCCGCACACGGTCTACCTTCCATCATGCCTTGCTTTCAACGCCCGGCAGAGTCCGCATCTCGACGTTTTCGGTCATCCTCCTGAATAAAGTTTTACGTTTTCATATGATTTCTGACTATATGAATGCGTGCGTGAATACAAGAAGAAGTTTTGATACATCATAATCGCAGACAAAGAGGAGTAAAAGAAGTGACGGATTTTCAATCATCATAGATGCTGCCTTTTGTGTGCTGCTGAAATAGTACAAATTGTGAAACACCTCTCGTCTTCGAGAGGAATATGAAAATAGAAGAGCAAATGCAAAATTATGAGGAATAAGAGCAAGCGTGACACTAAGGACCCCTCTGACGAGGTTGGTCTAGACCAGCTGTTTCGAGCGGATGACACACGTGCAGAAGATGATGACTATGTAGATGACGTTTTAGGCGAAGATGATGAAGACATTTTGACTGGAGTCGAAGACACTGGGTTTCTCGAAGTGGTGAAAACAGTGGTGGATATCGACCTTGGAAACGGAGAGCAGCAACAACGAAGCGATGTAGCGCCTGCCGTTCAGGAAGATCTTGAGTCCCGTCTGATGCAAGAGCTTCAGGCAAATGTGACAGCGGCAACTGGAACAGCGTCGGTCGCGGATCAGGGAAGTGTAGCAAAACTGGAGATGGACCGAAGTTGCACGAGCAACGTGGTCCCAGCCGACGCACCATCCAACACGCATGCCCTGGCCGGAGCTTACGATCCGGTACCGGACAAAACACAGGAGCGTGAGCTTGCCTTGTCTAGGTTCCTTGCTGACGACAGCACAACTGATGTGGACATTTTGCAGGGGTCGACGAGCAACGCATGCGCTAGCATCGGCCGCTCGTCGTTGATGACGAGTACAACGACTAGTGCCAATGCCAAAAGCGCGGCTCCTGCAAGCGGGAGCGATAACGGGGGTTCAAGTTCAACAGGAAGAGGAAACTCTACGGCACCAGTGGCTATGACCACCTTGACGCCTGTGTCAAAGGAAAATCCAAGCGCGAACGCTGGTTCGCCAGCGAAGACGCCAATGGGGTTATTCTCATCTTTTCTTGTAGAAGAGCTGCCGCGAACTAACAACATTCGGCTCAGCAGGAAGGAACAAGCCGAATTGCGAAACCGGAGCACCAGTACAACTTCGGCAGCCGATGTTGGCGGTGGGAACAAAGGAAATAACGGGGAAGAGGAGCAGCATGACCAACTCGTTCAGGATGCGCTTGCGAAGCTGCGCAGGGTATTGAACCGGTCCTCACCCGCAAAGCCGAACGACGAGAAGAACATGAAAGGTCGCGGGTCCAGTTCTCGGACGGGACGAGCGATTGCGGTGAACAACGAGGCTGACGAGGAGGAAGAAGAAGAGGATAGGGAGAGCGATGAGGACGAAGACGACGAAAGCGATACCAGCACCGATGACGAGAATAACGGCTTGTCTGAGTATAAGAGCTTCAACCGCTTGAAACTGAACGCAAAGTACGTCGAAGAGCGGTTACTTGAGGCCGAGAGGGCGCGGGGGACAGGCAGAAATGATGCGGCGGACTCTCTCGACGGTGGCCTTGATGCTCGCAAGATGCGTACTTCGGGACAGGACTATTTCCTCAGTTTAGACCCGGATGTCGAGCGTATTGTGGCAGCAGTGGAGAAACATGAGGATGAGAAGATGCGTGCTAGGAAAAGCTCCACTCTGAACTCTTTCCTGCCAGGCGACAATTCCTCTCCTCGTCCAGCGAGTACCGGAGTTTCACCAAGAGACTTGTCGCGTGATATCCTGGAGCACCCTGGCCCAAACAGTCCCAAGCGAATGAGCGCCACGTTTGCCGCTGGTTTCGCGTCAGCCTATAGCCCAGACGGGAGCTCGAAGAGTGGCATTCAGTCGCTGTTGGCGGGTAGTCCCGCAGGAGGTAAAGTGGTTAGCACATCGGCGACAACAATGTTCGGCGAACCAGGAACAGAAAAGGGCCAGTTCTCCGATGCAAACCTTCCAGAAAGGCCAATCAGCCCGAATGAGGAAGACATAGCAGCAGTTCTCGGAAAACTGAATCAGAGTCTCACGAGTTTCAAGGACGTCGGCGATTTCGGAAGTGTAGTATCACCATCGAAAAAAGACGACGAAGCGAATGAATTTGCAGAAGACGGTGACGACGTGGAAGGTCCAGAAAAGCCGGGAGAGAATGATGGGTATCTGCATAGAATGATTGTGACAAATCACGACATGGAATGTGCTTGATGTGATAATTTGTTTTTCTGCGAGTTTTAAGTATTCACTATGCAGAATCAGACTATTGCTCAAACCACACCAATATTGAAAAACGACGGGGACATGGACATGCACATGTGCTAGAAGTGCTCGAACTCCAACAAAGACAAACTAACTACAGACCTTCTCCTGGTAAGCGTGTTGATTTAGTCGACGACGTTCTGGAAAGTTTGGAAAGTTGTAAGTCCGCGGTAGACAAGATCCTTCAGGAGGCCACCGCGACACGCCCGATATTTAAGGGTGCTGGCGCTGCAGAGCGGGACGAGGCCGTGGAGAAACTAGCAGAGCAGTTGCGCGATAATGCTCAAGGCAAACCAGCTACACCAGGACGCATAGCAAGGCGAGCCAGAGTGGACCGCCTTGTGCAACAGGTGCTGCAAAAGGAAAAACAAACAGAAGTTGACGCAGAACAGAGCAAGTACGCAGTTAAAGTTGTCACTGCGGAAGAGAGGGAGAAACAGAAGTTGGAGGTACGATATCAATCTAGGCTATGCTGACATCAAGTACTTGTAATTTCACAAATCCAAAACAAAAAATCAATCAGGGTAGTTGTTTTCAAAAGACTTCAATTCTTGGCGTCCTTCGTCTTCCTCAAAATCGAAATCAAAAATTAGACATTGCGTGCGGAGCAGGCTGCTGCAGCGGTCGAGCAAGAGCGAAAGCGCAAGAGGCGGACTGAGCTGAACAAAGTGAAGAAGAAGGCTAGCGAAAAAGTCTTGGCGTACTTCGAAACGAAGTATCCTGTAATGTCGGAGGTGGTATCAAGCTTTGAGAACTGGAAGCAAACGGGTAGCGATGCAATCGCAGAACTCATCTGGTCCGACACCTCCATCCCGGCAGAGCGTTTCACCAAACTCAAGTCCTATCAGAAGATCAACCACTTTGTCGGTACTTCTTCTGTTTTCATCTCTTCTTGTTCGTCGCAGTTATTCTTAATATTGCACTAAAAGCAGTGCTCTACCTCTACAGTACCACTGGCTCTAGGCGGGTTTGTGAGTCACTTCATGATGTAAGTACTTGTAGCTGGTGTTATTGTTAGGATATACTGGTCACCAACTTGGCCAAGCTCATCTATCTACCTCATGCTGCAACCGCAAGTCAACATCATCTACTACATTTAATCTTTTCATCTCGTGCAGGAATGTGTGCTATTACACGCAAAAACAACCTTGGTCGTAATTTGATTCGCATGAAGAAGTACTATCCGAAGGAATACAAGTTTTTCCCGGACACGTGGATTCTTCCTACCGATATGTCCGATTTCAAGGCGCAGTTTCAGAACCAATCGAAGAACAAGACCTACATCATCAAGCCCGACAACGGGTGTCAGGGACGAGGCATCTTCTTGACGCGAGAATGGCCGAGTCACATCGACATGACTATGCCTCTAGTGGCGCAGAAATATCTGGCGAAGCCTTTGTTACTTGACGGACACAAGTTCGATTTGCGGCTTTACGTACTCGTCACGGGCTGCGATCCGCTGCGGATTTACATCCACGAGAAGGGACTTGTTCGTCTTGCTTCGGAGCGGTATGTTGCGCCCAAGAGCAAGAACCTGGACAAGCAGATGGTACACTTGACGAATTACTCGATCAACGCTAAGAACCCGAAATTCGAGGAGAACGACGACGTCGACGACGGACGCACGGGCCATAAACGTAGTTTGACGGCGGTAATCGCGTATCTCGCAGAGCAGGGCTGGGACACGGACAAACTGTTTGCGGAGATTGAGGAATTGATTGTCAAAACCCTGATTTCGATCCAACCTTCGCTGCGACATGTCTATCGGAGTTGCCAACCAGAAGACGTGGAGAACAACAACATGTGTTTCGAAATCTTGGGCTTTGACGTGATGATCGACTCCAAGGGAAAGCCGTGGCTGCTGGAGGTGAATCACGCTCCAAGTTTTGCGACAGAAAGCGAGGTAGACCGAGATGCGAAGTACAACGTTTTGCGTGACACTTTTGCCATGCTGCAGTTGAATCCGGACCGTCGGAAGCGCTATCGCAAAGAGATGCTTGCGCGTGCAGAGGCACGAGTGATGGGCGCCCCGGTCCTACGTGGCGGCAAGCTTACCGGAAACCGCTTTGTCTCCGGTGTGCAGGCAGCGGTGGCTGCGAGCAAAGAACAAAAAGAGTCCAACAGCGCAGCCTCATCACCCGAGAAGGTGGGGACAGCCGCTACCGAGCAAGATGATGCGAATCCCTCTGCATCCGGGACAGCAACGGAGAACAAAGATAGCGGCAGCAATAGTGATACAAATGTAGAAGGGCAAGCGGTGCAAGTCTTGTCAGGCAATAATGCAGACGCACTGATCGGGAGCACGGCTTCATTGGGCGATGGCGGCGTCGCTGCACCGATCACTACTACAACGCTATCGCCCGGCAAACAAAGGACTAATGGGAACGCTGGAGCAGGGAATGGCTCAACGGCAGAACCCACTACCTTGGCGTCGGGAGATGGCAAAGCCGTTGCGATGGTGGCTGAGAAGCCTTCCATAGCTTTCGGTAGCACGATGTCTCGCGGCAGTTACGAGTCGCCCGAGAAGACCACCCTCACAAAAAGAGGCCGAGGACACAACAAGAATAAAGAGGATGGGGAGCAACTCCCACAGTGGCCAACAGTTGCTTTTCCGATTCTCAAGGAGCTGGATCGCTGTGAGGAGGTGAATGCAGTGCTCGAAACCACGCAATTTCGCAAGCTCTATCCGCCGCCAAGCATTCATGATTTTGTGAATCACTACGGAAAGTATGTAGATACCGCGTTCGACATCTGGGAAACGCTCACGGGAAGCAATAGTCGTCGCTACCGCTGCTTGGATTGGATCGACGACCAGTTGGCAGCCGCACAAAAAAGACTTGAGGCTGAGAAAAGCGGAAAAAACAGTCAGAAGAAGCCGTCAGTGAAAGAAAAGCTGGAAAAAGAACTGGAAGCGACGCAAGACGAGATTAGTACTCATTGTTCGTAAATATAGTCATTTCAATTTCTTGAAATGTAATATTTTGCTTGCATTTGTATTTGAATTCGTTGTTGTGCCAAAGCGTCAAGTTTGTGTGATCAACAAGAAATATTATAACGAACTCAAAAAACACCGCAATCTCACGTACTTATAATATTGTTGTTCAGATCGTCGCGCGCAGAGCTTGCGATCTCGTGCGCGGTCGGTAGGAGCCTGCTTGCCGCCATCTGCATCTGGTCCCTTGGCGAATGCTACAAAGCACCCGATAACTATCATCAGCAACATCAAGTCTGGGGAAGGGGATCAGAAAGAAGGCGACGGAACTGTTGAAGGAAGTGCGGACGCGAACGGGGACGAGCCGTCGACGACGGACTTGCTTAGCCAAGTTGCTAATGGTTCCGCGAAGAGCGGCAGCGAGGAGGGAACGCCCACTAATGGTGGCACTAAGGGGCAGGGACTATCTTCGACTTTGGGATTGGTGGTATCGGGGCAAGGTATGTCTGCGGGCTCGCAAGCGGAGCGCCCGGCGACGTCTGCGCTAGACGATACAGACGCCTCTCCAGGAACAATCGCGAGCATTGTGGCCGACCGCTTGCGAAAAACGATGCTGTCACGAGGACATGCAGGCGTTGCTGGCCAGGCAGGAATCGCCCCAGGTTCGGCGGGAAATCCATCGACAATACCCTTGGTTGATGTATTGAAGAATCAGCCGCTGGTGAAGGTCGATGTTGCTATGCGAAATGGCGGGCCTCTTGTCGTACCAAACCCCTTGGATGCAAACACGCTACTAGCAGGTGCAAAAATTGTTCCCCCGGCATCGACTGTAACTACCGTAACACCGCCAACAGCACCTACCGTGAAGTCATTAGCAGTTGTGGATGCACCCGCGGTGCCAACGGCGGCAGACGGTACGAAGGCAACGGAAGGAAAAAAGACCACCTCAAGGTAAAAGGCCTCCGCAGCCTTGTTGAAGTTCAAGTTTAACTTCGTAAGCAGCTCTTTATATAATACCGCCCACGTGCCCCCGGCGTGTACACACGCCGGGGCAGGGCGGAAGGGTCTTGCAAATGATACGAGTTACATAAAATCCATACGGCCTACCGGCGTGCTACGAATTACGTAAAGCGCGGCGGGCTATGGAATAAGCTAAGCAGCTACATGCTACAAGCTGCTACGTGCTACGTAAACACTCACCCAGGAAGCACCCGAAACGCCCAAAAGAAAATACTTCAAACGAATGAAGTAAACGAGTAACCGAATACATTTGCCGAGAGTCAAATACTTAAGCAGATCACTCCGGGCCTGCTGTTTTCGGTTCTCCTTCTCAGCGTAGTGGCCGGGTGAAGCACTCCGATCGACTCCGCCCACCGTGAGAGCCTCGCGCGCTCCCTGGCCAAGGTTTTGGGCGTGGGCCCCCTACTCTTGGAGTGTGTTGCGTCTCCAGCATGGCAGTGCCGCGAGGGGGGCCGCAGGCCTGTTGTTTTCGGTTCTCAGCATAGTCTCGCTATATAGTATTTATATTAGAGTAGTTTATTATAGAACGGATGTAGGATGGACTTGGATGGATCGGATGGACCCCCCTGATTCTTCCGATCCTACTTGAGATGGTGGGAAGTCCATCCGATCCATCCGATCCATCCCATCCCGGACCTGGCACCCCTATAAACTGCTCTATAATATATATTTATATGCTCCAGGGTTCAGGGGAGCAGCCTCCCCCTAGCGTAGGGGGGGCGTGGATCCCCGGACCCCTTTTGAAGACTTGTGCCGGGGGTGGAAGGCTTGCAAAGGGGTCCAAGGGTGGACCCCCTCCGCTCCCTCCAGCTGCCTGCGTGTACCCTACAGACTTCCTACGTGCTTTGTCGCCGCAGCAGTGCGTCGGTTGTGGAAGGTCTCCGAAGGCGGCAAAACGCGCAAGGTTGGACCCCCTGGGCCGTGTGGCCTGTACCCTCCGGGCCCTTGGTCATCGGCTTGCTTGCTCTTGAGACCGTGGCCGCCTTCGGCGGCCTTCTACCCCGGAGGCCTCCAGCCTGCGAGGTTCAGCAGAGGCCAGGCGGTCCCTTTGGAACATGCAGAGAGGCGCAAGGGGACGCCCGCGCCCGGTTTTGACGCCTTCCACCCTAAGAATCCGCGAAAAGCAGCGCGGAAAAGAGCGCGCAAGCGCCACCAAAGGGCCAACCACAGGGGGGGGGCGTGCGTCCCTGTGTCATATATTTAGTTACATTTTCGCTCTCGGCTTCAAGTTCGTAACTGAAATGGTCAACGATTGAAAACGATGCTGAGTAACGAATTCTCGTACTTCTTCTTGTTCTTGTACTTGAGCTACTTTTTGAACGACCTTCAGCATTGCTTCTCTTTCAGGTATGCTCATTTGAAGATTGGTGACGTGGTGCAAGTGTTGACAAACCTAGGCTGGGAGAAGGTCGTCGTCCGGCGAAAGCTGGAGAACGGCCGCCTAGATATTTTGTTCCAGGATGGAGAGACGATGCATGATGTGATGCCTCGTCTCCACGATAAGGTGTTAGGATCTTCTGGCGCTTTGAATAGTACGACAAGGTCTTCGGGTGCCGGTCAGCGAAACCCCAGCTCTTCTGGATACGGAAATCAAAACAGTGGTGGACTCTTAGCAACCGGCGTCGGCCGCCTTTCGCGCCAAAATCACACGCGTTCTGCACATCTGACACCTCTCAGAGCGGGCGGGAGTAAACCGGCCACGGCAATGAGCATATCGGCGGCCACCTCCTCCAAGCTGGACGGCGAAGGGGACAGCATATTAACACACGGAAAGGACGCGGCAATTTCCTCAGGCGAGGGAACAGGCGTTGACTCCGGTGCGCCAACAGCGCCTCCTCCACTACCTACAAAGGGTGAACAAATGTCCGCGAGTACCACAACACAGGGACCACCGTCAGGCGCGACGAGTAGTTCAGAAGCTCAGTCAACATCGGCTTCGGCGCCGCCAGCGAGTTCCACTATTTTTCTCGCCCCACTAGCAGGCCCTGCAACTCCTGCAGCTGTCGGAGGGGTTCCTACTTCGTCGGCTGACCAAACAAGCAGCGACCCTAAGTACTCCCACTTCATTCAGATTCTATCAGAGCCCAGCAAGACGCCAATGAAAGTTGGGAATCGCGGGGCAGGAGCGCAAACGCCAAGCTCAGGACAGCGCAGGACTACGACTAGCATTAGTTATGCGAGCGGGACGCCGGGAGCCCTAGGGCCTTCGGCGCCTGCGTTGATTATCAGTAACAGCAGTTCTTTTTCTGCTGCACCAAGCACTCCAGCTCGAAACGAACAGAATACCACTGCCAGTACAAGTACACCAACACCGGGTACCCCTGCTGATGGTCGTACCACATCTGCCAATTCAGGTGGGGTGCCAGCAGTTGGAGGAGCCGGCGTTGTGGGCGTGGGAGTGACCCCGAGTGCTAGTGGTCCGTCGACGTCACAAAGTCCTGGGAATCCACCACTCTTACCAGCTGCAAATCTCACAGCACCAACCGCTGGACCACCTAGTGCGCCTAGTAGTCCTCTCAACCGCGGCGCCACCGCTAGCAATCCGGCTCCCAATGCACTAACTTCCTCAGGTGGTCCAACATCTTCACAGCTTAATGCTTCTGCCTCGGCGCCGAACTTTCACAGCTCTTCTAGCACAAGTGCGGGAGACTCGTCAAATTCTGCAGCGGCAGTAGGAGCCTCGCCTGTGGCCGTAGACAATTCGCAGCAGACCTTGACCCAGCATCTGATGGATCCTCGCTTTTTTGGTACAGCTTTTCGTGGCTTGTCCTCTTCGAGTAACACAGGCACTGCTTCCTCGCAGGCTCGGCCTGCGAAGTCAGCAGCTTTCAACGTTGCTTCTAACCTGTTTGTAAAGCCGATGATGCATCGCGGTGCGCCGTTGCACACGCAAACGGCAGCCCCACCGAGCAGTGTGTTGGATCCGAACCAGAGTCCCGCTGGTTCCGCTGCGGGTGGCGCCTCTTCGGGTACTACCATGATTTCCGGTGGTAACGGTGGCGTGCCAGCTGGAAGTGCGACTGCTGTTTCCATGCCGACTACGCCCTCTGGTGCTCACGGCGTGCCTCCGGCCAGCACACTAACGCACCAATATCACCAGTACAGCGTGAGTGCGCTTGGAACAAGTGGAGTCGGGGTGGCGGCCCATTTGAAGGTCAGCTGTAGCCCGAGCACGCCACAGCTCTACGCACGGCACTCTTCCCGAACTGGAAATCGGACGAAAACGCTTAACCAGATCGGGTCGAACATCATGCGCAGTCCGGACCGAAACTCCGTGTGGCGTCAATCTGGTTCGAATAATTTTCAAAGTCCTGATCCCAAATTAAGAAATCAAGATATTGTCAATAAAGAAAAATTTTTGATTCAGTCGGAAGCACTCATACGGCTCACACGAGGTAAGTAATTCCAACAGAGAGAATGTACGCGTGATATAGATACTTCATGTTCATATTCTCGTACCAAAATTTTGCCTAACTTACATGCTGGTCAAGTGCGATTGACAGTGAACTGCACAGCATCTAACTTATGCTCTGAGTACCGGCGCAGTGGGCGGGAGTCAGGCGAGTCATTTCCTCGAAATGAACCAGCACAAGGCTCCTCGAAATTTGTGGTCGATGCCAGCGGCAAACAGCCATGTGCGTCGTGCAAGGCACTGAAACTCCTTGTGAACAACCAAAGGGTAAGTTTCGTAATTTTGTTAGTACATAATTGATCGGGACATTAAAGAAGAGACTTGCTAACATATGAATAGATTCCATTCAGTAGGCTTCGCCTGCGTTAGCTTATGCTTAAACATTTTCAAAGAAAAAGTGAATCTGGAGACTGAATAAGAGATTGATAAAAATGAGTAGAACAACAACAAGAGCACACGCTTATGTAGGTGGTGGTCGAATTCTTAAGACTGTAATGAAAATTGGTTCAAATTCAAAAATTGAAAACAAGAAACCGAGATCGTAGCACCATATTATAGTCTAGTAGAAATTTATTCTTTTAAGTAGTCTAGATCAAAGGATACAGTTACAGCATTACGATTATCGTAAGCGGGACACTGCTGCAAATGAATAAGTCAACATGTAACAGCTAATATCATCTTTTTCCCACGTAAGATTCCATCTTCTATGACATATTCCATTGAAAAAACACTTCACACAACGGACAGGAAAACTGCACGACTACATATACATGCATGTACTCTGTAACCTAGTCTTAAAGACATAGACAAGATTCTAATTGGACAAAAAAGATAAGTAAGATAGACGAATCAACTGAAATAATGAACGGGAAATAGATGCACATGTAGATTTACAAGAAAATACAATTACAAATAGATGATTGATGATCCTTTTGCTTTTCTTCTTCTTGATGCGGAACCGACACGAA
The DNA here is from genome assembly GCA_905178165.1 of Amoebophrya sp. A25. Classification (NCBI taxonomy): domain Eukaryota; class Dinophyceae; order Syndiniales; family Amoebophryaceae; genus Amoebophrya; species Amoebophrya sp. A25. The sequence goes on along the minus strand of CAJINU010000030.1, from coordinate 1,032,892 downwards.
GCAAAGCCAGTTGATGAAAGTTGGGCACAGCCATCATTCTCAACAGTTATATACTACGTAGGATGTTGCTTGTTGGTACTGCATGGGAGAAGATACACCACGGAAATCATGAGTTTTTATGCAGATGATCGACCGACATGCCATATTCATCTAGAAGAGGCTGGGGGATCTCTGGGGAATCTTCCCTCTGTGAAGACACGACTTTGCGATCGTCACATAGACATTGACCAGTATATTTTTCAGAATTGTAAGAGGTATTACCAAAAAGAACAAATGTTGAACATCATGAAGTCATCGAGCCGCAAATGCAACTGCTGTACCAAAAGCTCACCTTGGAAGAAAGCGAAACAAGACTACAAATTGATGACACTCGCAGACTTCGTCTGTCAGGCGAAAGATGTGGGGAGTCGCGTGTGCCCTTTGTGTTCGGAATCCCAAACTTGCTTCTGGATGGTAGAAATTTCCCATCGTAAGATTTTGTTCGTCTGATCTTCAATCAAGCGATGTCATTCTCCACGGAGGCGGTGGTGATGTAAAGTTGGATCATGTTTTTGTTGTTCCTGCGGGTTTCATTTCATGGTAAATATCCTTCCTTATTTAGTACCTTCCACCATGTAGAGTATAGCTATAGATGCATCTTCTGTGTTCGTCCTTTCTCCTTCCAAAGTTAACCTCTTGGGAACAGGGGAAAGCTGTTAGCTTCTCCATAAATATCGTGCAAAAAATTTATGCTTTACACTCTCATCTGTTAGCTTCTCAATATCGTGCAAATTAATGCTTTACACTCTTTGGATAAAGATATCATTTCATGATATGTTATGAACAAGTAGGACAAGGATAGCGCAGGACATGGGTATGTTGACGTGTTCCGTCGTGCTCTGGTTGTGGATGCCGCCTCTATCTGGTCTGCTGTGGTAGTACACTGATGTGTAGTGCTGGTATACGTATATAGAGCTAAAGGCAAACGTGAAAGGCATCCATTCCACTTATACCTGCTTCCCGAAATGTCTTCTTGTTTATGTTTTTGAGTACACCACGAGTTTTAGAAACTAACCCATACTTATATGGTGATAGATACTTGCTATTTGCTCGACTCGACAAAGCAATATGCCGTGTCAGCAGGAGCTACCAGACAATTAGTAGAATCTTCAAATTCAATTATATTTTGGGAATAAGTTTATAGAGATAAGACGCGGCGAGATCGCGCAGAGACGTCATCAGCATGATGGAAGAATCTGCTGCTTCTGCTTCCGCTGGTCCTTCCGTGGTTAAGAGACAGCGAAAGGTCTCTGCCGTTGCAGATGAAGGAAAGAAGCAGGATGGCGAATCGGAACAGCGTGGAGGGAGAGGTAGAAACTATTCGTAAAATCCGATTCTTGCATTGCCGCCGTTCTTCTAGTCGGTGGCATCATGTGAAATGAGTGTGTGAGAGCGGCTAGAATTGACTGCAGTCGTACATGTAGTTGAATCCGAATCCTAAGTAAGCATATTACGACCACAATTCACATTGTTCTTTTACCAAAATACAAGGTGAAGCTGAAGCTAGTACTACTATATACAGAGTAGCTTATAGCACGCATGGTGCATGGAGTAGCATGGAGTGCATGGAGCGCAGAGCTTTAAGGGGCGCAAGAAGCTCCCCCTTTAGCTCCATGCTACTCCATGTGATCCATGCACTCCATGCCATGCGTGCTGTGAAACCTTATAAATTGCTCTGCGTATAATCGACACATTGTTCACCTACTAGGCGCTCCTGCACTTGCCAGCAAGGCGGCGGTCGCTGCAAATGCTAAAGTTGAGACTGCCGTGAGGGCTTCGACCAGTAGTTTCCAGCCTGCGACTGCGAGGACAATCAACCTTGTATCATCTCCCAATGGTCAGTCTTGTCAATTACAGGAATTACATGGGAGCGCAATTGGTATCAAAAAGGCCGATACCAAGCGGGCATCTTCACTTGCTTCCGTTGGCGCAGAGTCTGGTCCCGCGCGAAGTGCGGAACCGGAAATCGAGGAAGGTGACTGGGTACGAGTCACCAAGAAGAAGCATCCATTGGCCAATATGGACGCCGGGTACGTTGTCGAAGTGCGCCGTGAGCAGAAGAAAAACAAGAAGGGGACAGTCGTCAAAACTGTGCCTGTCGAGTACGTAAGAAAAATTTACTGCATTCATTCTTAGTATTCGTCTTGTTCATCTTCAGGATCAGAATCAGATATAGTACCTTTGCTTGTAGTACCTTAACGTTAACCTTACACTTACAGTCTGTGTCTCCTGCTAGAGTGAAAAACTAGAATATTGATCTTCAGTCATGTACAGGTTGTTATCGTTCCGAACATTTTGGCCCTGCAAAGTAGCGCAATGGCAGGCGCAGGCCTACGAAAGTACAAAGAGCACACGTTGGATCCCAAGATTGTGGTTCGAACAACGGCAAACGAACTGATCGAAGAAAAGCTGTACCATTGTCTCGGCCTCGAGCGCGATCATCTGGATGAAGGAGAGGATCAAGATCATGAGGAGGACGATGACGCGGAAGATTACACTATAACACATGGTGAGTCAAGAACGGTTGGAACAGTTGACGTAAACAACGAACAGTCGTTGAAGAAGGAGCAGGGTGCTGTTCGTGTTGAGCACACCGAGGATTGTGCCCCTCTAGAAGCGACCAGAGCCGGTGAGTCGAAATTACCGTATTTTGGTCAGCAAGAAAAGTCGCCGAGGGCGAATGCAGAAGAAGCCGCGGAACAGAAGACCACTGATCATGGAGCAGGAGGTACTTCCTTGGATCGTTTTCGTTGATGTTTTTCATCGACAATGAGAATATGTTGTATATCAGTCGGTTGCTAATAATTCTGCTCTTGGTAGTTGTAGTAGTTCTAGATCTAGAAGATGACCGTCAGGAGCGAATCTAAGTATCTGACAACACAACAGCTGGTGCGTCGTCGGCAGCTGCAGCTGTTGAGGAGAATGGTCTGAAGCAGCCTGTAACACCACCTGTCGGAACCGGTGCAGGTCTCTTCGTGAAGAAGCCATCAGCACAAAGATTGGAATCTTCTGAGAAAAAAGCACCGTTGTCGGCCAGCAAGATGGACAAGGTGCTAAGTGCACCTAAAAGTGCTAGCCGTGCAGCCAGTGAGGGTGTGCTGATCGGGAAGCAGTTGGTAGAGCGCGTTGTGCCATACAGCACTGCGACACCCCGCGTCGGCCGCAGTTCTCGGGGTGGCAGATATAATCGCAGCCCAGTGCCGAACTCGGCACATCGTCGAACGCCTGGGGCCGAGTGGATGCTTCCCTCAAGACACTCGAGTGCGCGAAAGAGAAAGCAGGAAGAACTCGATGAAATTATGGGGAGTAAGAGCCGTCGCAAGCGGGGACGTTCGTTGCTTTCGTCTGACGAGGAGGACGAAGCTGGTGACGAGGATGAATTATTCCAGACCAGAGTTTCCATTTGTTCCAACGGAGGCACCAACCAGACTGAGCAAAACCTCGCAGTTTCATCTGTCCACCATCAGGACATCGACCCAGCCAGAAAAAGTCTGGTTTTTGACGACACGGAGGAAGACGACATTGAAATGCAGCCTGTGCAGCAACAGGACAGTGCATTCGGGTCCGCGTCTCTCCGTAAGGGAACGAAAGCGTCTCGGAAGCCTTCAGGTATTCCTTCATCAGGATCCAAGAAACACTCCGCTTTGTTCGCCCGCGGTGGCGTCTTTGGGCGCGGCGCAACCATCCGCGGTCGCGACCGCACAGCCGTGGTCATACCTCGAAGTGAGGGAAAACAGGTGTCCAGTGCCAAACGCGTGCTAAACTTACGGGAAGATGAGGATATGGATTTACTGGACGCACACCATCCGCCTATGCATGACAGCGGTATGTGTCCTCCCTCAAGTGTTGGACCTTCTGCTATGATGCCGGGGGGTATAACAAACGCATCTGCAGCAACTTTTTCTAGCTCTCCTTCCCTCGCACCAGGCTCGTCTTCGTCTACTTTATTTGGTACTACCTTTACTTGCTCGATCTCGCTCTCGGGAGAGCCACAGGAGCACCACGAACCCGGAGGTCACATCATCGAACTAACAACCGGAGAGACAGTGTCATCTCGTCTGTTTGAAGACGATTTAGTGGTGCCGCCCGGGAGTAATGGGGCAGAGCGGGAGAGTACCTCCAGCATGGACGTTGATGAAGGCGCCAAACCGTCCTTGTTTTCTCACCAGGCGGCTCCCGTCAAATCTGTATCTGCGCGAGAGGAAGTCCCACCCACTCAGCTTCCATCCGCGCTGGAGGGAACGGAAGCATATAGTGAACGCCGCGACAGTCAATGTAAAAGTTCCGCGACAACATCAACGAGAATGCCAGCTCCATTAGCCTCAGCAACCCCTGCGAATCTGGAAGCATCTCCAGTTTTTTCTTCGAGCGCCATTAACGCTCCTATGGCTATGGCGTTACAGTCGACAACAGCGAATTCGGAGCACAATGGATCTCGCGGGTCGACGGTTAACGACCGCGAAGCACGACGCTTTTGTGAGCGGTACACAGTCCTTGAAGAGGTTCGCCCAGATCTCGAGACTTCTGATGGTGAGGCGCTACCTTTACCAGAGCCCGTCGAACTCGATATGCTCCCGCCAGAAGGCGCGGCTGCTGCCGGAGACTCTTCTACTTCCGTGAATGTCGAGGTAGCAGGCGCAGTAGATATCGATGCCGTTCCTGATCATACCAAGACCCATGGGAGCATCGCTGCTGGTATTAGTAGCTCATCCAGCGCTGCGCTTCGACCTTGTGGCGCTGCATCTGGTGTCGCAGGAGAACACGACGGCTCCGGCAGCATAGAAGACAGTGCGCGGAGCCGTGTAAGAGGTGGCTTTGACGAGGAGTCGAATCCTGACGTGCACTGGAAATTGAAGCAAATAGATGAGGCACGTGCGCGCAGAGAAAGCCGCGAACAGCGAGGTGCAAGAACAATCGGGGAGTTCTCACTCTCGCTTACTGCACAACCAAGGACCGCATGCATCACTAGGCTAGCTGAACCGGAACCGCAGGACATCAAAACCGCAGAGCCAGAGCCGGCCGAAGAAAATAAAATGAATCTTCCGACAGCGTCTTTGAAGCGCCCACGCTCGGAAATCGAAAGCGGAGAGGGCGCACTGACAGCGAAAGCCACTTCATTGTCTTTTGGTGGGAAAGTCGCTGTCTCGGTCCTCTCTAATACCGATTTACAACGAGTGGCGAGGCCAAGGGTCGAGAGCGTCGATGCTTCACGTCGTGGCCAGCGATTCAGCTGCGTCAGCAGCAGAAGCAGCGAGATCGATACCACGAACATCGACAGCGATCTATTTTTTTCGGATGTCGCGTCTTTGCCTCCAGTGAACCCACTAGCAAAGAAGCTGAAGCATGGTGTTTCGATTGCGAAAGTATCTTCAGGACCCAGGTCGCCCCTCCGTGGTGGCGTTGGTGCACGCGCAGCAAATTCTACTGGTGGCAACATCATTCCACCATCTCCCCGCAAACCTAGTAAAGGGGACGCGGCTCTCCTTCGAGTGGCCGGAAGGAAGATGAAGGAGCAGAACATGTCAACATCTTCATCAAGTGGTCAAGCGAATCTTCAGATGAAGATAAATTCCTCGCCTCGTTCTGGTAGTAATGCATCTCGTGGGCGGTCGACTGGTGATGCTGCTTCGGCTGATGCGACTGTTGCCGCTTCGACATCTTCAGGACTTGCGGACTTTCAGAGAAAAATGGACAGCCTATTAGGAACTACTACTACTAGTGCATCGCAGCATGTCAACAAGCCTGAAGTTGTGTCATCTGCAGGTCCGTCCTCGACCGCACCAGTAGTTCAAGGCAGAAGCAGTGGAACAGGCCCAGGCGGCGTTGCTCATGGGGGCACACTTCGCAGCGCGCCGCAGCATGGTGCTAGCTTTCAGCCATTGCGTAAGCAGGTTGCGCAAACAAATAAGTTGTTGGCACATCAGGGAAAGATGGAGGTGATCAAGGCAAAGAGGGCTGCGCCTGCTGAGGCTTTGAGCCGGCGTACCATACAGGCCAGACTTAAGAACGCTATTAGCCAAATGGGAAGCGGAGTTCCGTTGTCTGGCGCTGGCGGTTCAGGCATGATGGGCAATAAGGCGTCTAGCCACCCTTGTTCTTCTCATTCCACTTCCAGTGCGGGTGCGGCGCGACCTCTCACGGGTGGTTCGCGAGTGCTCGGCGGAGGATGTTCGACGAAAAACAGTATCCTGCGGCAGGCAGCAGAAGAACAGCAGCGGCAGCTCCAGCACCGAGGCAGGACTACAAAAGGAAGCGTGGTCGCGGACTATGTTCAAGAGCAAAGTGAAACCAAGAACCATGACCCCCACCATCTTGACTCTTCTTCGAAGATTCCGACAGTGAAGGAGCTGGAGGCTGCGTCACAGAAGATTGCCGATGTTTACAATGCGTCACTTTTGCAAGCCACAACAGACGGACCCAGCGAACGCTTCAAGCTGCGAGAGTATCGTAGGGATCAGCTACAACAAGCATCCGGTGTCCCTGCTCCCATCCTTGCGTGGCTCGAGCGCCTAGACCAAATTCGAATTTGCGGGAACATGGTCTTCTTCACTCTGAACAAGTCCAGCGCTGCGATGCGCTCATGAAATATGTACGTATTTTCATAAGAAACACACGCTCACGCATATTACATAAAAGACTCTGCAAGTCCCACTGGAGATCGTGATGTACTTACATGTGATCGCGAAATCGCACTCGCAAAAGACTTCACCTGCCAAAGTTGCTGGTTATAGCTTCAGTGAAGGCTAGGAGAGGTTCCTATCTGAGGTTCCTATAAAGACCTATCTCATCTTCCAACTACGCGAATATCATTTAGATGATTTGAATTTAGGAGGAAGTTATCATTTACCATATTGTAGTTCAACGCAACATCATTTTGATGACCACAGAGGTTGCAGAAGACTCGATTGCTTGACTTGGGTGTGCTGAAAGTGGTTGTCCACCTCGGAAAACACATCAGAAATCTACTTGCTCATTCACGAAGGCCTAAAAAACTAAAACTAATTCCACTAATCCGACCAGAAGTACCACGACATCAGTCAGATCATAAATGGTATGACATCATTCAATCGATCCATCACTCTTTCGCTGGTGAGGATGGTGGAAGAGCATCCCTGATCGATGAAAGAAGCACTGCTGAAATCTTCACTTATTTCACCTCCGAAAACCGAACCTGGTCGTGGACAACTCGCGTAGACGTACAGAGAAATATACAGAGAATTTGTAGAATAGTCCTTCCTGAATTTGATACAAGAATTATATAAGATTAGAAGATCCCCGTCGGCTTTCGAAGAAGTTATCGAAACATCGATAAATTATAGTTTGGTCTAGTACAACTAGCCTACTCGTGTGCGAGTTCAACTGTAGTTCCCGCTGTAATTATTCGGAATCTCAGATACAGGACGTTGTTCATGTTGATGATACAACAGAGGTAAGACCACGCAAGTCATAAGTTTCTTTGATACCATACAGACAGAAGCAGGATTGTAACTAATTTTTGACTCGCCTTTGCGGTAATTTCAAGAAAATAGCTGCAATAAGAATTAGTTGTATTTAAATTGATCTTTTGGTTTCGCGTTGGAGGACAACATCAACAGCATCACCCATCACCAGTCTCGTTCAACATACCCACTACAAGCGGCTCTACTCTTCAGCCACATCATCATCTTATCTACATTGCGGTGGTCTAGTGTCCATGTTTTTTGGTACGTGGAATGTACTCATGAGCATCTATAAATTTAAACCATCACGTGAGGGAGGACGCCCGATCTTAATCGTCCGTCTAAAGACTTCTGTCGAGAGAAAAACACGTTCCGCAGTATCATCATGTGCTGGTGGAAGATGTTATTACCTTTTTCAACCTCTTCCATGATCTCACCCTTTCTTTTCTCATGGTAAGAACGTAGCACACATCAACTCGAGGTCAATACCGAACGGCTATTGATCGCCGTCCGAATGCCGCCAATGAGCGTTAAGACTGGCACAATGACGTCTGTGGAAGTCACACTTCACTGCTATCATGAGTTTCCCATGGTGGATATTTGTTGAACACGTAGTACAGGATCAGCACGATGATCACCCGTAATGAGTTGTTTCTAAGCGCAAGGCATGCAAAAGAAAAGACAAAGAGACCGAGGAGAGAAAGAGGACTGCGATATGCAATAAGACGATTGAACGTCATCCGCGAGAGGAAAAGTAAATCTCTCTGTTGTCGAATGATATTACATTCCCACTTTTCATAGTTGAAGACAGACCACAAAAGGCATAGTGAATTTCAGATTTTGTCAGGGTGTTTCAGTAAAATGAAAGATGTAGATATTTATATTTTTTTTATATATAATACTAGTCGTATCCCGTGTGTTCAGCGGAGGTTGAGAGGGGAGAAGGCTAGTGAGAGAGGAGTGAAGGCTGCTAGTGGCGGCAAAGACGTGGAGAGAAGTCTGCCCGCGAGGATCGACGCGTCTGTGACTTGATGGAAGGGGAGCTCCAGCTGGGGCAAGCGGGACGTCGATCTCGCTGAAGTGTGGCGCTTTGCTTCCGCAATGCCCAATATCCGAAACGTCATAGACCCGACACTCATCGACTAACACCCGGCAACGCTTGCAGCCTTTTGGCCGGTGCTTGCCTCCGCGCGTCCACTGCTTTACCCGTCAAAGACGAGCAACCGCCTCGAAATCCTGCGAAAAAGGCCACAGACGGGCCCACCGCCGTCGCAACGGTCACCGATTGCTGTGGCCAGCGAAAGGCGGCGGGCCCGCACGGTATCAGCGCATCGCTGGACATGGTGCCCCACCATGCCGCAGCTGTGGCGTAGTTGCTTGCAGCGGCGCGGCCCTGCAGCCTCTTGATGCAGTGCGCTTCCGGACGTGCGCCGCGTTCGTCGGAGACATTACACGGACCAAGCGCGCACGGCGGAGGGACACGATGGAAGCCGCTAACGGCTCTGCGGCGGTCGTCGCTCTTGTCGGCGCCGTCCCTCTCGGCGCGGCGAAGCCACCACGCACCCAGGCCTTGCATTTTTGGACAGGTCGGGCCCTCTGACTGCCTCCATCCGCCGTGCCAAGTGCGGCAGTCCAGTCTTGTCCTGGTGGCGCTATCTCGGTCTCTGCGCGTCGTGTTCTTGGATGTAGTGCAGCGACGGCGTGGCGCCAATGTATTGTCTTCCGCTATTCAATTAAGCGGCCCCCGCCCGCATCCCGTGCCACTCTGTCGCCGGACGAGGGTCTGCCCGGGAAACAGCCGGCATCGGTTTACCTTATTCTGTGTAGCTCACAGTCTCAGCATTGCTCACAATCTCAGTGCATCCGGCAACCATTCCAAGCGCCTGCTGAGTGTTCGCCTTAAATAAGCCCTGACTTTGAAAACTCTGACTTTCAGCACTCTGAGGCGGCAAGCCCTGACGTTGCGAGTTACTTAACCACCCCAAGCGCCTGCTGCGTATTCGCTTTACACTCTGACTCTGAAAAAGAAAACTCTGACTTTCAGCACTCTGAGGCGGCAAGCCCTGCCGTTGAGAGTTGAGGAGGCAAGCCCTGACATTGAGAGCTGAAAGGAGCGCGCAGCCCTTTTGTTTGCTTTAAACTCTGACTTTCTTTGAAAACTCTGACTTTCAGCACTCTGAGGCGGCAAGCCTTGGCGTTAAGAGTTGAGGAGGCAAGACTTGACGTTGAGAGTTGAGAGGAGCGCGCAACCCCGAGGGGGCGTATCCTGAGGCGCGCGCGTGATAATTGCAAAACGAAAAGTGCCCAAAAATCTGACATGCAAAACCTTGGCAAGAGATTACGCGTTCGCAACCCTCAGGGGTCAACCCTGACATTTGTGCAGTTTTTTGCCAACTCTGGGACTCAAAACCTTGGGAAGGACTCAAAATTTTGAGACTTCGCCGTCGGTGGCGAACGCTGTGACCTTAGGCCTTGCGCCTTAAACTCGGGGAGTCGTGGCTTTTGTTTTCGCCCCCCTTGAGATTCACCTTGCAGCGCCTTAAAACCTTGACAACGGACCCCGTCTTTTGTCGATTATTAATAAAGAAGGAGGCAGTTTTTAAGTTGAAGATGAGCGCCAGCGTCAAGAAGGTGTGGCGTCTGTGAAAGCCAAAACTTGTTTACTACTACTTGGATGGAGCTCGAACTTCTTTAAGTGAACAGTCTCAGTCTACTACTCGTCTATTAATTATGCATGGGTGCTACCGATACAATTATCATATAGCAGAGTAGTTTATAGCACGCATGGCGCATGGAGTAGCATGGAGTGCATGGAGCGCAGAGCTTGAAGGGGCGCAAGAAGCTCCCCCTTTAGCTCCATGCTCCTCCATGTGATCCATGCACTCCATGCCATGCGAGCTGTGGGGCCTTATATATAAAATTGCTCTGATATTATATGTTCCAGGGCTCAGGGCTGGAGGCCCCCCCCCGATCTAACTTTTTGAGGGGGGGGGGCCTGCCAGCCCCGGCCCCTCTTTTCGAGGGGCTGCCGGGCGGGAAGGCCTCAAAGCGCCCGCTTCTGACCCCTTCCCGCTTCTTGCTTGTGCCCTAGAGCGCCACCAAACCGGAGGACGTTGAAGCTGGCGAAGGAGGCAAGGCAGGGCCCCGCTGCCTTGTTGCGTGTACCCTACAGACCTGGCAAAGGTGGCAAAGGCAGGGCCCCGCTGCCTTGTTGCGTGTACCCTNGGCAAAGGCAGGGCCCCGCTGCCTTGTTGCGTGTACCCTACAGACCTGGCAAAGGTGGCAAAGGCAGGGCCCCACTGCCTCGTTGCATGTACCCGACAGGCCTGGCAAAGGTGGCAAAGGCAGGGCTCCGCTGCCTTGTTGCGTGTACCCCACAGACCTGGCAAAGGCAGAGCCCCCCAGCCTTGTTGCATGTACCCTACAGACCTGGCAAAGATGGCAAGGCTGGCGCCCTCTGGCGTGTTGCGGTACCCGACAGAGCTGGCAGAGGAGGCAAGGCGGGACCCACCCCCTTGGCGTGCGGCATGTGGCCAACCATACAGACCGCGCAAAGGTGGCCAGGCTGGGCCCCACTGGCGTGGTCCACCACAGATCCATCCACAGGGGGGGGCCTCCCTCCCTGGTGCGTATATATATTCTCATAACAAACTTCGAAATCATCTAAATCTAGAATTTTTGGTGAGATTCGTATTTCATAGCGTGTTGTCGCTTCCTTTCTGCACCTGTTAAATCATAAGAGAGTTTTGTGTAAGCGCTATTAACGTGCTTTCGTTTTAATCTTTCTTTGTCTTGTCGTGATGTAGTTCGTTTTTATAATCAAAATCATGATTACTTTGATGTCGAAATAGATGCATGCTGGGAAATAATATATATTGTGTTATTGTTTTTCTAGTAGACTAAGTAGTTTTTTGATAACTATGGCTATGCCTATGGCACATGCATGGAAAGCGTGGTTCACAATTAGAAAAGTGCTGTTCTCCTGCTGTTGCTGATAATTGCACGAGTGCGCCAATTCTGCAACAGGGCGACAGACTTTGTCTTTTCGATCACCATGCTGCCGATATTGATGTGTGAAGAAGAGCGTGCAGACGAGGCTAAATTAGTGACAGAGTGCGAAGCTTCTCGTGCGAACGTTTGGCAATCCGAGCTTCAACATGTTCGCAAGCACGCATTTTCTGCGATGGTAAACGAAGGACAATCCGAGCTTCAAGAGGGGAAGCGCGCAGCTTCTATGTTGGAAAGTGAAGGTCCTGGCCGTGACCACGACCACGACGACAAAAATAAAGATGTAGCAGCGGCAGATGACGCGGCGGCAGGAGATACCAGTACGCAGCTTCCACTCCCACAGGCTTTGCTTACGATCTCCAGTCGGCACTCCACCACCACAACACTGCTAGCCACATGGCCAGATATGCTCGCAAACAACACAACGACGGAAGTTCTGGACCATCATCACCCAGGATTGCTCGGGCTTGAAGCGCTAACCGACTGCAGCAGCGGACCCAGTGGAGGTGTGGAATCCATGAAAAAAAATACGATTTTTCACCCTGAAGAAGCACGCAGAGATCATGAAGATGTCCCGCGGACGAGGTCGAACACCCGCTCACCAGGAGACGAGCACGAAGGCCACATGAACTTTGCAGACACAATACCAGTTAATGGGTCTGGCACCATCAATGTACTAGTACATCATGATGTAGAGCCAAATCATGATCAGGCTCTTCTAGGTAAAAACGAACGAATTGAAGAGCGGCCACGTGTTGCTGAGGAGGAGGACGATGGAGGATGTTCTTCTGTTGTTGAGGGAGTCGTAAAAATAGACACAGATCAGAAAGGCAGCTCCAGCGCCCATGCTGAAGAAGGCGACAAAGAAAACGCGTTGATGTCTTCCGGACGTGAATCCAATGCAACGCTAGTAGACCAGCATTTGCTGGCGCAGCATGAACTCGGGCGCGCTCTCACTTTCCACGATTGCTCACGAAAAACCGAGGATATGCCGATTGGATCCTGCTTTGAAGTCGAGACTGAAGCTGAACCTGAAGGTGAAGTGATCTTCTTAAACTGTGGCGAAAAAGAGCGGCGCGCACTTGTCTGTTTCGGCGGCCCCGAAGATACTCGGGGCGTATTGGATTCAGCCCGCAACAGCATAGGAGTGGATGTCGTTGTTCGAAATCAACAAGAACAGAATGGCGGGCAATGTCTAGACAGGGGCACTGTTTTCGACTGCAGCGTGGAGCTAGACGAGGTACATCATTCCGCTGGAAGTGGCAGGCCAGAGAGCGCAGGTAGAGAGAGTGCGCTCGTAACAACGGAAATCGGCTCATCGCATGAAGCAATGGCTAGAAATTCAGCAAGTGTGCCAACGGCGAATGATGGCAGTGGTGGCGGATCTTGCTACGACTCCCTGGGTGAGCACTACGTCAATGGCATGGACGGCGCACGTTCGGGACTCCTTTCTTCATCATCGCCAGTTACGTCTGGTGCGACTGTCAGTAAAAAACCAGCTGAATATGTGACGCCCATGGAGACTTTGGAGTCCGGAGTAAAACAGACTCATCAACATAATTCGAGTGAGCTAAAAGCGAGATCACGGATGCAGCAGGCAAGCGTAATCAGCGACACAATCGCCACAACTGCAGGGTCTTCGTACAACAACCAGCATTATGGCCGCGGTTTTCTCAGCATTAGTTGTAGTTCCATTTTTTCTCGAAAAATTTGAGAATCCGAAGTAGAGTACAATCTTGCATGTCTTATTTTTTTGATTGAGGCTGATTTCGTCTTCCTAGTTGTTCTTTTCTCTCTAAAAGCATTATGCTGCGGGCGTCGGTGACTCCTACCATTTTCGGCAATACAGTCCACCTACGCCGTCGCCAACACTCGGAGAAAGTTGTTTACCGAGCACGACATCGCCGGAGCAAGACCTCTCGCCTCGTCGCAGTTTTCGAAACAAAAAGCGGGAGCGAAAATTGGACTTCGGTATTTCGAGCAGAAATGAGGACTTGGCACTTGATTGGACAGTGAGGACAGGTCGCAGAAGTCCTAATGCTGATACCAAGCGGAAAAAATCTGGCGTAATGATACATCACCATCATGCACAACACCACGCATCAAATGATCATGATGCCTCAGGAGGTCTTCAAGATGGTTCAGTGGGAGGTCAGCACATTTCGTCCAAGCGAGTCCACGGGAAAACAAGCTTTCACCACGATCAGAACTACGAGACGCAGCGTCTGCTTTCATCTTCATATCAAGAGGGGGACCACTCGACCAAATTGAAAATGCACAAAACTAGCATGTTTGTCAATCACGTAGCTGCAACTGGAAGCGGCAGCGGGACCGCAACGATGCTGGAAGGTTCGGTCTGGAATACACGGGAGTCAACTTCTACGCAGAACAGCTATCTCCCGACCACGAAGTATAGTCATTCGGGTTCATCTCGTTGTGGGCCGACAGCCATACCTACGGGAATGCAGCTTTTAATGTCTGGACATAGGGATGGAACGACGCAGTACCACGGTCGCATGCCCCATACAGCAATCGCACCACTAGGTGGAGCAAATTACGAAACGCATTTCCCTGCGCAGAATCTTGTAGAAGCACAACATCAACATCAGGCCCCAGCGAAGAAAAGCAACCGACGTACGATGGCATCATCTTCAATGCACCAGGGCGACGAAAGCGTGCATGTCTACAACAACTCGACAGGCTTCGGTGTAGTAGACAAGAACGTTGTCAGAGGTCGTTTTGCTAGAGAGAGCGAACATCAAGGGGGTCGATCTCGAGCACGCCCTGTTGTACCCTCACCCGCCTCGAGGTACAGCAGCAGTACCACAGCGACCGGTGACCTTGAGGATCTGGAAGCGGATGATGGCGCCAACTTTCGCGTATCAGACAACAGCACCAGAAACAACGGTAAAGATAACCTCGAAGCGAATACGGCGAGTTATGCGGCGAGCGGTGGGCTCGCTCCTTTCATTCAAAATGCGAAGGTTCGCAACAGCGGCAAAGCAAAGTCTCTCTCTGGCTACATGCAACATCTTTTACCAAGTGCGAGTAAGCACAGCAAGAGCGGTAAAGGATCGAAGATGACGAATAACATCAACCTCATTGGTTCTCTCGAGGAAGCAACCACTGCTCAAGGCCAGAGAGAGAGGCAATCTTCGAGCGGGGGCCTCTTACGGGTGAGTCACCATGTCCACAAACTCGGAAGCCACAAGCTCTACGCTCGCAACAGCAAGCAGCCGCGCGTCATTCACTTCAGCAGTACTCGACGAAGCAGTGCCGCCTCTGCGCCTGACGCGGTCGAAGACTTGCTCTATCCCGCTTCTGAAACGTGTTGCGCGTTGTTCAAGAATAAGAGAATGCAGCCCATAGTTTTGGTCGTTTGCGCAGGCTTGTGCATTCTGGCAGGTTTTTTGTTGGCAGCAGCGATGCAAAGAATAGTTCTGGTTAGCAACCAACTCAGCACAGCACAGCAGCAGCAGCTGCATGCGCACAGCCGCCGGATACATCAAGGTAGTGACGATGCAACTACTGCGGGAGCGTCCGTTAGTGCTTCTCCCACTGCTGCGTCGGCTTCTCGTTCTCCCGCCGCGGCAAGTAGCGGAATTCCCGCCCCCGGTACGCCTCCTACTACTGGCGATTCAGTGGAGCACCAAGTGCGCTCTCTGCCATCTCACTCTCCAAAAGCTTACCAACCGAAAATGTCTCCACCACCGAGTCCCTCTCCGAGCCCGGGGCCCCAGGGAAGTCCTCGACCTCGTGCACTCCATGTGAACACGACAAAAGCGGCTAGAGGTAGCAGAAGTCCGTACCAAGTGCAGTACAGTCTCCAGCATCATGGGGGAAAAAACTCGCATCAGGCCTTCTCGCAATTCCTTTATGCTAATACGTAGCCAGAGCCAGTTCAAGAGAGAAAAACTAGTCTTTGACCGCGAGTAGCAGTAGGGTGGCACAGCGCCACGCTGAACCTAAATCAAAATAAGTATAAGAATGATGACGTTCCTCCATCTTCATGATGGGCATGACGAGTTTCCAATGTCACGGATCAGAACTGTAAAAGAGGGTTGGGTTCAAAGATGATGAAGATGAAATAACTCAAGAAAAAAAGCGAGGTTACCTATCGTCTTCTCTTCATGATTTGTCGGGTGGGAGCACCGGTTCGTATGGCTTACCTGCAAGCGGATCCCGCGCGAAGGGTGAAGCACCAGATACTAGACGACCATCACCCTCATACTCGCCTGAGGAGCCCAACAGTCCAACTACTGCGACTGCAACGCGTCGTCCTCTCGACTTGCAACTGCGTGCGACGATCGCGCTACAACCTCCCGGAAAATTGGTGCGCGGCAAAAGCGATCCGGTGGGAGGTCGCTTGAACAATTTTTTGGCTACCTTTGGAGGCAATGCAGAGAATCCAACCTCCACAACGAGCACCGGGGCGTACGACAGTCTACGAGGAAGCGGTGATGCAAGTGTCAGCGGGAGTGAACTGACTGCGGAAAGACCATTTGCTATATCTTCGCCGCTGCAACACAATGGGCGCTCATCTGGGGGGCACATACCACGGCGACGGTCGCATCATCACATCGCACCGGTTACCCAGAACATTACAGCTGGCTCCCTTGCGGGATCGCCGGTAAATCTGGCGAAGTCACGAAGCGCAGGAGGTGCGGAGGGAGGTAAGAGGCATACACAAAATTCAACGTCTACTAGTACAAGCGCCTACTATGTTGCGCCAATGCCGGGCGAAAGACCTATTCCTGGAGACGACTCTCAAACCTCATCATTGAACTTTCCGCCCGCAACATCGGAGGAGCCGCACTCGCCGCCACTGCCCTGGCTCATCACGCCCAGCACCGTTCTTGCCGACGAGGAAGACGCACGAGACACTTTGTTATACGGACTTGGTGGCGAGGAGTCAGGTCGCTCCGCTACTCCTACTGACCCAGAGCACGATGCGGAATTTCTTGGCGATGAGGATAGTGTGGTGGTTGTTCGGGATACAGCTAATAGCGCAAACAACACGAAAGTCGGACAGGGCAGGTTAGCAGGGACAGAAGCCCAGCAACATCCTGCTCGACGCTTTTTCAATCGCAGGACATCACGGCATCCATCTTCCGCCTTCAGCGAAGGTAGCGCAGATGTCCCAGTGTCGGGGAACATGAGATGGAAGCGACACGTATATGCTGAAAGTGGATGGCCCGGCTATGCAAAAGGGGAGAGAGCTCTACCAAATGCAGACCTCGACGTTCTTCAGGAGGGACACGCAGCAACGACTGGGGACCTCGCCTCTTTTGACTACAACGCCCTAGAGGGAGAGAATGCGGAACAGGATTCGATAACTGCTGCTGATGTAGCATTACAAATAAATGAGAAGCTTCTCGCTGATCTTGACATGAAAAGCATGTTGATCGCACCTGCGAACTCCGATAACCGCTCTTATCCTGTTGTGATTGATGGAAAGACCATGCCGATCACAGAGATAAGGAAGCACTCTGCTGGTGCAAGCGGAGAAACAGATGGTGACATGATTGAAGGCAATTACACTCGCTCGGGTACCGCTAACTACAAGCAAGAACAAGTACAACACGACCAGCATAGAAATGCGCTTTATGTCGAAGATGACAAGGACAGCAACTACACGAGATCTACCACAACAGACGGTGAATCTGAGGGACAGAGCATGAATCAAAAGCGTCCAACAACAACTGACTTTGGTTATGATCGTGATCATGATCAGACTCGTGGACGTGCAGCACCTCAGCGGCGTCACACGGAGCTGACCGGCTTGGGCGATTCGGCTCCCTCAAGCCGTGAGCTTGGCCTTCTTGCAACCGATTCCGACGAGAGGGAGAGCCCTATCGTGCCGCCGCCATCGCCACGAACTCCGAGAGCTGTGAAAACGCCGCTTCTAGTTGACCCTGCATATTTACCGGACTTTGCAAGGCACCCGCATCCGAGGTTGGCTTGATCCTATGCAGTCTTCTTTTGTAGTGGAAAGAGTAACAAGTACATAAGTATTTAATTAGGTGAAGAAGTTTGAGCAACAACACGGTTACTCTACGTATTGTGGGAATTCCAGAAAACTCAAAAGCAAATACTTTCACTCCGTAGTGTAATCAGCCCCTTTTCGTCATATTGGTATTTTGGATCCTCGTCATATCCACAGCGTATTCTCGAGATTGGCGCGTAACCTTTCTCATTCGTCGTGTTTTTTTGAATTTTTTTGTACCCGTCTGTTTCATTTTTTCAAAAAATGAAGTTGAAGATCAAGATAAGTAACTTAGTTGGTGGCTGCGGGATGGCGTACGCACTGACGGATCGTGGTTTAAAAAAATATTTCAGCTATGTTTACTTTGATGAAGATGCACACTTTGGTTTCTTGTTCTTCCTGCGCTTCAGATCTACTTCTAAATTTAAGTAACTCCCTTCAAGTTCAAATTCAGTCTTCTTATGATTCATATGATATAAGTTTTACAATAACAATCGTCCAGCAACCTAGTCCTAGATAGATGAAGTTGAAGATCAGAATTGTATTGTTCGGATTGCAAGTTCATCCTCTCGATTTTCTTGCATTTCCGTTCTTCATCTTGAGCATGTCTACTATTGTCATATGGTAGGTGAAACTTTCTTTTTACCGCTAAGTAGACGTAGAGTGTTTTGTATGGAAGAAAGACACCTGTAGAAGGATTCGTGAAATAAAAAATTCAAATGCAAAACTACACCCTTTGGTTTAATCTGCTCCGCAGGCATGGACGCGTGTGCAGAAGGAGCAAAGTTGAAATATGCACCGACATCGTTTAGCGTCGTCGTATTAATGTCATGCTTCCTTACATGTCACCTCCACGTCGTGCGCGCAGAGAAATAGACGTAACTGCGTAAATGCGGGATGAACTCCGAATAATTCTTTTTCTTCTACAATGTGAAATTTTGATTTCGCTATTGTAAAAAGATCAACAAGATACAGTCTGACAAACGTAGCATAAATATCCTGGGCGACCTTTTTCGCATAAAAGTAAAACGAAAATGAACAGTATTAACATACAAAAACCACACGTGAAACTACAATTATAGTGCTAGAGTAAAGTGACCATCATAGTACTTAATAGACATCACACATTATCGCAACATGCATTTACGCGCTTGGCGCCACAGCGCACCGCTTTCTGTACAATAACAGGAGGTTATTTTTGTCGGCTGAAAGGACCAAGACGACTATGGACGCACACGTAGGTGTAACTAGAGGCACAGCAGCAAGGATAGGCTCGCTTGCACGTGTGCAGTACATCAAGATATGACTTTACGTATAAATCAGAATGAAGAGTTCTTCTCCATTTGGAGTTGTATTTTCAATTCACTGTGGTACTGGTATCTAAAAGAACGAAACAAACTTCTGGCTTGCAGCTGAGGCTACCTTTGAGCCTGAGCCGCCCGCGTCGCGTGCTGATGTGTCTCTCTTGGGGCCAATCAAGAGGCATGTCATGTCCTGTACTCTCTCTCCCAAATGTAACTTTAGTAAGTACAAGATCTGATCAGAATTGACAAATGCAGAAAATTTTATGTTTCGGCGGCAAGATCATTTTTTTCGGAAGGCAGGTTGACGACTTCAATCAAATACTAGTAGAACGCGTCTTTTCCTTTGAACAGATTATTGCGGTGCGTTGCCATCAAGTTCGAGCTTATTCGCGCTCCTCATGCTTGTATGTTTGTCTGCCGTACAGATTTCATATTCCTGGCAAAAATTTGAATAAATTATGTCATCGAGATCGACCACCACGACGACGACGGACGTTGAATGAAAAGAATAGAGAGAGTGCGGTTAGTTCACTACCACGAGAAGCATCGAGGTTCTACATATGTAGGTCCGATTGAGATTGAAAGCAACAGCAATAGATGTTGAACTTCTTGTTCTACTTACTTACGCTCGACGGTCTTGATGTGCGTCTACCTCGAATTGCGGAATATTTATTATAGACATATTGACTCTCTCACCAGGCGGTATTTGAATTTATGAGAAGATTGATAGATGATATGAACTGTCTTTGCTTGCATAGAAATTGTAAATAGAAAGGATTACGATCATGGTCGAGGCTAAGGCTATGGAAAGTGTTACTGCACCTCCTGCTGCAACGGCGGCTGTGGCAGCCGATGAAAGTAACACTGAGGATGCAGCCTCCAGCACCACTGGGGCCGTCGCCGAAAGTCTCCAGAAGAAAGCGGATTTGAGTTATTACTTTGCCCATGGGCGACCGCGAGAGGACCTCACGGAAGCAAAGAAACTGGAGGGGAAAAACATGGGAAACATTGACGCGCAAGGAAACGCCATACCTGAGCCGATTACAGACGAAAGCGACGAGCGCTTTTTTAAGCGACAGCTTCCTGACACGCGAATTGAAATGCTGAAAAAATATGTCTTCGAAGACGCTGGCAAGGACGTCAAGATGCACGTCGATTTCGGCGATAAAGACATTCTGATAAAGGGCGAGACATCTGTACTACTACAACTACACGATCCCTAATTATACTATGGATAGATGAAGTACAACAGGTAGAGAATAGACTGTAGTTATCGCAAAAATCACGTTCTCTCAAGGAAGTTGTTGGTTTGGGCAAATTTTGGTTTTCAGAGATATTACAACTAGACAGGCTTTTCTTTAACCTAAGTCCTACATCCTATAGGTACATTACAATGAAGATGGCTTGGGTATAAGAGTCGACGTCATGTTTGCAGAACGCAAGAAGCTGTATAGATTTTTAGTGCAGGACCAGCCGTTCTATGCTGCGATAAACCCCGATCGCGCAACCTACCGCGTGAGCAGTGACAAGACGCGTCTCGTGTTCCGTCTGCCAAAAGTGATACCCGACCAAACGTGGCCCACGCTGTTGGAGAAGAAAATGAGCCAGCACACAGGATGGGAGTGAGGCGGTTCCTTTTATTGCTAGACGCCGCTTCTTGATATCGTTAATCATGACATGACGCAGTTTCCTGGAAGTTTTGTATGAAAAAATGGCTGCTGCACAGGACGAGCTGCTAGAGGAGGGCGCCAGCAGTGGATCGATTACCTAAACTGAAAAGAGGTAGAGGTAGGTGACGTGCCTGTGCGTAAAACTACTACTACTTGCTTCTTGAGATAATAGGCTTTATCGGGCAGCAGGCTCCTTTCCCTCACGACCAAAACATCTTCTGGCCGAGACCGCACTCAACCCTAGTACGCGGCTCCTTGCCTCATCGCACAAAAGTTACAGACCTCCAAGTCGCTCCCCATTTTCTTCATCTTTCACTGCGTTGGCCCTAGGATGACCAGTGTGAACGTAAATGCTCGAACACCTCGCTTCAACAAACTATACAACAAGTAGGCCTCTACTGCTGTCCTTCCGGTGGCGACGAGCCCTCTGACACCCACTCATGTGTCTTCGATGCGTGTTCGTGCTATGTCTCATTTCGTGAAGAAAAAATGAGTCAGGCGGTTCTGGTGTGTCCTTGACCTGCTGTTTTCTCGTACGTCATCGTGTCATTGATCCCACGTTGTGCCGGCCAAAGTTGCCACACGCGACAAAAGTTGCTCACAGTGTCTACTGCGCTGGCAAAAATACAGATCAACAAAGTTCGAAGGTCTGGGGCTCACGGATCCTTACAAGAATTCAATATCCTCGCTGGAGATCATCAAAACCCCGCGCTGTACGATTTAGATGGTGAGGAAGGCGCATTTGGAGGAAAGCGAAAGCCGGGTCAGGCCTAAATAAAGTTGTGTTTCGAAAACTACCTGACGAGACAGATGCACATCAGCACGAAGCCGGCACAAAGAACACGACGAATACCATGTTGCTGTTCATCGTCAATACGGCAAGAAGCGCTTTAACATGAAAAATTAAGAACAGTAGTCGGGCGACGGAAAGGAGAAAGTCGTTTACGCATCGTCAACACAACACCAGAGATTTTGTTGTAAAAATGCGACAGCAGGAACAGTGACAGTGTAGTTGTTCGTGTTGTTCTCGCTCCCAGCTCCTCCTAGCGAAGACAATTTGCTGAATTGTGTCTGGGTTTGGTTGTCACCGTATGATGTCCTGCTCAGCACTCTGACTTTTTCCTCAACTTCTCCTGCAGAAATACTGGCGCCTGCAGCTCCAAGATCAGAATTTCTGGAATTAGCTCCGCGGATCAGATTGTCTCTCTTGTAAGTATCTATCATCTTCATATTACCGTTTCTGATTTCTCGATCACAAGGAACAGTGATCTTCAGGATAAACCACTACAGCGACGAATGAAGGACAAATGAACATCTCCTACAGATATTCAAACACCGACGAACATCACTCAGTCCTATCGTGGATGAAATGAAACTGTCTTGCTCTTGGTGAAGACGAAAATATTAATGATTTTCAGACTAGGATTGACTTTATTGACGCGACATCACTAACCACTGCTGCACATCTGCGACTACAATAGAACCATCGCCATCACTGCATCTAAGTGTAAAAATTACCACGATCACCATTCGGCACTACAACAGCCTTCCATTTCTGTACTCTTTGCGTACTGGTCTTATCATGTCCACCCATTTCTTCAGAACGACGATGGACAAGACTTCTGCAAAAAGATGGTTTTACTGCTTCGAAGGTCTACAATTAAGAACAGAGTATCTTCAACAGCTTCAGGGTTGTAGAACGCACAATCACGGAGTTACGTACAATCACGGAGTTACGTAGAAAAGAGAAATCAGTACCAGCACATTTTCTACTAGTTGAGAAACTCTACTATATCAGAATCAGCAGTAGCGTCTTGAAGACAACAGCAACAGCACTCAACATGACGACCTACGAGATCATGTAGGATTTTCGGTCTTCCTCGTCTTCACTAGGAGCTGCTGCAGATACCAGTTTTTGACCACGACATCCTGATCGTCAAACCCATCAGCAGCAAATATTTGACAACAAGAGCACAAAGTCGAAGAGTATATCACAGCGTTATAGCAGAGTAGTCATCAGCTTCATCATACTTCTCTACGCATTTAAAAACAAGAATGCATCGTGGTGGTATGGGTGGTCGTGAACGTAGTCCGCGTCGTGGGCGCAGCCGCGAGCGAGGTAATCCGGGAAGCCGCTACACGGGGGGCGGAGGTGGCGGCTATGGAGGTGGCTACGGGGGCGGTTACAGCAGTGGGCCGCCAGCAGGTCCACCGGGAGGAAGTACGTACGGCGGCTACGCCGGCGGCCGCAGCGGAGGTTATGCAAGCTTCGGCGGTGCCGGTTCGTATCACCCAGGTGGGGCGGGCTACGTGCCACCGGGGCCGCCGGGCCGTGGTGCCGGAAGTCATAACAAGCTCTGCGAGGATAATTTCAATCCGCTGTACCCGCAAGGACGTCCCAACAGTTTGCGCTTGCTGGTACCAAACTACGCGCAAAAGGCAATTATTGGCGTTCAAGGAGCAAATGTTCGGAGTATTGGCTCTTCGACGGGTGTTTTCCTCAATGTTTCCAGCCAACCCTTCACGACTACAGACAACTGCACCGATCACATTGTCTCTATTTCGCCGAGACTCAAGGTAACTCTACTTATAATGTATTTACATGCCCGCTGCGCTGGGCATAGGTTAACACTTACTACTTAGCAACTAGACAGATAAGACAAACGAAGCAAGCCGTTAAGTCATCAAGCTAGCGACGCGCGGCTGGCTTAGAATGAACCAGCATGGACGCCGGCCATTGCTCAGCCAGCTGGCTAGCTAATGCTAAGCTAACAAGCTGGAGGGGCTATGGCTAAGCTAGCAGATTAGCCTTGGCGAGGCTGCTAGGTAGCAAGCTGGTCATGGCTAGGCTAACAGGCTAGCTATGCCGGGCTAAGCTAGCAGGGTGGCCATGGCTAGGCTAGCAAGCTGGCAATGGCTGAGCTAGCGCCAAGCCAGCGCTCTTGCGGGATAATATGGCTAACCTAGCAAGCTGGCAATGGCTATCTATGAATGCAGCGAGCGCGCTGGCTATGGCTAAACAGCTAGAAAGCTAGACCAGGCTAAGCAGCTAGCAAACTGGCTAGGGCCAAGCAGCTAGCAGGCTAGCCCCAGCTATGGCTAAGCCGCTAGCAAGCTTCTTAGCTATGGATAAGCAGAGAGCAGGCTAGACATGGCTAAGCAGCTAGCAAGCTAGCTACGGCTAACATAGCAAGCTAGCGCGCTACTGCTAAGATAGCAGGCAAGCTATCCTATAGATACTATTGCTATGCTAGCAAGCTTGCTAGCTATGACTGAGCTAGCAAGTGGAGGCCCTTAAGCGGTGGCCCTTAAGGAAGGGCCTAATATTAACCCAATTTTATTACATACAAGGGCCCCCTTAAGAAGCTCCCTTAAAAGGGTCGCTTTTATTTGCCCTTAAGGGAGCTCTATAATAGTATCTCGTATAAGCTATATCGAATTGTGAGTTTCGCGAAATTCTGCATTCCTTGCCCGAGAGTCTGGCTTTTTTTTGAGCATGAAGACAGACGAAAGACGGCCGCAAGACGATGATTTTTCTATGCTTGAGACGATGAGAGAGACAAAGAAGCCAGGCAAAGAACGTAGACGAAGAAGCGAGTCGATCTCGATGCATTTGATTGCCGTCTTTTTGTTAACTCTCTCTCTGTTTTCGATCCGTCGGCACTTCGTCGACGACTGTTCTGCTTTCTGCTTTTTTAGGCGTTACATGTAAGGCGTAGAGTGACGCAAGGCGTTTAGTTACTCTGCTGATGGTCTAGCATGCGCATGCTCCCGCTTCTGCGTTGCGTTCTGCCATTTTTTTTCATAGGAAACAGAAAAAAAATCTCTGCTATCTTATCAAAAAAACTAAAGTCGGCGCTTTCGTTAGTTTTCGTCTCCGCTCTGCGTCTCTGCGTCGTGTTTCTCTCTCGGTCGAAACGCTTCCAGTTTCCATGGCCCAGCCCTCTAAGGCTCTCCCCCTTTCAGGTCTATGATCTGCTGACGCAGTTGGTAGCCGCAGCACCCGCCAAGGAGTGCGCGACGTCAGCCACCGCCCACAAGGGTGGCGATGCCTCTGCGCTGAAACTCGTGCGCAGTATGGGCGAAAATAAATCGCAAGTCCATACTGATTTGCTCACGGTGCCGGACGTGCTCCGCCGCGATTTTTTGGAGAAGTATGAAAGTGAAAAGCTGGGCGCTGCTTCGTACCAACCACCCCAAGCCCCTAGCCCTACGGATTTGCCTACTTCCGATCCCTCTGCGCTTTCTTCGTCAGAGCTCCCAGCGAGCTCAAGCGGCTGCTGCCGGTAAGTGTCGAAGTCTTTGCCTGAGAAGCTGCCCCATACGTAACCGAAAAGCTTGAAGGGAATTCGTCGCAGACATTCATACCCCGCCGCACTTCCATACCCAGCAGGTTCTTCGTCCGATACCAACATCGACGCGGAAGCACTCAAGCAAAGAACAAGAACGAACCAGCTTCGCGATTAGCGAATCGCCCAAGGCTACCTACCACGACGATGAAAAGCGCTAGCACGAGCAAAGCCATGAAGGCCCAAGGCGTTGGGGAAAAGCCTCCCCCTGTAAAGAAAATGGCGAAAGTGGGCAACCCATCTACGCCGAACCGCTTCGAAGCAGAAAACGTTGCTGGAAGTGTTGGGTTTTATTTTTAAAAACGGCACAGGGGAGGCCAGGAGGGTTTTTATTAGTTCCCGCTGATTGGTGGCGGGCTCGTGGTTGGAGTAGGTTGGGAAGGAGTTCACGCCGGCACTTGGTCTTGTGTCTGGCGTGTGTGCGGGGCAGGGGTCTTGGAGGCGTTGGGGAGGGTGGCCTGGCCTTGTTTGGCTTGCTTGCTCTTGCTCGAGTCGCTCCCGGGGTTTGCTGCTGCGTTGGGCCCTTTGTGTTGCTCCAGGGCCGGCGAGATCGCCTTCGTGAAGGTTTGCCCTCAGTTTCGACGGAGCTCGCCTGCGTAGGTTGCTGCGGGTGTCTGCTTTGGGAAAGTTTTCAAAGTATAAAACTTGCCCAAAAATGTCGGGTCTTTCTGTCTGTGGGTTCCGTAGGCTATGCGTAAGGATTTCCAGGCTTTTGAAAGTTTTTGGGTTTTTGCAGTTTTTTGGCCAAAATGTCGCGCGTTTTTTTGGCTTTTTTTTCATGAAAAAACTTCTTCGGAAAAGTCTCGCGTTTTTTTCTTAAGTAGAAAAAAGGGCAGAAGTTTTTACGCTTTTTCTTGTCAGTTTGAAGCCCAGGAGGGTTCGGCGGGTGAGGTGTGGCGGTCGGTTCTCTGGTGTTGTGGGTTGGTCCTCTGTCGTATCCGAGCAGGGTGGGACGTGTTGCACCTGGTTAGGAAAGGGCGGGGGCTCGCAGGAGTTGACTTGAGAGGGCTGACCGGCCCGCGGGAGTTGGGTTTCTGACTCTTTTTGGGGTTGCTTTGGTGGGCTTGTGCTTGTGAGTGCAAGCTAAAAAATGAAAAAAAGTCCGCGCGTTTTTTGGAGATGGGTTCGCTTCGAGGCGGTTCTGGATAGAAACCCAATGAAAAAAACACAAAGCAATCGAAACAAGCAGCGGCGAAGGCTGCCAAAGTACCGAAGAAAGCTGCCAAAACACCGGGGAAGGCTGTCAAAAAAATGATGGCCATGGAAGCGGAGTAGCTTGCTACACAACTTCCCCACTGTGGCTCGCATCGTTTTCGAAAGCCAACGATAGGCGCACTCTCGTCGGCTTCTGACTTTAGAACGCAAGGCACCACTTCAGTAAAATCAAAGCAAATCGATCAAGTTCGAGAATCAAAGAGCGGCCGCAGGGTTGATGGCTTTCATTTTCCATCCATCCAAGTAGAGGCCTCCGAGCAATATAGAAAAAGCACGCAGGTAATGCGTACTTACAGGAACAGTAAGCGAGTACCTCGCTCGGTGGCGTGATATATTAGAAAAAGCGCCAGTAAATCACTGCGAGCGCTATCCTTTAGCTTTACGAATTGCATGGAGAGTCCCCAGACGGACCCAGATTCAACTATGGCGCCACAGTTGTGACGAACTTCGCACACGGTTAAGAATCAAGACCAACACGAACGCCAAAGCAAGCAAATGACACGGCGCCAAATTAATAGGGCCTGCCGCACAATCAAAGGAGAAGCCTTCTCACACCAGCGCGCGGCGTTTGCATTATCTGGCTAACGCGTCTAGCACTGCGCGCGTGTTCTCTTGCATTTTTTGCAAGCGACGCCATCGGCGTCGACAGTTCAGCCGATGCACTGCGCGCGACATGAGAGGAGCTAAACCGGACAAAAAAGCAAAACACTAAGGCCACAGAGTGCGCTAGAGTTGCGCGCTTCATTGTTATGCCATCGAGGTCGGGCTTGGTCTCTCTGTTGCTCTCTATGCATCGAATTCAAATGCTCCGCGTTTTCTTCTGCTTTCTTGTCATGTCTTTGCTGCAAGTCATGCCATCGGCGTGCTTTTTCCGGGGCAAAAGATGCCGCACATGCGCCGGCGCCAGCTGAACGGGAACGACCACGGAGACACTTGCGGCACGTTTTTTTTTTGGAATTGGATACTTACCAAAGAAAACAGAACACCAGCCCAGCAATGAATGCTGCTGGGATGATCTTCACGGGCGCGAGCACTATCCACGCAGGAGCATGAAGCACGTGAACACTTTGGAAAGTGGGCACTACTGTGCTACCATCAACCACATCGCGCCAAGGTTTTTGCTGCTTCGTCAGTGTTAGCGTGTAAGATTCTCACCGCATCGATCTACTTCTAACTCGTGAGCCAGCGAAGTCGTGCTTCTTAAGCACTCGCCTCGCTGATAGCAATCAGTCTGAAAGTGAAAACCAGGGGAACCAACCAGAACCAAGTCCGTCGCTCGCTTTGGACTATGCTACTGCTTTAGCCGCTGCGGGATTCGATAAGCCACGGCCACGAGCTCAAAGCGATAAGCGCAGCGCTTTTCTTACGGTAGAAGGCAGAAGCCCTGCAGCAGTGCAGCACTTTGGCCCCCCTTCAGGCTACCCTGTTGCGCGGTTTTTGTATCGTGGAGAAGCATGGACAAGCTTCCCCGCGACGGTTTCGCCAATATCTGAAACAGTGCGACCCGCTATATTCTCAATTCGTTTGGCGCAAGCCGGCCAAAGTGCTGGCTTATCGAATCCAGGCAGTCTGTACGTGCTACAAGTTTGCTCACTCTCTATTAATAAACTCGCTAGCCCAGTCCTCTCCTTTAGGTGTTCCTTCTGTGTGAGGCGCTCTAGCAAGTTCTCTCTCGATCGTGGGGTGGTCGCTGTTTTTGTTTTTCTGATTCGCTCAGCCTCCAAGATTGTTCCAATTCTTGCTGCCAGCTGCAGGCTCTTCGAGGTTTTCACTGCATTGGACAAGCAACACGAACACAGTGGCAAGAGCTAGGCCAAGCCTCTCGCGTATACTGGTCAAAATTTTCGAGCGGGTGCGTTGTCTCAATCTGGTGCGAATTATCTTGCGCGCAAGAGTTTGCGGCTCCTTCAATAATGTCGCACCCAGCAACTGTCTGCAGCAGCACCAGACCCGTCGGGTTCTGAACGTAGTGGCCTTTCTTCTGCTGCGTAGCAGTTTTCAACTTTTTCAGCAGTATACTGATGGGGCTTCGGCTATTGCGTGGCCACTGTGTGACTGACTGAAGACGCGGCGCATATCTCTCACGCGCGTCGCGTGCAGTCAGGTCGCGCCGCCTGGGTTCTTTTCAGTTGATTCGTGTGAAGGCTCACGGCTCTGACGCGTGCAGCCCTCTGGCGATACTTTCACGCGTGACGCTTGTCGCCAAAGCAGCGCACTGACTTCTGTAAGTATAGCTCCCTTCAGTTCGGACCCACGTTCTTGCTGCCAATCGTTGGCCGCTTCCAGAAAGTAGCGGGTACGTAAGTTTATCCCTTCTGGTCTCTGCAGTATTTCCCTCCTCCCTCTTCTTCCCCTTTTTCCTTAAAGTCATGCACTTTGCCAGTATGTCAGAGCCTGGCGGTCTCGTTTTCTACGTCTAGACCTTATACTTACACGAGACAGCCCGGAGTGACTTAATAAACTTAACAGCAGCGCAGGGATGTCGTCACCCCTGCGCTAGCCTGTGATAGATTTCTATAACGAAACTCTATAATAGAAATTGAAACTCTTTAAGGGATGCAATTTTCTTAAGGAAGCTCCTCAATGAGGCCCCCTTAAGGAAAAGGCTTGGTCTTAAAAAATTGCTAACGCTATAAATACTAATATTTATAAGTATAGACTTTCGCTTTCCTTGACCAATTTTGCTTATCGATGTCAACGTCCCGGTCGTGTAACAAGTGCATTAAGAACGCTTGTATGTGATTGGACTTGGAGGCTGAGTATTGCAGACGCTGCTAATTATTTATCCACATCCACCTCCACGTGGTTTTTCTCTTGCCGAATTCGAAGCATCTTTCTAGCTCCTTGTGCTGTATCTTCACCCATGATTTCTCAATTTCCTTCTGCTCAGTTGCCAACGTACATCCATGCAATTGACCAATGCGCGGACGCCATGAAGAAGGTGATGTCGTTTGCGTTTCCGCACACCGATCAAGACAAGGGCGAGTACAAGTGTATTTGCCTGGCGCCGTCAAAGATGATGGGTCTGGTTGTAGGCAAGCAGGGTGATCGTATCAAACATATTCGCTCTAGCCTGGGCATCGATGTGCAGTTGAGTGCACCTGTCCCCAATCAGTTCGATGGAGAAATCACGCTCGTCGGAAAACTCGAGCCTATCGGGAAGGCGATCTTTCTCCTCAACGACGTTTTTCAGGTACTGCATACACATGAAGATGACAAAGATATTAACACGAAGGTCATGAAGATGAAGAAGACGGACGAAGAGTGAGTCATCTGCTTCTCCAAGTCTAATAAATATTTTCTTCTGGTCTGGCGTTGATATGTTTTTGATATTCGAACAAATCAAGCAACTCTTCATCAACAAGAACAAGAAGGACGTTTGCAAATGTAAAACATGGAAGATTTATAAATATCCATTATGTTCAGCCGCATTATTCCGATTTTCCAGTCTTACAAATTGCAATTATGCAGGTATATTACGACGACAGATCGCAAGAGGATCAGCGCAAGATGCAGATTACTGAAAGTGAGCGAGACCGTGCTACTCGTCACGATCCTCCGGTGGCGCGATCGGGAAGCACTGAGCGCGGGGAGGTACTTCTTTAGTCATATTGGAGACCGCCGCGACGATGTGAAAGACGTGCGCGAAATCTTTGCGAAAAGTTGCCGGGGCTGGTCTTCGTTGTCTCTTTGCTTGAAAGGCCAAACCAGGCGCCGAAGCGCCTGGCGCTGCTTTTCGTTTGTTCTGTGTTTCGTCGTTGGTGGCAGCCCCGGCGCTGGTTCGTTGTGGACCGCTCGCATGCCGCTGGCATCGGCGCCGCCCCGGGTGCAGGCGTGGCGCGGTTGTGTGAGCCCCCTGAAGCGTAGGACACCGGGGCGGAGGACAGGGGAAACACAGGCGGGGGAGCAGTGTCACCATAAGCCGGCGGCGGCCATCTTTCCCCGCTTGAACACCTCCAGCGGCTTCCCGTCTCTTCTGTCACTTTAGAAAAAAAAAAATCTTGGCGAAAAGTTCGCGAAATCTTTGAAAAATCTTCGCGGAATCTTTCCGAAAAGATAGACGCATGAAGTTCCAACATGGTCAAGACTTGTAAACTGTCCGCAAACATGTCGCGAAGATTCTGGAGTTTTCGTCTTCCGTGTTTTTTTGATGAAGACACGAAAGTGAACCGCCAAGAACAAACTCGCGACAAATTGCAGCGGGAGCGCATAAGACTCCGCGTCTTCTGTGTCTGCTTTGTGTGGTCTTTCTGTTTCTCTCTCCAGAGCTGTGCCGCCTTTTGGGTTGTGCATTTGTTTGGGAATTTGTCGGGCGGCTGCGTCGCAGGCTGGCTCGTTGGCTTGTGGTGCTCTCAGTGCAGTGGCTGGGCTGGTCGTGTGTTGGTTCTGTCGGCTCTGCTTTCAGAGGCTTAGCAGACGCCGCGCGAAGTGGACAGGCGTGAAAGCGGCGCGCGTGAGCCCCGGCAACTTTTCGCCAAGATTCTCCGCCGTCGGCAGTCTTCGGGCGCGGCGGTCTCCAAGTCATATTCATTATTTTCACTTGTGCTTCTCATATTCCGACTTCATCATACATAGAGCGACTTTAGAAATATGTCCACCTCCATCATCTCTTCGCAGGGCCAGGGTGAGCCCGCGCGCACGGAAAAAGGTGAGGGTGAGGACAACGATTCAGCGGCAAAAAAGGGAGAGCAAAACGGTGTGCAACGGAGTAAGGAAGCTGCTTCTGCAACAACGAGCGGTGGCGATCCGAGCTTGAAAGATGTTGAGGAGAGCGAAAATTCCACCTCGTCGCGGCCACGAGAAGAGCGTGGAAAGAAGACACGCGGCCCGCGTGATGGACCCCGCGATCGCGACCAGCAGCGTTCTCGGGATGCTGATGATGACGAACTGAGGAATATTCGCATTGGTTCGCCGTCGTCCTCCGAAATGATGATTCGAGGCAAGAGCAGCAGGCAGGAGGGGGCCGCTGGAAATCAAGACGATCATGGTGAACTTGAAGATGACAAGGATGAGAATTCCACCTCTAGGAAAAGATCCAGGCGAGAGGATCGTAAGGAAGGTGTAGCTCGATCTACAGGTACAGGGGATCGACGTGAAGGCAATTACAACACTGGAACAGGAGTAAATCGGGAAAATTCTACCAAAAAGAGTAGGATGAGTACATCGCGCGGTCGCGAGAAAGCCTCTCCTTCCCCCGCACGCCGCAACGTTATGTACCTGGATCCACGTGAATACTAAGAAGGGAGAAACTTCCCGGAATCTTCCCAGAATCTTTCCCATCTTCTCGCTAGCAATGGCCTCGGAATCTTTCCAGAAACTCACCCCAGTCACGACTGGGGAACTTTTCCGGAAACTTCCAAGAACCTTCTCAGAATCTTCCCAGAAACTTCCGAAAAGCCACAAAAGTGGCGAAGTTTCTGGAAAGTTTCCGCGAAGTTGCTGCCTTCGGGATTCGCGTGGCTGCATGTTTCTAACAACGCGAGCAGACAGCCGCCACGCTTAAATGGCTTAGCGGTGGCTTCGCACATTCCCGAGATTCCAACGAAAGAGCAGAGCATGTCGGAAATACGCCTCAGTGTGCCCGAGTTGCCCACCAAGTTCTTCATGTTCGATTCGAGCAGCTACTTTTACTCGGACCTACAGGCGCGAGTCGAGAAAAGCGGTCTCGGCATCCTTACAACAATAGAAACTGCAGAGAACTCCGAGCAGCTCCTTGTTCGCGCCACAGAGGGCATCATGCCCTACGTCCTCGCTCAAATCCTCGAACGTGTTAGAATCGAATGCCAATCCTCCTAAAGCCACGACAACGCTTGAACAATTACTAGGAGGAGACAGACAGAAGAAATCGAGGAAATGCGAACTACGAGGTCGTTCTTGTGTTTTCGTGATTACATAGACACACAAAATAAATTGACTTCTTCAGGAACAAGAACACTTTTTTTGGAGAAATATAGTGATAACCTTCTTGTTCATCTACTTAGCGTTAGCTACGCATCGATCACATTGATCCTTGTCCTCTATGACTTCCCCCGAAGACGACACATACATCAGCCAAGGAGAAGCAGGAAGGTGACACGTAGTGATAAATCGAAGATTTTCAAAATTCAGAGTATTAGAACAAGTACTACCTAGAAGTCCATCGCCAGTTATATTTTTACCTATCACTACAAGTACAACTACTGGTCGAAAGCATAATCCAACCAACTCTCTGTCCTGTATCTTCAGAATCGCACAGCGAGCCAGCAGGCAAGTAACTACTATTTTGAGATGAAGACAACAAGATAATGATTCTGAGAGGCGCCCCCTCTCGTCAGGATTGAGGTAAAAAACAATTTGCAGATTTTGATGAAACATCTTCGCGAACATAACCAAGTAGATCCAGAAGTCTTTAAATTTGAGCCCCTTGACCATGACCCCTCTTTTGATTTAGCAAAACCTTTGGATCGGCTCAATTCTTTGTTACCACCCTTGTCCTTGTCGAAAGTTGAATTTGAATGTCAATACCCATAAGAATTGTGAATCCGTCTCAAAAATACCCATTTGATTCAACGATTTTTGGTCGCGTATTATACCTGAGGACAGCACACATACACTCTCTCCTCGATTGTTACGGACGACCGCGGGTCGTTGTGTGCGGCCTTTCGCACGACTCCCTCGTGGTCGTGGTCATCTGTCTTCAGATGATATAATTGGAGCTGGGCCGTCTTGCTGTTTGAGCAGAAATATGACTGTCGATCTCGATTTGTATGGGAGATGATCGATATCACAAAATATAGTGGATCATGAATTTCACCAATGCATCGCTGATCGTGATTCATCCTAAGTCGCTAGATCCTTACAATTTTCGCCAGATAGATCTGCTTGCCAGCTCCAAAAATCACTTGGTGCGGCTCAGAGAAGAAGAACAAGATGTACAGGCATGAAATCTTCCATGTTGTTGTGCGACTAATCAGATCCAAAACCATTATTTTTCAAACATGTCGTCCGTGGACTACTACGCACTATAAGATTTTTAATAGCTGTTGGGAGCTGCAAAACCAACGTCTTTTCCTGTCACCATTGGAATAGTACGGAAGGAATACCAAATATCAAGCAGAAGTGATCTATTCTTGTCAGGACGACCATGTACAATTTTGATTTTCAGCTTCCAAGAAGACAAGCACTACCATCCCTGGTCTTGTATTGATTCGTTTTATTCATATTCATTGGCAAGAATTATACCTCATCTCTCGAGATCGAGATCATGAAGATAATCTTACTAAATTAGTGCATGAACAACAACTCATGTTAGCATGTGCATCTGGTATTTGTTCAATTATGTTGTTTGAATAATCAAAGACACGAGGACATTTACGTGTCTATCCTCGCGAAAGCGACTTGAAAACTATAG
The DNA here is from genome assembly GCA_905178165.1 of Amoebophrya sp. A25. NCBI lineage: Eukaryota > Dinophyceae > Syndiniales > Amoebophryaceae > Amoebophrya > Amoebophrya sp. A25. Next base: position 999,492 of record CAJINU010000030.1, on the reverse strand, counting down.
TATACATCTGCAAACACAATGAGCGATTGACATTTGTAGCTTGAATATTCAAGAATCACAAAATGGTGGACACAAGCAAGTGCAAGAGGATATTCGACACGAATTTTGGTGTACGATTGTTTGCACAACGTGATTTCACCATTGGTGAGACCGTTTTGCGAGAAGCACCCCTTGTTACAGGCACTAAATGGACCTCAAATTGCGTTGGCTGCGGGAAGGAGTTATGTCTAGAGCAAGGAGAGGGTCGACTTTCAGGACACGGTGATGAAGTTGAAGACCCGGAGCCGTGCAGTGGGTGTGGGCGTGCGCATTTCTGTTCTGCAGAGTGCGCGTTTGAGCACGAGGAGGAATGTCATAGCTTCGAATGCTGTTTCTGGAGCGCACATGGTGACACTCCGGTGACACCGGATGAGTGTCTCCTAATTCGCACGTTAGGCTTGCAGGATGATGATCACATTCGCAAGTTTCTCACTCAGGAAAGTCATCTGCGGGAGTTGGTTCCGAGCTTGTGTCTGACCCATAGAAAAACAGATGGAGGAAATGATGGCATTACGAAAAAGAGACGTAGATCATCAACTCCAAGTCCGACTTCTTGTACAACTTCGACGATGCAGGAACAGGATGGCGGAGCACGACGAGATGGCTTGGCGACCTCTTCGCAACCTCGGGAGGAGGATTTAGTTGACTATTTCTCAAACTTTGTTGTCAAGGGCTTGAACGAAGCTGGACTTGCTTCAGATGTTATGGCAAAATGGAGGAGGCCGCTTGCTACACAAATGATTGTCGCGGCAAACGAACAAGAAACGCTAGAGCAGTCTCCACGTAGTAGTTCTGATGCGTCCTCAGACGCGTCCACCGCAGAGCCATTGAGCCCGGATGTTGATGAAGACCTCGAGGTTGGGGAAGGTCAAGTGCTGAACGCGGGAGCGAGGAGCTGCAAAGTGGAAGAAGAACATGTAGTAGATGCAAAGTTGTCTTCTGTTGGTCGTGAGATCGATGCTGAAGGAGAGCAGCTGAAACTTTTAGATGTCGTGGCTAATGTTTGGGCTCGATTGCATATTAACCATTTCGCCATCGGGAGTCACGAAATTGTTGTGGGGGGAAAGGCCATGAAGAGGTCTAGGACGAATAAGGACGTTGGAGGGCTCGGCGGTGTCTTCGTCGATATGGCATTGCTGGAGCATAGCTGTCAACCGAACTGCACACGCGTTTTCGTAGATCACGGCGCAGCCGAAGTGCGGGCGATTGAGAGAATCCGAAAGGGGGACTTTCTTAGCCATTGCTACGTCCCCTGCACGTGGCCGACTACAGAGCGGGCGGACCGACTTCGCGACGGAAAATGCATTGCGCGCTGCGCGTGTGCAAAATGTAACAAGATGTACAGCGTGTGCAAAAAAGTGAAGAGTCAGAGAGAGCGCGATGAAACTAAAAAGGGTAAGGCGGCGCTACGTAGCGATTTTCTGGACTTCATGGTGCAAGATATGTGCTATGCTGCGAAAGCCCAAGAGCATGCGAAAGAGGTTCGCAGTCTGCATGAGCGTTTGAGAGATGTGGAAGCAAGACTGGCTGTATTGAAGGCCGGCGGTACTAGTACCTCCGCGTCACCAACCGCAACATCTCCTTCGGAGCAAATACTAGTGGAGCCAGGAAATGCTGAAGAACTAAAGGACAACTACAAAAACGAATTGCAAGACGTGCTAAGGGAAGTTTGGCGGTGCGCTGAATTCGAGAAAAAAATGCGGTCGGTACTGGAGCTGCAGCTACCAGAGTTACAGGCGACCTCAAGAGGCGCTGAAGTGTGTGCCTCCTTGCCAGAGTTGGTGGTAACGCTTTTCGCGGTGCGAGCGAAATTGTTTATGTTACAGGTATGGCTTCAGTTTCAGTATTAGCATTTGAAAATTGATATATTGTAGACTCACTCTACTATCAGAGTCGGTCGGTGTCTGTTTAATACAACACGACAAGGTACCGCCACCGCCTCATGTACGAGGCAAATAGAAATACTTATACAATATATAACCTTGTTTCCTCGTTACTCCTAACAATATCTTCTTGTGGTAGTTGTCGCTATTGTCGAATAGAATGCATTATATTCACTAGAATAACAAAAACTGACTCTACAACAATGACTCATTAATTTCCGGAAGAAGATTACTTAGCACGATCTCCAGCAAGAGGTTTCCTAGGATACTTGTTATGACACGGAGTGATTGCGATGTTGCCAGTTATTTTTCCTCTAAAACCGGGTGCGGAACAGATGGAGTCCGGAGCGCCAATACTGAAAATGGCAACTAGCTGCATGAGCGCTTGCCGGTTTGCTTCCGCCGCCTTAAGCCTATCGGACCTGCCAACGGCTCATCTCGCGCGCGCGGAGCTGCGGGAGATACGTAGAGATGCAGCCTCGTTCCTTCGACAGCTGATCCTCATGTTGTCCGACTCGTTGTTTGATTTGGATATAGCGGCGGACGAGGACCCAGTGGTGACATTGCTGATGATAAATCTTTCTTTCTTGCCGGCACTACGGCCCGGCGACGATGAAGACCCAGATCTTGCAAAATACTTTATTGGAAAAAAGGAACAGCGTTCTTGTTCTAGAACAAGCTTTGATGCTTCACCGTCTTACTGGTTCAGGAAGGCGTGGGAGGACTGTCGCGAAGAACAAGAAACCATGGTGCCTGACGATGCTGCATCATCAGCCGCAGGCCAACAAAACGCAACAGAAAATGCATGGACGCAACGAAGCGACTCGACCTTTGTTTCAGCAGCAGAAGTCGCGCGTCTCCATCTGGTCCCTGAAAGACAAAGAGTGTGCATTTTGTTGGAAAATTTGATTCAGGCGGACAGCAACTTTGTGAGAGCCGTTTATCGGATACATGAAATTGCGACACCAGCAGAAGAACAAGACGACTCCTCGTCCTGCTCGTCCTCCTCGTCTGATGAAGATAATCAAGTCGTCTGGCATTGAAGCACGGCGTCTACTTTATCATAGTCAAGACAATTTTAGTTTTTGTCTCGTCCAAAAATTTGTTCTACAAGTACATTGCATTATAATCTGGACGATGTTTTTCTGTACCCCACTCTCGCTTTAAGGTCGTGAGGACACTATTCGTTACCTCGAACATCATTTTGATTTCCTCAGCCTCACACACCATAGGTTTACGTCCAACCAAGCAAGGAGTACATCCGTAAGGTGGACCGAACGCCGTAGAGCTGTCCAAATGAGTCCCACCGCATACTTCCCCCTGTTATAAGGCTGATTCTTGTCGCTCTCCTTGATGCGTGACGCGTGACGCGTGACGCGTGACGCGTCACGCGTCACGCGTCACGCGTCCCACGTCACGCCTCCTATATGAGGCGTGACGTGGGAGGCGTGACGTGGGAGGCGTCACGCGTCACGCGTCACGCGTCGCCCCGAAGCCGCCCACGGATCTATCAAGGATCCACGGATCTATCAAGGATCCGCGGAGCGATCGAAGGTCCACGGTTCTTGCAGCGGATCACTCAAGGATCCACGGATCTCTCAAGGATCCACGGATCTCTCAAGGATCCACGGATCTTTCAAGGATCCACGGATCTTTCAAGGATCCCCGGATCTTTCAAGGATCCACAGATCTTGCAAGGATCCGCGGAGCTTTCAAGGATCCACGGATCTTGCAAGGATCCGCGGATCTTTCAAGGATCCACAGATCTCTCAAGGATCCACGGATCTTGCAAGGATCCCCGGATCTTTCAAGGATCCACGGATGGGATCTCTCAAGGATCCACGGATCTCTCAAGGATCCACGGATCTTTCAAGGATCCCCGGATCTTTCAAGGATCCCCGGATCTTTCAAGGATCCACGGATCTTTCAAGGATCCACGGATCTTTCAAGGATCCACGGATCTTTCAAGGATCCACGGATCTTTCAAGGATCCACGGATCTATCAAGGATCCGCGGAGCGATCGAAGGTCCACGGTTCTTTCAACGGATCACTCAAGGATCCACGGATCTCTCAAGGATCCACGGATCTCTCAAGGATCCACGGATCTTTCAAGGATCCACGGATCTTGCAAGGATCCACAGATCTTGCAAGGATCCGCGGATCTTTCAAGGATCCGCGGATCTTTCAAGGATCCACGGATCTTCCAAGGATCCACGGATCTTTCAAGGATCCCCGGATCTTTCAAGGATCCCCGGATCTTTCAAGGATCCACGGATCTCGCAAGGATCCGCGGATCTTTCAAGGATCCCCGGATCTTTCAAGGATCCCCGGATCTCTCAAGGATCCCCGGATCTTTCAAGGATCCGCGGATCTTTCAAGGATCCGCGGAGGGATCTTTCAAGGATCCGCGGATCTCTCAAGGATCCGCAGATCTTTCAAGGATCCCCGGATCTTTCAAGGATCCCCGGCTCTTTCGATCGAAGATCTCTCAAGGATCCGCGGATCTATCAAAGATCCACGGATCTATCAAGGATCCGCGGAGCTATCAAGGATCCGCGGAGTGTATCAAAGATCCGCGGATCTATCAAGGATCCACCGATCTATCCAGGACCCGCGGATCTATCAAGGATCCACGGATCTATCAAAAAAAGATCCGCCGAGCGATCGAAGATCCGCGGATCTATCAAGGATCCACCGATCTAGCAAGGATCCACGGGCCTCATATAAGTTAGCGATAATCTAGATTCGTCAAAATCAAGCCCCTCCTGCCCGTTGTTGCGTGCTGCGTGACGGTTGAAATTGAGGGCATACATTTCATCCCTCCCGAAGCTCTGGGCGTGACGCGGTGGGCGTCACGCGTCACGAAACAGCTCTACGGCGTTCAGTAAGTCCCACGGAGTACATCCCGGCGACTTTTTTTTCTTGTGCTTCGCAAAAGCTAACACGCTCCACGAGCCGCCGCTTCGACCTTTAGTTGTTATCATCCCAGTGAAGATCAAGGTGACTTCGTTTCATCGACACAGCAAATCTTTGTCTGAAATGAGTGACAATCTCATTTGAGGGATGAACAACAAGGGCAAAGGTTACAATGTTGACTTGCAAAGCTTTTTTCTTCTGCTTCTGTTACGCGAGCTACGTCCATGATCACACATGTTATCACACTCACTCATTTCCAAAATAGACAGTATATCGACGCTGCGTGGTGTTATTCTTATTTGCGAAGAACAAACGGGAGTTGTATATCGCCTGGAGTTCATGTTCGAAACAATAATTCGAAAAAATATCGGTTGTACAAGAACATGAACTATCGGAAATAATTTAAGATTTCAGATGAAGATGACTGTCGGTGTCATTGTCAAGCGTCGAGAATAAGAGAGCATCAAGATCAGCAGCACAATCAAAGTGCTACTCGATCTATTCGGAAATTAAAGTTTTCGTGCGATTCTTTCTCGGCCTCCGTTATTGTGGTTTGTTGTCTATGTCGGCGTTGGGAGTCTCGCTCAAAGATTCTTGATCGCCAGAGGCCTGCATTTGAATCACTGTAATTGGTGTGACAGAAGCGCAAGGTAAAACAAGTACAACCCTCTAAAAGTGATTTCCTTGTTGATGTTTTTATCTTTCTCTCCCAGCACCCAATCCATACGCGTCACATGAGCAAGTGGTCGACTTTTGAATTTGGATGAATATTCGAGTATGAGTGCAGGAGAAATCGTAAATCCTCGTCAACATCACGAACTCTAGCTCCTGTTCCTGCGAAGATATTCATATTTTGAATTTGATGAATATTTTTTTTCCTAGTAGAAAAATTACAAAAAAATTAATAGAAAGTAGTGCCCCCTCAGCAAGCATTTATCAGTCTGAAAATCGAATGTGCAAAAACAGTGTTTCAGCGTCGTACATTCACGTGTTGGATAAGGTGCTGGTGAACGATCCCGTAAACCGGATGTGTTTTTGGAGTTTCTGTCGTGAAGATGAACAAATTAATAACCTTAACCATGCCAGAAAGGGTTGATTGCTGTTAAGGGGAACAAAAGCATAGAGGTATGCATCGATATGACAATCACTAGCTTACTCGTCAGTTACGGTCGCCGAAGGGTGTTGCCCAGAGGCAAAGCAGAATTCACATGCTCACTTGTGACGAGAAGGACTGCTCCGGACGTTTTTGGTCGTGGCCGTCGACCTGAATCAACCTAAACTACTATTCGGATTTTTCGTAACAGGGACGGCGCTATTCGCGACATCTTGAGCATCCTCATCGGCGACGAACATGAAGCAGCTTCCCTTTTCCGCATCCACCGCACTGGGATCCAGCAGAGAAATGCCGCAAGTCTCCGACTACACAGCAGGTGAAGTCAGCGAGGACGTATACCCATCACCCGCTCGGAAAGGTGCACTTCATCACGGGGTCCGAGTAGGAAAATGCGAGACGGAAGACACACCTCCAGATTTTACCCCTCTGGAGAATTCTGGCGATTCACCCCACCTTGGCTCTGCCGCTTTACGGCAGCGAGATGGATACTTGATGAACACAAGTAAGGACAGCTCGGCATCTTTCGCTGAGTTACTTACTTGGAGTGGGGACCGTGATCGACCTTCTTCGGGACAGGGGCGTCGCGGAGGTGGTCAGGACTTCGAATCTGGGGTCTTCCCCTTACAACCATCGCAGCTAATGGTAAGCGATCATGATCTCCCACAGAGGCCTGGTGTCGAGCTTGGGAATGTTGGTTTTTTGCGTCTGCCACAAGACGTTCACCGCCCCGCATCCTCAGGGAGCGTACGTGCTGGCCTACAGCGTGCGAATATGCAGGGAGACCAACAATTGACAGATTCGAACAGCGCTAGTACACAAAGCTTTGAGGTGAAGCGGCATTTCTTCTTCAACACGTGGTGGTCCATGCTGCTCGTACCACTCACCTTTCTCGCGATTCTGGTGCTGTGGCTACCAATAAAGTACCTAATAGTAGCCTTCGTATTGGAATTTTTTTTCGGTTGCGTCATCCGCTCGCTGTTGATTGCTTTCCACTTCTTGGTAATTCGTCCTCTGAAACTGTACCACTATCGCAAGAGAGGACGAGCTACTCTTGTAAAAATCGCACCTTGCACAACTCGCACGCGTGCGGCCGTCCTGCAGAAGCACTTCCGGCTTCGTCCCATCTATCTGACCGACGATTCGTGTGAAATCCCACCACCCGAAGGTGCCAAGATCAGCTCCTCTGGAGTGTTGGACATTCGCCACACGCGTTCTCGGCAGCCTTCTCCCATAGACGCTCATCCGCCAACACCGCGTCGCTCGCCAAGAGGAGTTCTCGCTCGACGTGCAGGTGAAGAACCCGATGACACCCGACAGTTTCTATCATCTAACCCAGAAGCTATATTATCTGTCGAAGAAAAAGCATCACTCCTTGCGTCGTCGCGCAGCAGCAGGTCGCGATATCAAGAAAGCGAGACCCTGTTGCCTCCGAGCTCCGGTTTACACTTACCCACCCCAGCTACAGGTTCTCTGTTAGGAGGCATGGAAATGACAAGCCACAATCGCGATATTTTCACAGTTGAGGACGAGGATGACAATGATATCGCATTGCGAAAGCGTGTGTACCGGTATCGCACTGCTGTTGTGCAGTACTTCATGCAAACAGCGAACGGGCATCGCAGCGTCTACTACCTTGAGAACCCCGCGGATTGCAAATTGAAGAAGTATGATTCTGGCACCTCCGTAAGACACGATGTTCCGAGAAGTAGGTTGAGTACGACGAAGAGGAATAGCACTTCTAGGAGTAGTACAACAGGCATTTCTTCGACTACCGCTTCTACGGGTGGGGCAAGTTGTATGCCACCGCCACCTGGTAGTTGCATATGTGTGCGATGCGTGCTCCAGGAGTTGGATCGTTCACGGCCTGGGTGGATGGGATTGCGGTTGCGCGTGCTTTTGGCTAAGCTTCGGAGTGCGTTCTGGTACGGCAGATGGGATCGGTTTGCGCGCTTAGCGCCTTCTCCCGCCCGCGACATCGACGAGGGTGACGCTCTAGAGATGGAGCTTCACCGATTCCCCGCATCTCCATGTCGTGGATCACCTTCTACCAATCAAGCGAGAAATCAAAATAGAGATACGTCTGCTCCTGCTTCAGCTTCTGTCGGTGATCTTTCGCAACCCGCGTTGTCTTCTTTGGATAAAGAAGCTCCGTCGTACTCGTTGCTTCAGCAAAAATTCCACCAAATTTTGGGCACAACAGGTACTTCTATCTCGTCCGGCAATAATTCAGCATTCTCCAGTAGTTCATCCACCGCTCCGACTAGCGGAGGAGAAGAGCAAGAGGCTGGAATATCCTCTTCATGTTTGAGAGAATATTCGGAGGAACCAGATGAGCTATCACAAGGCGGAATACTGAGTTGCGAAGAACAAGAGATCGAGGATGAAGGTTTGATTCCCGTTCGCCGTGATTTTCCAGTAAGCGCTTTTCGGTCTGCCGGGCGTCGTCGGCTCTCGTCGAAGAAGAAGAGGAACAGCAGACGTGAACTACACAAGGAACAGGCTAGCTTTTCATCCGCTACTTTCTCATCTTCTTCGCTGGCTGGTAAGGATGGTTCAGGGTCACTGGCGCGGACAAAACGTCATTATCTCGACGGATACGACATGCCAGGCAGTTTCGCGCATGATTATCTTATGACCATGCTTCACGTCTTTCTTGCCATGGTGCATGTCGACCCACTGTCAAGGGGCTCTTTGTCCATTTGCCGGCTGTTCACGGATGCGAGTTTCTTTTCTGTCTTGCCCTTCCGAAGCGAGCTGTTCATGGTAGGGTTTTTCTATCAAAACTCGTCGGTCTATGCAGACCGTCTCGAAGCAGAGCAGGCGCGGCAAAAGCTCCAAGAAGCACAAACGCAACAGCAACAAAGCCTGGGTCGGCCGCTCGCTAGCTCGAAGTCTAGTCCATCATCGAGCAAGCCAATTTCATCGAATTCGATAACTGCGTTAGAAACCACCTCGCTGGTAGGAAAAGCTCAGCGTTCTCATGTGTTTCATGATGCAACGATACACTCGAGTAGCAGCAAAACGACTCTGGCTTCTTCTAGCGCAAGTTCTCTAGGTTCATTGCTTCACGCCAGCGATGCATTTGGCGGCCCTGGTTCAGCTGCTTCCAGTCGTGATGGGGCAGGGGTCGCAGGTAGGACCAAACTCCGGACGAAACAATGCGATAAGGAGTCGTATCTTAGGCACTACTGGATGTTTCCCAGACGGCAGGCCCCGGAGTCTCTCCAAAAGCAGTTTGACAGTGGTGGCGAAGCTGCAGTACAAAATTACGTGGACACCCACCTTGACGACGCGGAAGAGCTGGGCCGGATGTTGATTGCAGATCCGGAAAACACAAAGGTGCTAGTGCATCTTCATGGAGGTACTTTTCGACTATGCATTCTTGTGAAGATCAACGACAGGATTGCATGTACTTATATATAAAAATATGAATTTATCAGGTGGTTTCATTCTATCATTTTTGCAAATGCAACAGTGACGTTCGCACCGGATCAACATCAGAATCAGGTCTACTTCCATTCCAATACTCAGGTGGTATGTTTTTCTGTGATGCAGACAGTGCAATGACAGTCTTCATGGCTTGGCTGTGCCGGTCTTGCAATGTCCCATGTCTTCTCGCGAATTTTCGCCGTCCGCCCACAGTCGACGTGGCGACGACGGTGAGCGATGCTACTCATTTGGTAACAGAATACTTGCACCATCAGTGCGGTATACCAATGGAGAATATCAGCATCATTGGAGACAGTGCCGGAGGTCAGCTTGCCCTGCAGGTCGTCTTGCGGCTGCTGCGTGCACGAGAAAAAGGGAGTCGACCACAACTGTCAGCAATAAGCATGTTGTCGTCGCAGCATCATGAACAAACTGAAGGAAGAGATTTCTATGCTCCTGAAGAGCGATTGCAATGGCAGGTTGCTTCGTGCGAGCGCGTTTTGGACCGTCTGATTGTTTTGTCGCCCTGGTGCGACCAAGGAGCTGACGAGTCGAACACGCCGAGCTTCAACTCCAATCGACACTGCGACATGATCCATCCCGAAACCATCAAGTACATCGGCTCGTGTGTCGCAGCTGCGTGCAACCGTCAACCAAACGACCCAGTTCTTAGCGCCTTCTACGCTCCGGAATTTGACAGGCCAAGAACATGGGGTGCAACAGGCTCGAATAACGAAGATGAAGGAGCGTTCGAGTTTTTCGACGCTATGCCGCCATTATTGATTCAGTCAGGGGAAACGGAGGCTCTGCGGGACGTGCACGTGAACCTCGCGGAGCGCCTATCAGCCGCTGGCGCTGCTGATGTTACCCTGCAAGTCTTTCAGGATGCGGCTCACATTGGTCACCTTCTCTACGCATTTCATCCTGTAGCACTGCGTGCGCTTTACGAAATAAAGGCGTTTCTGCAAGATGCCTAGCAGGATGACAACAGCTGGATGTGTCTCCCTTTGTGCTAGGCGTGTGCGGCTTGCGCCGAGAATCTTCCTCTCTCGAGGCATAGCCGACAAAAGCGCATCTCTGCGACGATCAAAGAGACGCGATGAAAAGCAGAAACTTCTTGAACTAAGTACTTATTTACAGCAGCCACATACTGAGCCAGTGCCAGAGCTTGTCAGAGGACGTCAAATCACTACCACTTTCGAGACTTTCAAACTCATCTTTCGATTCGTCATGAACATGCAATGCCGTAATTTTGCAACATCGTCCCAGACATACCTCATCACGATTTAGTCATCCCCTTTCTCCCACTCTCTCCTCGTTATCGACACGGTCATATGAGAACACAGGTCGGAGTACTAGGCTCAACCACGACCTCCACTGTTGGTGTTAGTCATTAACTCAGCGTCCTTGGGGTAAAAAAGAACTCGTTTTGATCACTAGTAAGCTGCACACACATAACTTGGCAACCCACAGGAGGATCATGAGTTTTGTTTCTTGAAATAAGAATGCACAGATCGCGTGTTGACATTCTCAATCAGTGGCATCATTCAGAAGAGCGTACGGCCGGGAGCGATGTCGGTTGTCGAAGCAATCGACGGTTCCTGGTACCGGACGCAACGAATCATAGCATTTCGTTGTTGGGTTAGAGGTAATAATTTTCCACAAGCATAATATCTGACAAGGCCCTCGCGTATTTTCCATTTGTTCTTATTCTTTTTTATCTTGTCCTCTTCAGGACACGACGCGACTTATCGACGGGAGGTGCGTTTGCTAATGCGAGTAAGTAGGTACCTAAAGTGCACCATATCCATAGGTTCATTGGACAGAGTCGATGGGTGTACTTAGCTTTAATGCTGTAAATATTGTTGTATCTTCCTGAGACATAAAACAAAAAAATCAAAATGTAAAAATTTGAACCACCACTAGTTGTAAGGAACAAGATGGTAGCCATAAATAGCAATTGATGTATGAACAACATTGATTGTTATTTGACATTTTTTTTTTTTCTAAAGCCGGGTGCATTATGGGTATAAGAGCTCTGACGTTCTAATGTTTTGTTTTCCTGTACCAGTTGCACTGGCATGTTGATATTCCTTGCTTGAAGATCCCAGCTTGACGTCTTTCTCTCTCTCTCTTCTTGACTTTTCTAATTTTGACGCGATGCCTCCAGGACTCTTGTTCTAACAAGACAAGAGGCGCGAGATTAGGATTACCTGAGCGGTGTGATCATGTACTTCCGTGCTACGACTTATTTGATCAGCAACCGGTCATCGAGACAGGGCATCCAAAACAGACAACACGCTCGTCTGGAAGACTGGCAACAGCTTCCAGGGTCGCCCTCCGAGATGCAAACTTCCTCCGGGTTTCTACTAGTTCTCTGTATCTATACTAGACTTCAGCGCCCGTTAGCTCTCCCTCCACTAGAATCCTCCACCTCCTTCGAGCGTTTCCTTCGCCACGACGCGCCTCCCCCGCTCCTCTTCCGCCAGCTCGCGACGCTTTCCTGGCGAAGTGGTCCGCGCCAGAGGAGTCGGAACAGAGGCGCCACGGAATTTAACAGAGGAGGCCGCTTCTGTCTCTGAGGTTTTTGAGATGTCTCAAGGTTTGCCTGCTTTTGAATTTAGTGCAAGGCTCTGGATTGGGAGCCCTAAGTGTGAAGCTTCGCGCGTAAGTCAGTCTCGGAGGTGGAGACTTGGGGCGAGATTGGTGGAAGCTTTTGGCTTGCAGCTTGAAGCTCGCGGCCGCTTTCAGTGTGAAGATTTGAGCTTCAGCAAAGCTCGAGGCGTAGGGCTTCGGGCTTGGCGCTTTGATTTTGAAGCTTTGGACCCGAGCGAAGTGCTGGGCTTGAAGGGTTTGGCATGAAGTCTTGGATCTGAGATCTTGTGTCTGAAGTTTTGGACTTAAGATCTTGGATTCGAGGCTTTGGGTTGGAAGTGTTGAGCTTCAAGCGCTTGGTGTGAAGGCTTGGCTTTGAAATTTTGGGCTTAAAGCCTTGGACGCGAAATTTTGGGCTTGAAGTTTGGGGCTTGAGGCATTGAGCCTGAGGCTTTGGGCTGGGGTTTTTGGATTTGGGGTCTTGATCTTGAAAAATTTGAGAAGTTTGAAATTTAATTTTGGTTGACAAAGTCAGCACTGTGCGGCTTTTGCGCTCTGGGATTGAATTCGCTGGATTTGGGACTCAAATCCCCAAACTTTTGATTTTAAACAGTTTCGCTGTTCCTCAACTTCCTGGCTTCGAATTTCTCAAATTTCGAAGCTTTCCGCGCTATTTTGTCGCTTTGGGATTGAATTCGCTGGGTTTGAATTTCTCAAATCCCAAAGCTTTTGACTTTCGGCATTTTTCTGAAATTCAACCTCTTGGCTTCGAATTTCTCAAATTTCGAAGCTTTCCGCGTTAATTTGTTGCTCTCTTTGGGACGGCTTAAATTCGCTGGATTTGAATTTCTCCAATCCCAAAGCTTTCAACTTTAGGCAGTTTCCCTGAGGTTCAACTTCTTGGCTTCGAATTTCTCAAATTTCGAAGCTTTTCGCGCTATTTTGTCGCTTTGGGATTGATTTCGCTGTATTCGAATTCGGCAAATTCCGAAATTTTTGACTTTAGGCAGCTTTTCTGAAATTCAATTTCTTGGGTTTGAATTTCTCAAATTTCGAAGCTCTCTGCGTTATTCTGTCGCGTTGGGATTAAATTCGCTGGATTTGAACTACTCAAATCCCAAAATTTTTGATTTTAAGCATTTTTTCTGAGGTTCCATTTCCTGGATCGTGAGTTCATGAGTTCATGAGTTTGCTCGTGAGTTCATGGGCTCGTGAGTAGTTCGGGAGTTCGTGAGTTCCTGCGTTCGTGGGTTCATGGGTTCATGGGTTTTTTGGTTTTTGTGTCGGAGGTTCAGGGTTTGGGTGTTGAGGTTTCGGAGGGGAAGCGTTTGCTGAATTTTGTTGCTCTTAATATTCATATAACACGTGATAGAAGAAGAATATCGTAATCTGTTCTCCTGTTCCTGGAAGAGGATGGAGTAGAGTTACTTTACTATGATCATACTGACTCCTACTCGAATACTGAAAACACGCAAGCAACAAGAACAATAACTACCGAGTATCTGAGGTTATTCCCTAGCGTACTCGGTTATTTCAGTTTTATTTTCGAGTAGATCGGTGTCCGTTGTGAGCCCAGAGAGCCCAATCCTCACGCATTATACAGCCCACTCTAATTAGTAGTACTGTGCGAGAGCGTAGTTGTAGCGCGAAAACGAAGGCTATTACCTTGATGTGACATCTAAGTCTGTGTCTGCGATGCGAGACATATATTTCGGTTGGTGAGCGTGAGATTGCGAAGATACTACCGTGAAGGAAGAAGGTGACGTACGTACACCTGCTGATCTGTATCTCTTTAGCAGAGATGAGCAAGCCATCACCAGCATCTGTTGTCACCGTAATAGATGCCTTAAAACTCATTCCATGTGTCTGTGATGAGGAATGTATTCTGGAGAGATATCAACTACCTGCTCCTACTTTTAGGAAGGTGTACTTAGTCTTCAAAGAATCTGTTTGCTGAGTTGATACTCGTAGTATATCTGTGACGTTATTTGCTTCGAGTCTTGGGTATGATGATCATGATCCTGAGGTCTGAGAAAACCTAAACTAGGTAGCCCTAGCTGCTCGAGCTCTAGAAAGTCGGAGTTCATAGTTTTAGCTTTCTAGTCGTTTTAGCATACCCAGAGTCACTTTCAGCTTCATGGATATTCGATTGCAAAGACACAAAAGACGTGACATCAACTAACACCACCCAGGGGTGACCATTCTTGTTCAAATATTGTAGGCACCCCAAACCACGAGATAAGTCAATGTGCTGAATTTAACGCAAAAAAACCTGAAATTAGTGATAGATAATTAAAATTAGTGATCATAAACTTAAACATAATCTCCGGCTTCACGTTCACCATTGACCCCGCCTTGGATGGTCTGAATCTTAATCGCTTTCTTGTACTCCTCTTATTTTCAGTAGATTAAATATATGATCAAAGGTTCTTCGGTCTCGTTGTCTGAGTAAGAGTATGACTCTTTCAACATAACAAAGAATCTACCAACTTCAACATGGAAAATTGTAATATTGTAAAATAGTCGGTCAACATTGTCATGGGCTACAAGAAAGACCTGGTACTCTGAAACCCCGGTGGTCATACAAAGAGTTTTTCTTTTCCTAGTTATTATGGTGGACCATGAGACAGCACGAGAGCTGTTGGACCGTGCGTATGGTTCGGGAGAGGCAGTGCGCAACGAAATTTCCGGTTTTGTTTTCGATCGGCCTTGTGAGGGAGGGTTCGTCGACAGTGGAAACTTGCAGTATGGCGAGGTCACAGTCAACGGCATGGCGGTCGTGTTCCGACAACTAAAATTGCGCCCTGGTGACACCTTCTACGACTTGGGGAGTGGCGTCGGCAAGCTGCCGTTGTACTGCTACCTTCGGAGCGGCGCTGGCTTTCTTTCCAAGTCTATTGGTGTGGAAGTAGGAGAAAGACGCCACGAACTCGCTCTCATGGCCAAGACCAGGCTTCGCAAGGTTTTAGGGTTCAACCATGGAGCTTTGCTCCAATCCGCCAGTACATCCACTTCTACCAGTGGAGCAGTAGATGTGGACTCTTCATCCTCCCTGGCTGCATGTGGAAAATCGTTGGACACAACATGCTCCTTCGAAAAGGCAGATATTTCGACGCGGCGATACCTAGACGCCAACGTCGTTGTATTGTCAAATCTCCTAATGGACGGAAGCGTTCAAAAACGGACGTTGGATCAGCTCTTTCGATGCCCCTGCTTTCGACGCCTAGCCACAGTGCGCGTTGTCCATCACCCGAGGCTGCATTTGAACAAGTATTAGAACTTACTTAGAGGAACAAATATATTGATCTAACCCTATTATTGAGGGAGATTGATATCAGATTTAAGTTTGTTAAGGGGACGAAGTTTTCCTGGTTGAAATTTGTGGTCTCGTCTACTTTTATTGTAATTTATTGAAATATTCCTGGTGGTTTACATACTTAGTACGCTATATCTATGATTCTCTAAAGCCGTCGGCAGCCCGACTTCCATTTTACACTTTATCTTTATCGACAAGCTGAACGTCTTCTTTTCATCAGGTGTGTTCATGTGGAGTGCACTTGGGCCCGAGTGAGCTCGTGGCACATCTACGACGTGCTGCCGGCGACTCAGGTTTCAAAGCTACCTCGGTCTTTTTTGATTCCTGCCCAGCGACTGAAGGTGGAGAAGGTGGAGCCTGGGGAAGAAATAGAGGCTGTCTCGCCTGCAACGTCTCCGTCCTCGCCACTTCATGGGAGCGCAATAAGCGGCTTGGTCGCAAACGTTGCGAGGAACATTCTTGGACATACGCTTGGTACGACTGGGAATCGTGTGTCCACCCCCACGTCAACAACACAGGTTGGAGGATTCGCACAACCAGTAGGAATGAGCGCTACGACTAGCGCGCCGTTTTTCTCAGCATCAGCTGAGCGCTCATTGGTCAGGGCTGCCAAGAAAAGCACGAGCAATGGCAGCTCGCCCACCATTTCCATGTCGCCTCAACTGAATCACCGAGCCGCGTCCATTATCCGTAGAGGTGGCGGCTCGACGACTGCCTCACCTGCTGGCGGAGATGGTAACAAAGCGAAAAAAGTAGCGGACACCAACGTGCTGGTTGTTGGATCAGTCACTCCAGTATATGCAGCTCTTGCGGGCAACCGACCATCTCTTCCCACGCATAAAGGCAACACTAAAACAGCAGCGCCGCAATCTGACATCGCAGGAGTGCGAACAACCAAGAAAAAGGTGAGTGAAATCATGAGTCGCGGGGACGTACACCAGGCTTCAACAGTGGTTGCTAAGGGTGATCATCTTGGCGCTTCGATTGATGACGCCACGGGTGATGGTCTCTTCGGCGGATTCGGTACAAGGGATCTTCGTACACCACCAGGTTTGCTAAATGTCGAGACCCTTCAGCGAGAAGTGAGCATGCCAGCGCCGGACTTGCAGCTAATCGCAGCCCTTGCTGCTAGCACCTCATCGGCGACGATGCTCAATGAGGATGGCACGAGACCGGAAGCACCGCGGTACATGCGCGCGCGTACATCGGGTGCGTCTCCGCGACTCAAATCGAAAAACAAATACAACTACTCCTCATGAAAGACGATCATGATATCGTCATGTTCGTGCAGAGCTAAGGAAATCTAACAGGTAAAATAACCAGCAGACGAGGAGCAGGTACATCAATGACTTCTGTTTCTGACCCGAAGCTCCGCACAGGATGTATGACAACTTAGTAGATTTCATCCTGATGCCACTCGTACTCAGTAACTGCTTCACAGAAAAACATCGCCATAGCATTCGTCTTGTTGAAGAGTCGATTCGGTTAATAATCTGTGGAGGTAGGATTTACATTTAGCTTTCCTGATTTCTCATGATGTCCTTCCCTTTCCCTTCCTTTATGCTGCCCACTTCTTTCTTAATGTTATAGTAAGTTTTTTCTTATTCCTTTCATCGTGGACCTGGACGTGCTGGTGGACGTTTCTATCCACATTGTATGGACATGAACGACTACTACATATGGATAATCGTGGATTCACATCATTTGGACTTGGATAACTGGTAGGTCTGAAGTAGAAGTTTTTGTAATTCCGTATCTATAATAATGAGGCTTAGCCGGACCTCGGAGGAATGCGGCGGCGGTGCTTGTCGCATTATTCATCAAATGCGGATGAAAATCAAAATATTTGCTGTGATGGGTGGGGGGACTCGGAATAGCCGACACCCCACATCACCTGCTAAGGGCGAATTTACTCCTTATGACCCGAATTTTTCTTCTGTCAATCATTCTCTCTGATTCTAAAGACATATTTATATTTACAAAGTCAAGACCATGACCAGCACGACAGCGCGTTCAATATATGACGCAACAAGTTGAAGTTCATACTATAGGGTCAACACATTCTTGAATAGTGAAAAAAGTTCTTGAAGAAGATGTACTAGTAGTTCATCTTGTTCATCTTGTTAAATCATGTGCCTTCGGTAGCCTAAGCGCATGTTGGTCATCTTGGTCACAGTATGTGAATCAATCATGTAGTTGTACTAGTTCTTAATCTACTTCATGTACAGCACTAGCACAAGCAGAAGCACTTAGCTCTTAGCATAAAATATGAGATTGGTCAACATGCTCAGTGTAGTCTGCGGGTCCATTTGAGTTTTAATAATACTTATCTTTTTTTGAAAATGATGTCCTCCACGTCTACTTCACAACATTGCACTTTCGAGTTCCACAGGAGCTCGTAGTGGGCGAGACCGAGACACTGATTGAGATGGTTTATTTGTCAATCATCTAAAAAATAAGAATCTCGAATATGTTTGCAAGAACTGCAACAAAAAGTCAAAATCTATCGTATCGATGTAGCCTTCAAAAAGGGCAGCTTCTCCGTCGCCCGCAGCGTAGTGCGCCGATTATGGGATCATGACTGCTTGTTCCACCCAACACATCGTAGAGCCTGTTGCTCCAGAGGAGAGAAAAGGTCTTCTCAACAGCCCGGCTGCGTGTATCGGAATACAGAGTGCTTGAACTTATGAGAGCCTGGAAGTCGACCTTCTTGAGAGCCGGAGTTCAGGCGAGACGCATCATTCTGTCACTAGTGCACATGAGGGAATCGCAGTATAGACATGACTAGTATGTGGTTTCCCCATTTGTCTTTTTCATGATGTCTGTGAAATGCACTGATGTTTTCTGAGCCCAGACTTCTGGAGCCCTGGCCGCTGCCTGTCGCAAGCCAGAAATCTCTTAGTCTTAGTCTTTGCGGCATATGGTGACTATGCGCGCCTGGATGAGATCACCCGAACTAGAGACGTCTGCGCGACGAATGTTCATAGTCATCAGTCTCTCCCGACGGGCAAACCCCACGGCGCCATATCATTACATGACTGATTCGAGGCTTGTATAAGGAAGGCGCCCCCTTGCGACGAAGCTCTCTGTACTTCATAATCAAAATTCTTCGAAACGCGAGGACACCTACAACCCGAAAGAGCAAAAGCACATTTATCCAAGAACGACTAAGAAAAATGATGGAGTCGGGTGTTGCCGTTGATGATGTAGTTGCTGACGTCATCAGGATGGTGTCGCCTACATCTACTCATAAACCGGCCGCATGGATAATGAAAGACGCCGAAAATATGAATGACAGAGCTGATGCTGATCTTCATCTTCAAATATCCATTAATGAGATTAAGGAGCCAGTGCCAGCAGAGTGTCTTATTCTACTGAAAAAACGTGATGTAGACACCAAAGGCAGTGTGCTGTTGGCATCAGCCAATGGACATCAATGTACTTTGCGTGACAGCCGGGACGAAACGAAGATAGAGACGGTAGAGGACGCGTTTCTACAACCAGATGCGCTTTCGAGCAGGCGAGATCAACAGGGTTTTCAAACGCCAGCATTACATAAACGACATTGGTTTTACAACTCCTGGGGATCCTACCTTCTGCTTCCATTAGGCTTTTTTCTGATTCTTGGAATCTTGATGCCACTGAAGTATCTTGTGATTGTGGTCTTTTTGGAAATCTTTTGCGGAATCGTGCTGCGCTGTTTGTTGATTGTCCTGCATTTCATTCTCGTGCGGCCTTTGCGGTTCTGTCTGAGAAGGTCGTGCTTTGGCGGAGATGGAAAAGGCCAGAAGAATCTTAGTGAAGCGAGCCTATGCGTCGACGCTCATCATGTTATAGAGACAACAAATACAACAACCGAATCCGAAGCTGATACCGAGAATGATGCTATTAGGGATCATAAGCCTCTCTCCATGTCTGCCACCTTGTGCTCGTGCTTATGCTGGAGGGCGCGTGGATATGCTAAGGCACGTGCGGAAATCTTGCAGGAACATTTCGGCCTCACTCCGCTGTTTTTGACCGACAATAGCTGTGATGTGCCACAAGGCGCCAGGACTTCCACGTCGGGCGTCACTCATATTCGTGCCTGTGCTCGAGAGTCGTACGATGCATCAACCAATGGAAACGAGGACCTGGCCAGTGCGATAGCTGCCGCTCCACATATTGGCACATCAACGCCGGAAGGCATCGTCATGGACCTGGGCCAGCGTAGGCGATCAGCCAGTGACCTTTCAGATGCTAGCTCTGCATCCACCAAAAACCTCATTGACAAAGAGAGAGACGAGGAACGAGAGGCTGAACAAGAGGAGCGCGGTCTAGAAGGTGCAGGGCCATACGACATGGGCAGACCAGTTGAAGCGATGAGCTCGACCGTCCAGTCAGTATCGTCATTGATTAGACCTGCGACAGCTGGAACATCGCAACAAGACCTACGTGACTATTCGTCAACGAAGAAAAAACTGAAGTACGATCCTTGGCCTAACGGTGGACGCGAATCGCCACAAATGGATGAAAGGACGCGAAGTAGAACTACCGCGGATCATATCGCAGAGGCTCATAACGTGACAGTATCTTCTTTTCCCGGACGAGGACGAACTGCAGGTCACGCTAAGAAAGACCAGCGAGAAATTATGCAAGGAAACTCGATTTCCAGCTTACACAATTCTCATCCGGCGTCATATCCAGCGTCTTGTTCGTCCCCTAGTAGTGGCCGGCGTGTCCCACGACCGCAAGCCATTGCGCAATACTTCATGCAGACAGCAAACGGTCATATAAACGTGTATTACCTGGATAACCCAACCCATTGTCGAAACCCGGGTGCTTATGAATACCTCAATCAAGACACGACCATATATGACGGTGAGACCGCGTACAACCCGTATAACGACAGGGCAAATTGCTCAGTCGCTTTCAAGAGTCTGTCAGAGGAGTCACCGCGTGGACGCCGCCATAGGTGCATTTGTGTACGGTGCGTCCTGTACGAATTGGACCGGCGCAGGCCATCCTGGTTTGCACTGCGCGGATGGACTATGGGCGCAATGCTGCAGGCTGCTTTGCGAGATGGAAGATGGGAGAGCTTCCATCGAAAAAGACCCTCACGGAGTCAAAGCAATTTCGTAGAACGCGGAATCAAAGGCAAAGCTCCTCGTGCAACAGGAACAGAAGAGAGAGACGCTAATATCCATGTCGGAAAAACAGACGCAGCCACTGTACGGCGTGTGAAGCCCCATTATCTCGACCGTTACGACATGCATGGGAGTTGTATGCACGATTTTTTGCTGACCATGATGTACGTCGGAATAAGTTTGCTGCGTGTGGATCCGTTCTCGGCCTCTAGTTTGCGGTTTGCGCGCTGCTGGACCGACATGAGTACGCACCCACGGCTTCTGCCGCATCGCCGAAAACTGTTCAAGATCGGCTTTTGGTACGACAACTCAAGTAGGAGCGAGCGCGGTTTTTCTAGTCGAAATTACTTGCAAACGCGCCCACAAGAGGGTGCGTTTTGTTGTTGTAACGTTAGGGACGGAAAGCCAGAAGGGCTCGTTCACAACTCAGACACCAGAAGTGCGAAACGGAAGACGATGACGACCGACGAGGATGTTGTTGGCGCGCCCTCTCGCATAGGGCAACGAACTCCAGTGGGTGCTTCGCCGCAAATGAGGTATGTGGAAGACCACGATCGTTCTGCGGCCAGTGCTCCCAGAGAGGTACAAGAAAATCAGAGAAATAATGTTTTTCAGGAAGAGCACGACGGTAGGAGAGTCGAAAACGATGACGAGCAGATTGAAGAACGATACCTGCGGCATTACTGGTTATTTCCGAGACGAAGCGCACCAGAGGGTATTCGAAGGCTCACAGGAGAATGCAAGGGTGCGGAAGAAATGGCAGTGCAAAGCTACGTTGACACAGAGGCAAATGCTGAAAAATTCGGCCGGATGCTAATCCCAGACCCAGAAAATACCAAAATTTTGGTGCATTTTCATGGAGGTACTCCCTTCATGGCTAGGAGTAGAGCGGGCGCGGGTAGAACTTTTTTGAGGAAGAACACGATCACTCATGCATTTGATGTTTTCGGTGTGATAGTACATTGATTCGTAACTACCCATCATCTTTGATTTTTTACCACGACAGGTGGGATGTTATTTTGCGATGCCGACAGCGCTATGACGATTTTCATGACGTGGCTTGCGCACGAGTGCAACATGATCTGCCTTCTAGCGAACTTCCGCAGGCCGCCAGAGGTTGACGTCTCTGTCACAGTCGCGGACGCCACTTACCTGCTGGTGGACTACGTACACACGAAACTAGGCGTTCCATGGCAGAACATCAATGTAATCGGTGACTCAGCCGGTGGACAAGTGTCCTTGCGGGTAGCACTACGCTTGCTAGAAGAGCGACAGATTTCCACGTCTGGTGCATCAACAGCCATTAGACCCGAGCAGGTAGACGTAAATCTAAGGCGTATCGCGACTGATGAAGATCAACATGATCAACTTCTTGAACAGGAAGAAGGAGAAAGAGTACAAGGTGGAAAGGACGATGAGCTATCACCACATCCCATATCGCGTTCGCGGGCAGACTATCCAGCTCCAGTTGGCGGACCAATTTTGAACCGCTTGATCTTAGTTTCGCCGTGGTGTGACCAGAGCGCCAATGAGTGGAATACGCCGAGCTACCTTTCGAATCGCGTGAGTGATATGCTTCATCCAGAGACAGTGAAATACTACGCTTCGTGTGTCGCGAAAGCTACGTTGGCAAATTCTGGCTTCGGCTTCGTCATTTCATGTAAATTTAGTTTCTGCTTGATCCTCTAAGTCAGAGTACTAAATCTTCCTTTTTTCCGTCTCCTGGTCCTGTATTATATCTATGACTAGCGAGTCTCGATCTCGTCCAAAACATCTCCTAATCAATCCTGCGGTCGCAGTCTGCGCGATCCGATGTTGAGTGCACTACACGCTCCGGAATTCAGCGGTGCTCCACCAATTGGTCTTACAGAGCGTATGCCCCCTATTCTTATTCAGAGCGGAGAGGCGGAGGCACTACGGGACATGCATGTCGGTCTTGCGCAGAATTTAGCAGCATCGGGCCTGGATGTGACCCTGCAAGTGTTTCAGGATGCAGGACATGTCGGACAACTGTTCTACAAGTACCATCCAGTCGCACTCCGTTCTCTCCATGAAATTAAATCCTTCATCCTGCAAGATGACGAGCACGAGCAAGATACACCGAGCGGCTTACGGGAATCGTGATCATTCCCGTGTGCTACGTGCTTTCTCATCTGTGTCTTTGAGATTACCTCAACATACCAAGAATAAGCATCTCATCATCTGTGTACATTCGAGACAAGCACCGCAAGCTATTATAAAGTGCTATTTTCTCATGCAGACTTCTGTCTTTTAATATTAAGGCTAGCCTGAGGTATTAGACGGTGGTCGTGAATAGTTTTATGGTCGTCGGCCGTCGCCTTTGCCAGAGAGTAGTTACCCCTTCGTCTTGGAAATGTAGCGATGGAAATCCTGGCCTTGTCTACTTCCGAGGCCCACTGCTCCACGAACTCGTCGATTCTTCTTCTTGCATTCGATTCTTCAAGTATGCGCATTCGAAAGGAGCTCGTGCTGTTGCGCCATCGCCTAATATGTGCTCGTTATAAACATCTTCCGTGTCGACGAAAATGCCAGTTAAGAATTTTATGCAAAAGATTCTGGATCATCGACAAAGCTGCGATTAGGAAGCGCCTTGTCAATCTACTTATCCATCATTCACATAATCTTTCGAGCCGCGGCCATCTACATATTGATATTTGTATTATCGCATCTTAGTTACTAGGGAAGTTGCTCCTCTGGACCCCACGTGGCAAATATAGTGGGCTAGGAAGTTCCTCCTTACTGCAGCAAGATTTTTTTAGCTTCCTTGACTATTTTGAAAACGAGAAAGAGAGAAGAAAAACACTCAAGCAGCTTGAGAGGCTCAAAGAGTTGCAACGTCGAACGCGAACGAGAATAAGAG